>JAJGRX010000973.1:1200000-1800000 GCA_025461125.1 Carex kokanica | reverse complement strand
TTCTGCCTGAAAATCAAGCCCTTCCCCGGTGCACTCTTCAGGTACCTCAGAATGTGATACACTGCGTCCATATGGACCTTCCTAGGGTCATGCATGTAGCGGCTCACCACGCTCACTGCAAATGAGATATCGGGACGAGTATGACTCAAATAGATCAATCTGCCTACCAGTCTCTGGTACCTCTCACGATCAACCTGTTCTCCTATCTTTGCGCTTATCTTGGCCTTCACATCAATTGGGGAAACTGCAGGTCTGCACCCCAACATGCCTGTCTCTGTGAGCAAGTCTAGGACATACTTCCTTTGGGATAGAACAATCCCCTCTACTCCACGAGCCACCTCAATCCCAAGGAAGTACCTAAGCTGTCCCAAATCCTTCACCTCGAATTTCTTTCCCAATTTTGTCTTCAACTTCGCAATTTCCCCCTCATCATCCCCAGTAATGATCATATCATCAACATACACAGCCAGCATAGTAATGTGACCACCATGTTGTCGAAAGAACACCGTGTGGTCAGCATTGATCTGTTGGTAGCCCATGCCTACCATAGCCTTCCTGAACCTATCAAACCAGGCCCGGGGAGACTGTTTCAACCCATAAAGCGACTTCTTGAGCCTGCACACCTTACCTACTGTCTGGTTTGTGCCAAACCCTGGTGGAACCTCCATATACACCTCCTCCAACAAATCACCATGAAGAAATGCATTCTTCACGTCGAGTTGGTGTAACTGCCATCCTCCATTCGCTGCCATGGAAACCAGTGTTCTTACTGTGCTCATCTTAGCCACGGGTGCAAAGGTCTCATCATAGTCGATGCCATAGGTCTGACTATACCCCTTCGCTACCAACCTAGCCTTGTAGCGCTCAACCAGACCCTCTGGATTCTGCTTCACTGTGAAGACCCATTTGCATCCAACAGCCTTCTTGCCTGGTAGTAGTGACACAAGCTCCCAGGTTTCGTTCTTGGTGAGGGCCCCGAGCTCTTCTATCATGGCGGCTTTCCATTGCGGATCTCCTTTAGCAACCTGCCAACACTTAGGAATAGAGACAGTGTCTAATGATGCAATGAATGCTCCATGTACAGATAATATGTGTGAGTAAGAGACAAACTGGGCAATATCATGTGGAAAACCATATCGGTCAGGAGGAATGCCCGCATTCTCGCGAACACTCTGCCTTACCGACAGGGGAGTAGGAGGAGTAGAGAGAGGAATCATATCACCTGTGTATTCTGGGTCTGAGGTGGTTGGTGAAGGTGTCTCAAGAGTCGGAGTAGGCAGGGACGAGGGACTTGGCACAAGTGACACTGTAGGCACGGTTCCATCATTCTGCTGTGTTCTCCTAACATACACCTTACGGTATCTCAACTCCCCCTGAGCCTGAGTTCTACCACCTTCGAGCTCATTCCTCTCAACTTCCGGCGGCTCAACCACAGCCGAATTCTCAAGTACAGGACAAGGAATACTACCCACACTCACCATCCTCCTCTCATCCTCACTACTACTCTCCCCCTCTCGCCTCATACCTCCTGTATCGAGCGAGTCTCCAAAGGGTGATGTCGCATCTGAGGAATAGTATGGTTCGAGCTCTCTGAATGTAACATCCATACTCACAAATAGTCTCTTCTCTTCTGGGCTCCAGCACACATAACCCTTTTGAGTACCCGAGTACCCAACAAAGATACATCTCACAGCCCTAGGATCCAGTTTTCCTACATTTGGTCTTTTGTCATGCACGAAGCACACACATCCAAAGGTTTTAAGGGGAAGAATATTTCCATTCTTACCTTTCAGCATTTCAATCGGAGACTTCCAATCCAACACCCGCGAGGGCATCCTGTTGATCAAATAGGCTGCTGTCAGAACTGCTTGCCCCCACAAGTACTTTGGGACTTTCATCGAGATCATCATACTCCGAGTTACCTCAAGGAGATGCCTATTCTTCCGTTCTGCTACCCCATTCTGCTCTGGTGTGTACGGACATGTGGTTTGATGTTGTATCCCCTGAGATGACAGGTACTCCCCAAATGCCCTATTGGTGTACTCTGTTCCATTGTCAGACCTCAATACCTTTACAACAGTACCATATTGAGTATGAATCATTTTATGGAGATCTTTGAAGCAAGCAAGTACATCACTCTTGTTTTTCATCAAGTAAAGCCAAGTCACACGAGAAAAACAATCAATGAAAGAAACAAAATATCTAAATCCATTCAAAGTATTGTGGGACAAGGTTCCCATACATCAGAGTGAATCAAATCAAACATATAAGAACTCCTACTACCAGAGCTAGCATAAGAGCTCCTAGTATGCTTGCCTAACTCACACGCATCACACACCAGTTTTTCCTTATTAGCCTTTTCAAATAAAGACGGATACAACCTACTCAAAACAGGAAATGAGGAATGACCTAAGCGCCTATGATGAAGCAGCAGTAAGTCCTCCACACTCCTCTCAACTCCTCCAGCTCTCTCTACGATGGATGAGAGGGCCGAGTCCATACCCCCCCCATCCATGTACCACAGCCCGCTATGCCAAGTGCCAGTCCCAAGCAACCTGCCGGTCCCCTTCTCTTGGAAGATCACCTTAGGAAACACATTTTAGTTGTGATATAATGGCACTTATGGATAAGAGATCCACAGAAAAAGAAGGAGCATGCAAAACATTAGACAAAGTCAAAGTGTTGGTACATTTCACAGTACCCTTACCAACTACGGGCTGAGCCGTACCATCGGCAGTCTGAATGCTCTCTGAGACTGCTAGGCGAGTATAGGAAGAAAACTCCTCAGCAGCACCAGTCACATGGCGAGACGCACCAGAGTCGACTATCCAATCTGGTGATCTGGTGGGTATAGAGGCTAGAGCAAATGTATCATGAGTACCTGTGGCTGTGTGGGCAAGAGAAGCAAAGTTACCTCTGGATGAAGATGAGGTAGATGCATCATCTCTCACACTCTTCCCATCACCTGTCAGCTTCTGCCTGTTCCTGAGTGCCTGAGAATAGGCCTCCACGAGTGCCTGATCCTCCTCTGTAAGATCCCCACCAGCTTCTTCTTCCTCCTCTGCAACCATCAGATGTGCCCGGTTGCCTCCTCTTCCACCTCTCCGACCTCCACGGCCGCGACCACGACCCCCAAACTGCCCCCTCCCACATGTATCTCTCTCCTTTGGTGGCTTCGGGCAAGCCTGCTTCAGGTGACCCACCTCACCACAGTTGTAGCACTGTCGAGTCTCGCCCTTGTACCCTATGTTACCTGAGTTAGAGACCGCTAGTGCTGACTTCACTCCTGGAAGTCCTCCTGTCCCAGCCTGTAATCCTATACGGCTCTCCTCCTGTATCATCGCAGAGATCGACTCATCCAGAGAGGGGATCTTCGAATGGGCTAGCAACACTGCGCTCCTCTGTTCGAATGCTGAGTCCAGATGCCTCAGAAAGTGCATAGTCCTCCTCTGGACATATCTCAAACCCTTCTTGCAATTTGGATCCAAACAACACTCAGCAGGAGAGAAATGATCGTAATCTGCCCACAGTCGCTCCAAATCTGCGGCATACTCCTGAATCGACCTACCTCTCTGTGCTACCTCCTCTATCTCTCTCTCGATGTGGAACACTCTCATATTATTGTCAATCCCTGCATAGATCCTCATCAACTTCCCCCAGACATCACTCACGGCCTCTATGCCATCAACCGTCTTGGCAATAGATGCAACCATAGAGTTTAGGAGCCAAGTGTGTAGCAGACTGTTTGTAGACCTCCACTCACTGTACCCTGCTGAGCCCTCAGCTGGCACGTCCATCTCACCTGTGATATACCCATCCAAGTTCTTCCCTACTAGAGCCCTCTTAACCCGACGCGACCAGCTCAAATACGTGGCTGGCCCATCCAATTTTATGTCCACCGACTGAAGGTCTAACTTCTGTAACTTCGGCTTGCTCTTAACAGGAGCTTGGCTCCCGGCCAATGCTCACACCACGACAGCGAGCTCATCAGGAGTCAGCTTCGCACAAGCCTTCGCAAACGCATTCTCGGTCTCCTCCTCTGACGTTGATCGGACTTAGATCTACACCTCACGTATCGATCTTGGTCCGAATCACTCCTAATAACCTCTTAGACCCGATCTTGCACCCTCAAGACGGATCTAGGTCATCTCCTCCTTTCTTCTTCTTCTCTCTCGACCCGATCTTGATCTATCTCATCAAGATTCGAGCCAAACCCGATCCAAAACCCGCTTCTCGGGTATCGTGGGGTATAGGCCCCCCACGCCGGCCAAGTCAACCCAAAGAACTTACCCTAGGTGGCTGGCCGGCCTTAAAGGAGGTGGCTCGGCCTAGCTAGGTCAAACCAAGAGAGAGAAGAAGGAGGAGAAGTGGCAGCAGTGGCTGGGCGGACCTAGGAGGGGTTGAGCTCGGCCAAGAGAGAGAAGGCGGAGCAGGGAGAGGTCGGCGACTTGGTGGGGCGGAGCTGCAGCTCTAGGCGGGCAGAGCCAGGTCTGGGCGGCTGAGACCAGCAGCTGCAGCGGCGGAGTTCAGGCGGGCCAGGTGGGGTGTCTGCGGGGCCAGGCGACGTCGGGCGGAGCTCAGGCGGTGTTGGCGGAGGGGTAGGGCAGAGGTCTGCTACAGTACCGCGGGTTTGCTACAGTACTGTATTTTTTAGGTTTTTTCAGAGAATGGCTCTGATACCATTTTGATAATATAACTGATAAAAATTGCATCTCATTTCTGATTCTCTTGTGCCTCTATAGGCACTACATCTTACATAAAAGACCCTACAAATGACTATATTCCTTTCTTACCAAAAGGTCCCTATAAACATACAATTCAATCTCAACAATATCTTCCAAAAGCACGGTGTGATTCTATGTGGCGCTGACTCAGCCAACAGATCGTCTGTCTGCGTCACCCTTTTTCAATTTACCTTCGGTCAAATATTAAATGGGGGTCCCACGCTGTGAGCCAATCTAATTCAGAGCGAACTTTGACGGAGTCAAAATCAGAGTCGAAACGGGTTGATTGCGACCCGAGACGTGATAGTATCCAAGTCAGCAATTTTAATTGCTATACCATCCTACTATCAAAAGAACAACTACGCATCCTCCCGGCCTAGGATTTTGAATTTAACGGAGAGGCATCAGCTGTCAGCAAGCATGGGCGGACCCAGCAAGGCCCGTAGGGGCAACTGCTTCTTCTGGATTTTGAAATTATGTGGAGAATTATGGATCTGGACCAACATGGTGATCACAAGGTAATGTTGAAGCTGCCTAAGGTTGTGGATGTCACTCGACATAGTTGCCTGAGTTCAAACTTCACGCGTAATGTCAAGGTACAAGATAGGTGGAAGGATTGGCTCGGTACAAGATGGGGACTGGATTGAAATTTCTTTATTCATATAAATTGCAGTCCGTAATTCACAATTACATCGCATCCAATTGAAATGAGGAAAGGAAAGTAAGCTAATGAAGTCATTATAATCTCTCAATTCAAAAGGATGAACAATGCATGCCCCTTGTGTTAGGGGTGCAATTTCAATTTAGGTTAAAGAGCCAAATATCAAATTCCTAAATTAACTAGCAATTGCAATTCCTAAACTCAAAACTCCGCGCAAGAAAAAGAATTAAAATACACAGCGGAAGCATTAGTTACTTACTTGGATCCATGCTTTGCAATCTCACTTGCAAACTTCACTTGATACGAGTTGACTTGAGATGGTGCTTGATTGGTGCGCTTTCGAGTCCTTCCAAGCAAGCCCTGGTGCCTTTCTTCTCTCTCGAGTCACGAACGTAGCTCAAGAGTATTATTCTCTAATGGAGGGAGAATAAGGTGGCTATGCACAACACATGTGCCCTAAAAATTTTCTTACCCGGATTGCTTGGAGACCCAGCGCCTTTTATACTAGTGAAAATGTATCTTTGAGAGATCTTATAATTCATGTCAAAAATTATACATAATATATGACATATTTTCTCAAAGATATTCGTTTGTGCATTTTTGGTAACCAATCAAATATGCATGACATATTTTCCTTTTTTATTCAATTATACAAATCAATTATATTTGGCTGACAAACAAATCGTATAATTGATTGATATAATTGATCAAATATGCATATTATAATTAATTTACATAAATGTTATATATGCATAACATGCATAACATTTCGTATAATTAATTAATTCTTACATTTATCACTAGTATTAGTTGAATTAATTATAATTGGTCCATCAACAATTATAATTAATTTACATTATGTTCTATATGCATTCGTGCCCCAAAACTTAGCGAAATTACATACTATGCCATTATTTTAGTCAATCACATTTAGGCATATCTTATATTATTCCTCGTAATATTATTGACAGTATGTGATATATTAATCATATAACACGTAGTCCAAACTTAATTAATTGGAATTGACGTCTCAATTCCAACACCTTGTTCATCGTCAGATCTGCATCCAACGGATATGTTTTGTTGTGGCTCGCGCCATGCTGAGATTAGGGCTTTGGCTTTTCTGTTTCCTGCTCTCAGCGTTCCATCTTAAGTTTGCTCTGTTGCTACCTTCTCTGGTCCGTGGGCCCTGCTATCAGTGTAGTTGGGATCTTTTTAAGCGTTGTGTTGTGTGTTCAAGCAAATGGGATATGTTAATGCCAGACATGGGACGACCTCTGAATCAAGGTTTTGCTTCCTTCTTTTTTCTTTTTCTCATTTGTGAAACATTAAAACAAGAAAAAGATGAAAAAAAAAACAATTCTTTACACTAAGTTTTTCATTAACGTCAAACAATGTATACAAAATTGTAAGTACTAACAAGGGTTTTGCTATGAAAAAATAAAATAAAAAACCAATCATAAAACTGCAATCACAAATCATTAAAGTGGATGCAGCAACTAATATGTACAAGTTCACAAAAATTCTTGTCTTAAGAAAGAGAATATAAACACTCATAAACCCTTTTTTTTTCTTTTCTTTTCCTCATTGGCATCCAAATTTTTATGAAAAATCTCATTTTCAAAGTGCTTGATCATCATTAGAAGGGCTTCCAGGACAGAAATATGCATAATAATCGTGTTTCCCTAGAGACAAAAAGGAAACAACAATTAGCCTGTGATGCAGAAATTAAGAAGAATACTTCAAATAAAGCCCACAAAAAAAGAAGAAATTAGAAATTGCATTACATTGATTACTTTCTAGCCGGGCGAAATTTGATATTATTGCTGTTGTATGTTCCGGCAGTCCTTGATTCAAATTTGAACCATTATCCATGGTCATCCCTGAAAAAGGACAAACACACATAGAACAAATGATAAAGAGAAATAATGAGAATAAATGAATAATTTAAAAAACCCACAAAATCATACAAATTTGATTGCATTAATTACCTTGACCATTTGAAGCTTGTTCAGGCATTTCAGGTTGTCCAGGCATTTCTCCAAAAGCCTCACCTTCATAAAAAAGGTAGGCAAATTGATTTAGCAAATAGATTAATTCACTTGTGTTGTGTGGTCTTGACAAATATTATCATTCTTGAATTAGACATAAGATTTTTGTTGAATGTATGATGGCGATTACCAACAGACAATTTCTTTCAAAAGGAAAAATATTTACAAAATGTTCCAAAAATATAATTCAAAATAATATATACCAATGATAAGATTTACACTCTATGACAACGATACAATACAAGCACCTCCATATTATAAATTAGAGTAGAACTAAGGTGCTCTTAAGCTCACCAAGCCAAACCGTGAGCTTAACTCAAAGACCTATCGGCTTGACTTCAAACGACATTTCCAAACCGTTAGATGTTCAATCTATATTAAAATGTGCTTGGAGACCAAAGTTTACATTTTTTCGAATTTTTTTGCTATTTATTAAGATGATTTGAAAATCACTGTTTTTCAATGGTGCAGAATTTTAATAAAAACAGCAGTTTTCAAACCAGCTTAATAAATAGTAAAAAAATTCCAAAAAATGTAAAATTTGGTCTCCAAGCACATTTTAATATAGATTGAACATCTAACGGTTTGAAAATGTCGTTTGAAGTCAAGCCGATAGGTTTTTGAGTTAAGCTCACAAAGGGCTTGGTGAGCTTAAGAGCACCTTAGTTCTACTCTATAAATTATTACTATTCGCTGTGATATATATCTTATATTGAAAGTGTATGGCAGATAAAGAAAGGACAACTAAAATAATTTTTTTGGCTAGAAATTACCCAATGATCCATTGTTTCCATTCAGAGATGAAATTGGGTTTGAGTGGTCTGATCCAAAGTGTGCTGCAGGATCTCTTTGTTGCCCCATGACCTTCAAATGCAAAAATTAAAGTGAGGATTACACCTCAGTATCTCAGTATACAAAAATTTCATAGCCTGCCCAAAGTACCAGATGTTAAATTGTAATAGAATGAACTATTATTTCATCTGTTAAATTGTAATAGAATGAAGAACCTCTAGGATCTGTTAAATAAAACTGAAAGAAAATAATAAAATGAAGAGAATTCATTGCCAGTACCAGATGGATATGATTCCACAACTGAAAACTCTAAAGTAGAAACACTATTATAAACAAATCACAGTAAATCTCCATGGTTTAAAGTACTAGTTCAACAAAAGTACTACTCTGTTTAATGAATAATACTATTTTTTTTTCCATTTCCCCCTTCATGTAACCTATATATACGTGATTCTTTTTCTTTGTTTAATGAAATTAATAATAGTATTTTGCCTACTTCTTTTAAAAAAAAAAGGTACTACAACTATAGCCTGTACAAATCATCACACCCAAAATTAGAGTTTACCATGCCAATTGAAATAGGTACTGAGACATTCAACAAATGATCAGTTGTAGTTATAACTCCCGAATTAAAAACGTTGATATCCTGACCAGATGCAAATGTTTCTTCATTCTCAGTCATGCTTGGTTCCTGTTTGTTTATCAACAAACTATCAATTGTCAATTCGGAATTAGAAAATGAGGCTTTTGTGTTAAACCATCCGACTTAGAAACTAATTGGCTTTGGTCGTGTTGACAAGAAAATTATTTAATAACCGAGACAATCATCTAAACAGTTATTAAAATAGTAGGATTTGTTTTCTATGATTTAGATAGGTCATGTATCAACTTTGGTATGTTTTGAAAACTGATTGGTCATCCATCAAGCAATTAAAAACTTAGAAGTTGAATTTTTATTATTTGATCAGTGGCCGAACGATTTCCAAATTACATCAAAATTGATATATAACATACAAATCATAACAAAATATATCAACAACTTTTATTGTTTGTTGATAACTGTTGAGTCAGTTTTAGTTAGTGGCGGATCCATAGTGTTGAAGGGGGGCGTTTACCTGTTCTGGGCTGACTCTACATAGTCTTGCATGCTCTACAGTTGATTCCCATTTCGTATTTTGCATTCCTACTGTCTGATTTTAGTACAGGAAAAAGAATATTGCTAAAAAAGGAAATTATTGAGGCTTTAGTAGCTTTCTACTAAACCACTCTGGTATAATATAACCTTCTTTGGTTCGTCAGTACAAAAAATCAGATTGAGAGATGGATTATAGTAAGAAAAGAGAAGGCTAAATTATCTTATTAAAGCTTACTGTCTTTAGTCCCTCGGGGTCAGACTCTAACTTGTTCAGGAAATCATGCACAGTGTTGATCTTCTTAGCTTGCAATATTTTATAATACTTCTTTCCCACATTAATTAGCTTCGATGTTGGATCTGTAGGGGACGGGACATTAGCCTTCATACCTGTCAAAAGCGCACGAGGAAACAAAAATGTAAGGGATTATTCTATCCCTATGCTTTTGGAAACAATAAATTGATTGAATAATAAATGATCACAAAGGGGATATTTAATCAGAGGATTAAGAATAGTAAGTTTCACTTAAATGCACACCAAAATAATTAATTAGCCTAGTTTAACCATCAACTGAGCAATTTTATTCATGAACTTGAATTGTTGAAAGTTCATTAATTCTTACGTATCATCACAATATTTGTACTCCACATAAATATGAAATAAAGGTTAAAACTAAGATTTCTTACAAAAGATTAAGGATCATCTCAAGTACCTTCTAGTTTAGATTCTTTGACAGCAAAGGCTTCTGACAAAGCTTCCTTGATCCTCCTCCCTTGGTAACTCCCCTTCACGACACGAGCTACCAACTTAAACATCTTACTCCTGACCCAGCTTGAGTTGTCAGTTATTTTGACTTTGACAACAGCTCTTCCATTGTGCAGCTTAGAAACAATTTTGTTTTTGAAGCTGCAACCTCTCCTTGCAGTTTTTGTGCCGGTGACTTGAACCAACAATGGCATTGTTGCTTTTTTCCTTGAACACAATGGTTTACACTTTCTGAGCTTCCGATCATTTGAGGGGAAACTGCCTCTAGTGACGAATATTTCCACTTCCAAAGGTGAGGCAGGTTCTCCTGTGCTGCATATTGAGCCAGATTCGATGTTTACCAGCTCGATTTGGAGAACAATAGGCCGATTTGTGAATATTTCAGCTGGGATTTCATTAGTGAATCTAAGCATCTGTGCTGGTGGTGGCTCAATGAGTTGTTGTCTTGGCACAACTAATTGCATGTGTGTTGATAAATGCTTGGCCTACAAAAACAAAAATGACTTTATTCAGCACCTGCAGTCTACACCACTTAAGTGGTACAGGTATGGATTTGATTTTTCATTAACAAAATGAAAATATTTTACCAATTCAGTAAGTGATTGAAGAGTGCCACAGGGGGCGAGTCTCTTCTCTGCTTGATGAAAAACATAAGCAAAAGTAATCATGCTGCAAAAGGATAATTTAATTAAGATGCATGTGAGACAAGAATTTGCAGACTAATTAATTTCAATGCAACCATTCAATAAATAAATCTGTTTACTTTCTTAATTCCTTTGTTACATCCGTTGGAGTCAAGTAGTACAGAAAATTTACCAATTGGGGGCGTAATGCTGGTTTAGTCAGGCCTTAATATGAATAATTCAGTATAAATTTTGGTCTGATTGTACACAATTGGGTGTTCATTGCAGAATTGATTGTTGAAGTAGGGTTAAACATGACTAATTTTATGAAGGCAACAAAAATTTCATAAAAGAATAAGATGAATGAATACTTGAATGGGACTAATCTCCTCAGACCTCAGTTATTTGTGTTTCCATTCTAAGTTTAGTGCATCTTTTTAAGAAAAAAACACTCAAGCAATTATGTAGTGTTTCAAATACTATTTGTTTGGTAGGAACTTACGCATTTAAAGATCGTTTGGGCACAACCCTCTGCTGGGCCGCGGCCCCAGTCCCGGCCACGGCAATGTTGGCTTCAGCATCATTTCTTGACTCCTCAATTAGCACCATCTTTCTATATATGCTGGTTGCAGTTGGAAGGCTAATGGAAGAGAGGAGAGATAAGATAACTATACCAGGCAGTTCATTAGTTCAAGTTAATAGTGGAGAGTTTGGGTAGAGAGAGACGGAACTTGACTTGGCCACTTGAGTTCTTTACTTACAAATAGTAGCAACTGGACAAGCTAAGCAAGCAACAATTACGCGGTTTATATTATTATTAATATTATTTTTGGTATTAACTACGCGGTTTGGGAATTCAAGTAACAACTCCTGGGGAATTCCCTGAATTCAGATTAAATGTGGCATATTCACCGCGGCATATTGTGAAAATGCTAGCTGTCTGTGATTGCCTTGGACTTGGAGCACACTAGCACAGTGTTAAATTGGACTCCAGATATCACATCTTGTTTGTAAGCTTCAAATTTAGATCATGGGCCTGATGATTTTTAACCGGGTCTAAACAGTATGACTCGACTCAAATTTCTTACCAGTTAAATTAACAACTATGTTTTCTCATTGCGGGATACGCCATAATTTTTTGAAACAGATACTGATGTTTTTGGTGAATATATTGGAAGCATGGCTATTCTATTAATATCAGATCAAATTCGATTTGAACCGTTCGATATGCGTTGAAATTCATGCGAAAAATTAAAAATTATAAACAGTTCGTGCAAGAAAATTTTAATAGAAATCGGGATGACATTTTGAACTGAGAGATTATAACTGGGTGGGCCGGGTAGCAGATGCGTTAAAAAAATTTATGAAATAAAGTAATGTCAATTCACTCGTGTCCTAGTTAAATGAAATAATGAAACATGAACAGACTACTTAAAAAATCAAGTAAAGAAAAAAACTATATAGCAAAATTATGGATTAAGGTTTGGCTTTTTGGAAATTTGTATTCAAACTATTCACAAACCAGTATATACAGATTACAAAACTGTCAAGTTAAGGAATGAAATTACAATTGCTTTTGCAGATCAAATTGAAAAAGGATATCTCCATGTGCATATCCAAGAAATAAATGAATTGCTTTCACTCTATACAGATGATCATGCACTGAGCATCTCGATTGCTTGATCTGTTCCTCAATTTTATTGAATATATGTTTTCAGTTCTTCTTCCAAATCTCCCTACAAAATAACATACATGGTTTTTATTTACTCAAAAAAATATCTCTTTTAGCAAGGTCTAATGACTAAAAAGTTCAATAGTTCTACTATCGAGGAAGTATTTTTACCAGTCTCTGTTTCAACTCCTCAACTGATTTTTCTCTCTGACGAGCAAAATATTTCAGGGACTGCAACAAGCAACATTTAAGATAAATGAATTAATCAAAAGATATTCATTAAAAAAAACTATATATAAGGGGGCTTAATGCAAAAAACATCAGAAGAAAGAAATCACTAACCCCTCGTCTTTGCGCCTCGACCGATCTCCTCAAGGCCTCCTTTTTACTCAACAAATTATCAGGCAGCAGTTTCATCGGCCGACGGTAATTCTTCCCACGGTAAATTATAATAACATGATGACTCCTCACCTTCTCTACTGCCACAAGGGCCCCACCTGTCATTAGTTCTAGAAGCTTCGCAGTGTATGTGATCTGACTTATCCCGGTTTGTTTTGTAATTACTTTCACCACCTCTTTGTGTTTCCAGTGCTGGTGTACACTTCCAATTACTCCATCATAAACTCCTCTCCTCCCTGCCCAAAATTATATAAAAAATATGGGTGAGGCTATGGTAATATGCATATTACGGATCAACCTGTGCTATGGATTTATATCTCTATTTTAAAAGTTCAAATAGTCGATCTGAACCGTTCAACATGATCTCCATATGGAAATGTACTTGGAGACCAAATTTTATATTTTTTAGAATTTGTTTACTATTTTTTTAGATAATTAGAAAATCACTTGATTTAAAAATTCTGGACCATCCGAAAGCAGTGATTTTCTAGCTACCAAAAAAATAGTAAAAATATTATAAAAAATATAAAATTTGGTCTCCTAGTACATTTCCATATGAAGATCATGTTGAACGATTCAGATCGACTATTTGGATCAACATGATTTGCACATGAAAATGTACTTGCAAACTAAATTTTACATTTTTTTTAAAATATTTACTATTTTCTAGATAGGTAGAAAATCACTCTTTTGAACAGTCTAGAATCGTTAGATCAAGTGATTTTCTACCTATCTAGAAAAATAATAAAAAAATTCTAAAATATATAAAATTTTATCTACAGGTATATTTTCATATGAAGATCAGTTGAACGGTTCAGATTAATTGTTTGGACTCTAAAAATGAAGATATTGATCCATAGTACGGAACACTATGCGCTATGCATAGTACCGTAGTCTCACTCAACCCAAATTACTTAAAAGAAAGAATGCTATATAATTATATAAAAAATATATTGTAACACTGAATTGGCTAAATAACTGGACCAATTAGTGAGGCTACGGATCAATATTTTCATTTTCAAAGTTAAAACATTCGATCTATACTGTTCAACATGATTTTCATATGAAAATGTACTTGCCAGCTAAATTTTACATTTTTTAGAATTTTTTTACTATTTTTCTAGATAGGTAAAAATCACTATTTTTTAATGGTCTAGAATTGTTAGATCAAGGGATTTTCTACGCATCTAGAAAAATAGTTAAAATATTCTAAAAAATGTAAAATTTGATCTATAAGTATATTTTCATATGGAGATCATGTTGAATGGCTCGGATCGATTATTTGAACTTTGGAAATGAAGATATTGATCTATAGTACAGACCAATGTACGCTATGCATAGTACCATAGTCTCCCTCAACCCAACCCAAATTCCTTGAAAGAAAGAAATGCTTTGCCAATACAGCAATATTTTTCATAAATATTGTGATTTTTCATACCAAGTAATAAATGCTTCTCCATTTTAAGACCAATGGATCTGAGAGTGCATCTTTCTTCTTCGGTAAGAAGTTCTATATCTGAATTTGGCATCAAAGGCCCTGACAAAGTTCTTAATTTTGCTATCTCTCTCTCTGATCTCTCTATCTTTTTCCTAAGCTGTTATTGAAATTAAAGAAAATATTAAATACAGATCATAGATTCATCAATAAATTTGTCTTGGATGAAGTTGGTACTTTTGAGAGGTATTTCCACAATTATTTCAAATTAAGTTGATACCTCACTACTCCAAAAAAAAAAAAAAAGTTAATAAGTGAATACTAGTACAAAACAATATCAATCTTTGTTAAAAAATTGTATAAAATAAAACTCAGAAGTAAAGAAAAAGACAACTTATTTAGTAAATTTTTTTTTATAAGATTAAAAAGTTCTACAAGTTAAGATTTAGTCGGCAAAATTCAAATTCCAAGATTAAAAGGATAGAGAAAACATACAATGAAAAGCTTTCTTTCTTGGTCTTTAAGTTCCTTCTCTAGTCTCAACTTTTCAGCTTCCAACTTAATTTTATCGATGCATTTTTCATTTTCACCCTCTAAATAGTTCATTTTTATATCCTGGAACTCCTTAAATGACCCAATACAATCCGAATTATCTACTGATCGATCCATAATCTGAAAGTATCTTAACGCCTTTAATCGTGCCTCCTCTTCTATATTTTGCTCATCAAATAATTTGTTTTCTCTGTCAGTAATTTGATTCACAACCTTTTCTGTAACAAAATCTTTCCCTCTGTACAAAATTATGAAATCTTTGTTTCTCAATATAACCACCCCACCTGTCAGTCTCTGTAAAAAGGTATGAGAAAAGCTTTATAGAATATGAAATTATGGTCTAATGAAGGGAGGTTTTCATGTATACCCCTCCAAAACCTCAAAATTACGTATTTCCCCCTCTAAAATTCATAATATCATATTTATCTCTCTAAATTTCAAAAACTCACAAATTTACCCAATTTATTGCCTTTTGAATTAAAAGTCATTTTAAAATTTTTGAGGGGCATAAATGAAATTCCTTAATGTAAAACAGAAAACTCATAGAAACAGACAAGACAAAAAAAAAAATTTAAGTACCTTGAGTTCAGATGCCATTTGCGCATGGTCAGTGTACATACCGACTTTTATTGCTATTTTCGCTACTAAACTCTTCTCCCATAATTTTATAATTGCCTCGGCCAAGCCTTGAAGCTTTCTATTCCTCCCTTTTGTAAAATATAAAAAAATAACATCAAAAAAGAAATAAAGGCCTACAAAAATAGAAAAAACGAAACAAGGATTGTATAGAACAAAATCTCGTAAAAATGCTTTGTATGTACCAACCTGTACCATTAATGTCCCTTGCCGGTACATGCTGCTATAAACTTATAATAATAACACATCGTTTTCTTATTAGGTACGGATAAATACTATTTCGGACTCGTTACCCTGTAGGGTAATTATTGAAAATAAAATTATGGATATAAATATAATTTATACGGGGATGATGCATCATATGATATAGTTTTATTCATGGCCCATATATATATATTCAATGGCACCCATTTATCCGTTTACCCGACCCATACCGTATTCGATAAGACAGGTATGCGTAAGGTTTTTTCATGAGCTTAACGGGTACAGGTATGAAAATGATTCCACCCGACCCATATTGTACCCGTTGACACCTGTAATTGTATAGAACAAATCTGGTAAGACTGCTTTGTATGTACCAACCTGTACCATTAATAATGTCTCTTACTGGTACATCAACTTACCTAGTGCAAAATGTGTAGGAAGGGCTCGTGAAATGAACCGAAGCCACGTCAGCTCATCGTCAGACAGAGTCGGTCTAACATATGGTGGCAACCGCCTAAATGGGGTCTTAAAACCAGGTACTACCTCTGGTAACAGGTCTGCATCCACTGGCATTGGGCCCCGCCACCACCAGTCTATGAACCGAGGGCCCAGGCTGTTTAACAGCCTGTCAGCTTCTCTCTCATATAGTGATTTTGTAATGGGTTCTTCTTCCTTTAATTCATCGGTCTCGGATAAAAGATGATAATTCCTTTTATTTACTTGGTATATTATAAGAGAATCTTTCTTTGTTAGAACTACCAGCCCCCCTGTTTTTGCCTACATATGGAAAATAATAAAATAATAAAAGCAAATTAATTTTGTCAAAAGAAAAATAAAAATTTTGGCCAATAACTTATTTTCTCCTATAACTATTATAATTCATTATACCTTTTTTGTTTACCTGCTTATTTTATGATACCCTAGCGACACTTTATTTCATTAATTTTTCTCAAGGTCATATACATATTCTCTCTATAATGACAAAGTATGAGAAAAATACACATGAGGAAGTAAATAAAAGGGCTATAAATTAAAACTTTTCAGTTATGTCCTTTAAAAAATTTAGTTTTTAAAAAAAATATACTATAACCCCCCCCTCATAAAAAAAATTACATGACACTTATTTATCCAGGCCCCTTATCTCAATTTTCTGGTTTTGCCCCAGGAAAAATATGTAAAAATATATTACCAACCTCAGCAATTTCGCGAGCCCGATCCATGTTTCTCTTTAGAGGGTCTACAATCTTGACCATTGCAAGCTCCTGAAATCTCCAAGTCCATTTTATTTCCTCTACCACTTCAGCTGTTATCCCGGCTTTCCTTGCCTTTATCCACCTATTCAATGTAATTAAATCTAGGTTTACTTAGTAAAAAAAAAATGTTTTAATGTAATTTATTATCTGTACAGAGACTGGATTTATATCTGAATTTGGCATCATAGGTGGTATATATACTGTATTTATTATCTGTACTGTACAGGACCTGAGACTTCAAATAGAATATATACCGAACTTTTTACTTATAGAAATTATTTAAAAACAATATAAGGTAATAGATGGATTACCTTGAGATTTTGATGTCATAGAAGGAACTGAAATATTTTTTCGGTTCCTTTAAATCAGAAATTTTATTTTGGTGGGTGGTACACTGAATCTTAAAGTAACCGAACAAAAAAGTTTCGGTTCCTCCTATGGATCAAAATTTTCATACAATCCATCCATTACCCTATATTATTTTTATATTATTTCTATAAATAAAAAATTCTGGAATATATCACATATACCCTTGAAAAATCGAAGGCCTTCATATGTTTTCGACTCCAGATTTCTATATGAGTATCAGAATTACTGTAATTTTTGTGTTTTGGGGGATTACAATTAATCGAATTGCTACAACTATTGATAAATGGGTAGAATTTTTGCTAATACAAACGAACCTCTTTATCCGTCTCCCCTCGATTCTCAACCTCCGCAATTTGTCCGGTGCAATTCTCTTCTCAGCCTCAGTAATCTCTCTCTTCTTCTTCTCTCTCCTAAAAACTACAATTTCACCATCTCTCTCACTCTTCCCACCAATCCACGGCAGATTAGGCCTCTCCTCCTCCTCCACCTCCTCATCCCATTCCCCAATTCCTTCAAACTTCTCTTCAATTTGGTCTAATTTTTGCAACGATTTGACTGATTTGATGATTTCAAAAACAACTTTTCTGGTACGGCCATTGCGAATCCTCTTTGAGAGAGAGCGGCGCAAGGAGGGGTCGTTAGTGGGAGGATCAGGGAGAAGGAGAGGAGGAGGAGGAGTGGTCATCCATGGGGCGGTTGGGATTCTGACACGTGGTGGAGGGTCAGTGGTTGATGGAGATTGAGTTTGGTTGAGGTGGGGTTTGGGTAGGAAAGGGGAAGGAGAGGCGAGAGAAGAGGAGAAGAGAGGCATTCGCTATGCGCCTTTGCAGTTGTCGTCTCTAATCTTTGCATCAGAAGAGAGAAGAGAAGAGAAGAGAAGCTCTTAGCTGACTGGTGGTAGTGAAGTGAGAAATGAGGTGCCCGATTTTTTCAAGAGTCCGCATCCTCTGAGGTAACAAAATATTTGGGTTTAGATCCGGACCGTCCGATCAGAATCCAATCCTTTAATAATCATGCGGATTCTGATCCGACGATTTGGCTGTAAATTCAAATTTCTGTTACCCTAGGTTATATGAAATCGATTTTTCCTTACCATGTAAGCGCTTTTTTTTATTCTTTTTTATTTGAGAAATTTCATGTATATATTTCTCATGCGTAATTATATGAAAAATTATAAATTAATTTGGTATAAAAATATCTGTAAAAAAATTAAGTTTATAAATTAATTTTAAGATATTTATTTTTCATCGTTTTTTTTTCTGATTTGATTTAATTTACAATTTTACAATTTTAAAAATTGTCTAAATTAATTTCCTTACGAGCAATGTATTTATTTTTAAATTTTGCTTGTAAGCACATCGCTCGTGAAAGTAGATTAGTTTTAACAATTGAATATGTTATTCGAAGACAATTCGATAAATTTTGAAGTTACGTTCATCAAAACGTTCATTAAACTTAGAAACACATTCTAATTCTACTTATACACATGTATCGTTAATTTAGGAAGGGAGGAAGAGGACATTTGTGTTCATTTAAAATCAAAGCGCATATTGGTCAAGAATAGAAATTTTCTCAAGAAATTTTCTCAAGATTCTATATCAGGCACGAATTAAAAAAAAAAAAAAAACGGACGCTCCTGATCTAAAAATAGAAAAACTTGAACGGGTGTAGTGTTTTGACAATTTAGGAAAGAAGAGCAATTAACGGCTACTATATCTATAGACTAGTTCTACTTCTATACTCTACTAACTTGTCATCTCTCAGAAATATCAATTGCAAAAAAGTTAAAAAAATCTTATGATGTATAGCAGGACTGATGGCAAGCCAAAGCGAAAAAGGATCAGGGAAGCTCAAAGCTTCAATAATGAGGTACTTAATTTGTTGAATAAGATTAACATGTGATATTTGTTAAGCTTACTACATATAACGGTCTAACAACGTGTTGTAATATCTCAATAGGTACCAAAACTCAAGAAACCAAATGACGCAAAAGAAGACTCAGGTCATTGTTCAAATGTGGTACCAGACCTCGAAATAACTTATCCCCAGGTTTTGCGGTATCCGACTGGGATAAGTATCTTAAAATGGTACGACCTCCGCGAAGTGATTGGGTCTGGCGGTTTTGGTACGTACATTATCACCTTCACCAACTTCTCATTCAATGTTCTTTTTTTCTTACAAGTACAATCTATCTGGATATATTTTCTAGCTACGACACATCTTTGCATCGAAAAAGCGACTGGATTAAAGTATGCTTGTAAAGTTATTGAGAAGGAGAGATTGATCTCAGAAACACAAAGAAGAAATTTGCGGCTTGAGGTATGTATGATGGAGCATCTGTCAGAACACAACCATATCATCCAATTGCTAGGCGCATACGAAGATCATCATAAGGTTTATCTAGTCATGGAACTATGTGAAGGTGGCGAGTTATATGACCGAATAGTAAATATGCATTTTTGCACTGAGAGCGATGCAGCTACCGCATTTAAGGATATTATCCAGGCAGTGAAGGTCAGGGAACCTCTACGGCTCTACCTCCGTGTTTTATTATCTATCTTCGTGTTGTGGTTTTATTTTATTTTATATTTGTTTATGTGAAACAGGTCTGCCATGACAGCGGCATAATGCATCGAGACATTAAGCCTGAAAATCTGTTATACACCAGCAAAGAGAAAACAGCACGACTCAAGGTTATAGATTTTGGCTTGTCGACATTCTTTACTCCAGGTACTTGATTATTTTTATAATGTGCTTAAGATTGAGGCTAATTCAGGAACCAAATATGCATCTGTACCTCAAGATATGGCAACATTGCTACCTATTAAAAGGATGAAAAAAGCATGCGCCTAGTACCTTTTTTGAATTGGTAATTAATCATTGCTATCTTTTCTTTTCTTTTGTTTACATTTAGGTCAGCGATTTCGTGAAGTAGTTGGGACATATTGCTACATGGCACCCGAGGTTCTAACGGGAGACTATGGCAAAGAGGTTGACATCTGGAGTGCGGGGGTCATCCTTTATATTCTTCTCTGTGGTGAAACTCCATTTTTTGGCGGTAAAAATAATTCCATTCCTTGTTTTTCCATCCTTCAATTTTTTTTTTTTTTTGGAAAAGCAGAACTGCAGAACTTTACTGAATTTATATAACGAGATGTTCTCTGATAATGTTCTTTCGTATATAATGTAGAAACTGACGAGGAAATTAAATTAGCCATAAGAAAGGGTGAAATTGATGAGATGAAATTAAATTTGCATGAAATTTCTGAGGACGCCAAGGACCTTGTGAGGGGAATGCTAAATCTTGACCCTAAGAAACGACTAACGGTACAGCAAATACTTGGTAAGTAATGGTTTATACAAACCTAATTTTATGGGTTGTAACTGAACAAGTAAAAGTTTAAAACCATCCAACAGGACACATGCTTTTTTGGTCAGGTTTCGATTACCTGTTAGGCAAGCTGGTAGGGTTAATTCGGGTTGGTTGTTTGTATAACACAAAGTAAGATGATGTTATGTAACATATTCTACCAAAATCAGTTATTTATGTAATGTATTCTTATATATACAGAATTGCATACACATATATAGGAAATCTTTTTCTTACAAAAATACCAATTGCAGAGCATCCTTGGCTGGTAAAAATGGAGCCGCGCAACTTAGATCGAGGAAAGAAGGTCCAATCAAGAAGGAATATACTCCAATCAGTGATAGTCTCCAATTAGGTCTGAGTCAGATAGCCTCCAATTTTAAAGGGCTCGCCAATTAACATGGTGCAGTTGGAAATGAGTGAAAGCTATTGTTGAGTAGAACTCGTGCAGAAATTTAAATTGCATGTTTAAACACTATGGTTTTCTAGGTTTTTCTGTCTGTGGGTTGCCTTAGATTTATGTAATTAGCATAATTTGCTTTTTTTTTTGCTTTTTGAAGTTGACCGTATCTAATGTCCATGTAAGATTTTAGGGATTTAAAGGAATTAAGAGAAACTTAAGGGGTATTGTTTGAAATTTTAAGTTTGTGTAATTAGTATTATCTGCACCACTGTTTATTTATATATTTCTCCATCTATTATTGTTTCTTAAGTTGAGCATGATCTAATATATAGATTATAGAGCAATGTAGTAATGTAATTATTATTCTTATTTTGCTTTTTTGAGTTGTGCAATTAGCATTATCTGTAGCTCTGCTTATTTATTTACTTGTCTATTAATTTTTTTTTAAGTTGAGCATGATCTAACATATTACATATAGATCAATGTAGTAATGTAAATATTCTTCTTATTATTCTCCAGTGAACTCTTCATTATTTGTGGGTTCCTTTTTGCTGTTTCAGAGAAGCATTTGGTTCTTAGGGAATATTTTGTGTTAACATGACCATAAGGCAGTCTATCTACCTAAGAATTCATCCAATAATACTTTTTATCTAAATATGCCTGGATAACTTCATATACTGTTAACAAAATCTTATCCAATTAATGATGTTATTGAATTATAGAGTCAACTCTATCTAAAAAAATCATGGGAGGGTTGGTTCTTATGGATCTGTTAGAGATGAACATTGTTTTGTTAAAGTAGCATTGGAAGTGCACCAACGTAGATTCTTTTTTATTTTTGGTAGTGGTGCATTGATACCTGAACTGAGGAGTGGGGGCACCATTTTACCAGTACAAGTCATTTGAATTTTATCTTGCATTTTCCATGACTAGTACACTGGGTGTAGGGGTTTTGAGAAATTAATGGGCTGAACTGCATAATATGCTTTTTTCAGAGAAATTCATGTCCAATTTATTGAGTTTCATAGGCATGAGAGAAATTTGGGAGCAGGTATTATTTAAGTTGTTGAATTACCATTGAAATTCAAACCTGTCATATGGCTTAAACTTGAGGAATACTGACAAGTGATAACTGGGAGATGGGGGTTTACTGGTAAAAATAAAATTTTAGATGGGCTAGGAATAATGGCCCAATTTGTAGTTCATAATTCCCTACTATAGGCCATAGCTACTTAGCTAGGCTAAGATTTTACAAATAGAAGCCTATTGAATAAGAGGAAATGTATAGCAGATTAGCAGTGATTGCATGAAAGCTGAAAGCAAATGCTAAATTGTATGCTTACAAATTACTATTTTAAAATATGCACTGAGTTGCATATACAAATACTGCCAATTAGGCCCACAATTAAGAGTATATATTAGAACGCCATAGAAAATCTTATAATCAAGCCCATATATATAGTGTTCTCAATTTCTGACAAACTTCCGTTATTATTTGAATTCCTCCCAGTTATTGCCTTTCTGATTTTCTCATTTAAACTAGCAAAGAATATTGGGAAACCACAAAAGTTTTCCTAAAAACAAATATCCTAACAAAAAACAAAAAGAGGAATTGCAAAAACTAAGTGAGAAATTGAGAATACATAACTAGAGTTGTGCTTCTTAATTTAGTGTTTAGTACAGACAACTCTTATTAAAAAAAAATTCTTTTCATATAAATGAAATCATAAATGGCTTGAGAATGAAAAAAAAATATTAGTAAAGGACCTTTTTCTAAAAATTTCTTTTAAAGCTGTAATAGATGTAGCCATGACGAATTAAAAGTAAAATTGATAGTTAGTTAATGGTTATCCATGCAAATCATAAAATGTCATATACCTATTAAGTATTATTATAATAAGACATTGGTGGTTAGTCTATCACTGACGTTTAATTGTTTTCTCTCCTTATGTAGTGTCGCATAATGTGTGTTTGCTATCACCTAACAAATGTGCGCACACGCACACACTTGAACCACACTTTGTCTCAACTGCATTTTATTTCCAAAATTTTAATCGCCTTGAATAGTAGAATCATACTCGCATCAAATATGTGATATTCCTTTGGAACCACATATTTGGTTTGGTTCCGTTCATGTCCTAATTTTTTTTATATCTTTCTAGTTCTGTGAAATATATTTGTTACTTTTCTAAAAATAAAAAATTGAGTATTTGAGTTTCGGTTTGAACTTTTGGCAGTTGCAAGAATATAGGCGAACTATATGTAATATCTGATTTATTTTTTTCTAATTGGTGCAAATTAAGACCTAAATCATGACACCTATCCATCCCCTTTTTCACCTTCTTTATCTTTTCTTTTTTATAAGAAGAATGAATCGGATGCTTAGACCTCTCAATGCAATGGTCAGAAATTGTGCTCGCAAAAAGACATACAAGTATCATAAGGACAAATTCTATCCAATCCAAATTTTACAACCAAGTATATATATACATCTAAATATTGTCCTCTCTGAGCTTAACAAGTTTACACCATTAAACTAAAGTAGATGGGCAGAGTGCCAAATAGCAGAATTATATATATATATTATTGAAATCTAATTATCTAAACCATCCAGATTAAGCCGCACGACTCATGCCTTCGTACTCCGGACCATAGTCACAAGATTCGTGAATTATTCATGAATTATTCGTGAATTATTTATGAATTATTCATAAATAATTCATTTTTTTGGTGATGGCGAATTGAACGCCGAATTATTTGATTGACCGAATTTTACGAATAATTCGTAAAAAATTTCCGAATTTTTCAAAAGAAAATGTTGAGGAATAAAATTCTCGTATACTATCCGAAATCATTGAAATGAGACAAATTTAATTATACTGTATATCAGAATTAGCTAACCAGAGATCCTTGCAGATTGAGTTGTATCATTGTTTAAATAATAAATACCAATACCAACCCAGAGCGGCTCTGGTTGAAAACTTGAATAATTTGATAACCAATGCATAATTTGAAACTCTTTTATATGTGCCACATTGAATATGAAATTGGGAATTGTGAATCTTATCTCCTTTCAATAATAAAAAAAATGATAAAAAAAATTATGGAATTCTTTGATAACGGGTATTATTTAACGATCTGACAACATATTAAAATAATTTCAAATTTTAAAAAATGAATTTGTTGTGTTTTTTCTCATATATTCACACGTTCTCACTTCAAAATTTATACAATATATCCGAAAATTAATTGATGATGCATTAATAATTGTTACATTTCTTTTTTTTTAGGCTGAATAATTGTTACATTTCGATTTCACAATTATTGAAAGCATTTGATGAATGAAAAGTTATGCTTTAGACTTCAAAACGTTTTATATACAAAATATTTGTATCAAAGAAATTCTGTTCATAAAAAATATTTCAAAATTAAAAGTATATATATGATAAATGTTGTGATTGTTAATTAATCTGTTGTCCTCCCTAAGATTCAAAATAAAATGTTGCTTGATCAGATGACATGTTTTCCTTCTTGTTATTGAAGATTCTCAACATTGCTATATATATATATAGAGTAGAACTAGGGTGCTCTTAAGCTCACCAAGCTCTTCCGTGAGCGCGACTCTAAAACCTATCGAATTGACTTCAAACGACATTTTCAAACCGTTAGATATTCAATCTATATTAAAATGTGCTTGGAGACCAAATTTTACATTTTTTGGAATTTTTTTACTATTTATTAAGATGGTTTGAAAATTGCTGTTTTTATTAAAATTCTGCACCATTGGAAAACAGCGATTTTCAAACCATCTTAATAAATAGTAAAAAAATTCCAAAAAATGTAAAATTTGGTCTCCAAGCACATTTTAATATAGATTGAATATCTAATGGTTTGGAAATGTCGTTTGAAGTCAATTCGATAGGTTTTAGAGTCGCGCTCACGGAAGGGCTTGGTGAGCTTAGGAGCACCCTAGTTCTACTCATATATATATATATATATAGAGATAGGCTACCATGCTTTGCAAATTAAAGGGTCTGCTGTGCTTCGCATTTTAGTCTGTTGGATATGCTTCAAAAATCGTGCCGATCTGATCAGATTGCAACTCAATTTTCGGAACTGGACTCTCCAGTTGAGAGGGAAATCCAACATTTTTCGGAAATGAACCCTCTCCCTCTCCCTCTCAGACCCCGCTGAAACCCTAAACCTAGACAGACCCCGCCCCGTTCCCAACCCCTCTCCCTCGCCGGCGACGCTGTCCCCACTCCCGACCCCTTCCCTCGGTTTGTTCTCATCTCCGATCTGTTTACTTTTTTCAAAACTGATTTGTATTTTTTTTTCATTACCGAATTTTTTTACTTCTCATCTCCAAAACATGGATTTGTCCATTCTTGTTTAATCAAGCTTCGAAATGCTAAAAAATAATGGATTTTAGTAAAGGGGCAGATTAGGGTCTCCAAATAATGGATTTTTTACTTCTCATCTCCAAATATAGCGATTTTTTCAAATCTGAATTTTTACTGGCAGGAACATTTATCTGTATCAGATCATATTAGAAATTGAAATTCCTCAAGGTAACTCAAAATTTGAGCTTTTCAATCCGAATTGTTTGTTATAAATTGGCATGAATCATAAAAAAGTCCCATAAATTTTCAAATTGTTCCAAATTGACTTGAATTTTGATTGGTCGCTCTGAATTTCAAACTTAAGTTTTACATTACCATAAAAGATAGCTCAAAACTGACGTCGCCTGATCTGTGCAACAGTGCAAATTAAAACTGATTATGCTTTGCATGCCACTTTTTTTTTCAAACAAAAACTCAGTTGCAGAATACCTTGGGTAATTGTAATTTCGGCTCTCAATCAATCATTTAAGTTAAAAAAATAAATTTAATGTTTGGGTACTAACATATTTCATATTTGTTCTCTCTTTTTAATGAAATTGTCTTATTGTATTCAAGCCAATAATTTATGGTAAAGTTGTTATCAAACAGGGAACGTTTTCTGATCAGCTGTTATACAGTTAGTAAATAGCGATTTTTTCCAAATCTGAATTTTGTTCATTATTGAATTTTGTTGATTTAATGATTACACATTGATTTTGTAACAATATGTTATTTCCTTGTTCAGCTTGCTTTGTGCGAGAAACAATGTCATCATGCGATGTTTCGAATAGTGTAGAGGTAGCCTCAAATGACATTTATGTTGATGAAGAAGAAAATACTCAGAGAATTCAGATGCAGTTAGATATCACCGATCCCTACATCCATTATTATGAAGCAATACAAGTTGATGAACCTTTGTCAAATGACACAACTAAGCCGTATGTCGGCATGGAGTTCAATACACCTGAAGAGGCATACACTTTCTACAATAATTATGCATGTTGTGTTGGATTTAGTGTTCGTAAAGCCAGTTCCACTTGTAATAAGAATGGGTTATCATCGGTTCGGTATGTTTGTTCCAAAGAAGGAAAATCAGATTGGCATAAAAGAAAAGAGAGGCCAATTGGATGCTCAACCGATCTTGCTACACCTGAGAAAGAACATGGGATTACAAGGGTCGATTGCAAGGCCTCATTTAGGATCAGAATTATGAAAAGTGGAAAATGGAAAGCAAGCGTCTTTGAGGAGGAACACAAACATGAGTTGATCACGAGCCCTTCGAAGATTCGAAATTTGCGGTCCCATAAGCACATGACGGCGAGTCAGAAGGACACCATCCGTAAATTGAGTGCTCAAAATGTGGGAACATCTCAAATTATGGAAGTTATAGGTGCCGAAAATGATGGTAAGTGCAATGTTAGGTTCAAGAAAAAAGACATAAGCAATCTGATAGCGGGGGATAATGCAAAACTCATAGGGGTTGATGTTCATACAACTTTGATGTATTTCAAACAGAAGCAAGCGGATCAAGAGGATCCCGAGTTCTTTTATTCAGTATTGGCAGATGAGGATGGTGTTGTGAAGAATATTTTTTGGATTGATGGTAGAGGAAGGAGAGCATACAAAGAGTTCGGGGATGTCGTGACCTTTGACACCACCTACCAGACAAACAAGTACAACATGCCTTTCGCACCGTTCATTGGAGTCAACCACCACCGTCAATCCATCTTATTTGGCATGGCTCTTCTCAAATGCGAGACGGCGGATAACTTTTGTTGGTTGTTCAAAACCTGGTTGGAGGCAATGTACGATAAGCATCCTTCTGCCATTATTACTGACCAAGATCCCGCGATGAGGAAGGCTATTGAGTTGATTTTTCCAAAAACTGTCCACAGATGCTGCCAATGGCATATAATGAGGAAGGCAAGGGAACGCTTTGCAAAGCTTTACAATGAGAAGCCTGGGTTCGAAAATGAATTAAAGGCTACAATCATCCGTACTAAGACGGTTTCAGATTTTGAGAATCGTTGGGCAGCTATGTGCGACACGTACAACTTGCAGGACACTAAGTACATCCAGGTGATGTACAGAAATCGGGAGCAATGGGTGCCAGCTTACTTTCGAGGCACATTTTTTGCCGACATGTCAACTACTCAGAGGAGTGAGAGTATCTGAATATTAGACAAGTCTAAATCGGTTGAAAACCCATATATCATGTTTTTAATCTAATAACTCCATTATAAGATAATTCACTCCTAGAAATTGTGCTTGCATCTGCTGATATCTTATTTTATATATATTTACAAACCAAAAACTTTTAGCCAAGTCAAGAACAATTAACTAGAATATACAATGCCATGCCACAATTCACACAAATTAACACAAAGAAGACATCGTTCCAAAAGCAACATCCAATTCACACAAAGAAGATTAGTCAACACTAATTAACAACCACAATTAACAAATTAACATCCAATGTAGGCAACACTAATTAACAACCACAATTAACAAACAAATTAACACACAAAGAAGACACATTAATACACAAATTATAGTTAATCCGACTAGTTGTTTCTTGAGTATCAAAGTGATTTCCGCTTCAAATATATCACTTGAACCTTTATTGTGATGTTGCATCCGACTAGTTGTTTCTTGAGTATCACTTGATTTCCGCTTCAAAGTGATGTCGCACCAACCATTCCACGCATTGCAATTTTGACAACTATAAAATTCTCTTCCATAGTTCTTCGTGGTCCATGACAACATCACAACCGTTGGCTTATGACATCTCTTGCAAGAAGGGCTTGATAAAGAACGACTATTTTGACTACTCATTTCGCCTACACAAACAAAATTAAGAAGGGTTAGATAATTACCCCTTGTACTTTCATAAGGATCAAGAACTTGGGATAATTAAAACAACATAACCTGTCAATCTATGAGTTCGACCAAGAAAAATATTTCTTTCACTGTCAGTTCTTAGTTTTGGCAATTTTAGATCTTTATGTTTTGCCTCTGCGTCCTTTTTGCTTTGACAATACCAGTGTTATTCTTTGACAATACCAGTACCAAAAGCTGAATAAAGACAAACCCCTTGTATATGAACACCCATTCTTTGACAATAGCAGTGCTGGTACAATATTCTGACCAAGTGCTGGTACAATATTTGACAATACCAGTGCTGGTACAATATTCTGACTTGGACGGTAAAGCTTTGCAGTGGCAAAATATGTGCCGAATGCATTTTATTGAGCAAACACAGACCTTAAGAAAATATTGAAGTGCTCTTAGAAAAATATGGATCATTTGTCCCCAAAAGGTACAAATATGCAGAGCTAAAGAAAATCACATCCTCATTTCAAAATACACTAGGAAAAGGAGGTTTTGGTACCGTATTCAGAGGAGAGAAGCGCCGGTTTTGGTACCGTATTCAGAGGAGAGGAGAGAAGCGCCGATTTGCAAGCACACTAGGAAAAGTCGCTGGTTTGTACGATTGGTGCCGAGAGGAGAGAAGCGCCGAGAAAAAAGAACGTGGTTCCGAGAGGAGAGAAGCACCGAGAGGAGGTGGCGCCGAAAGCTGCGCCGAGAGGAGCACCGATTTAGGTTTAGGTGGGGACGGAGAGAAATAGCGTGAGAGAGAAAGAGGGGGGTCGGGCTGGGGTTTGGGGAGGGTACTCCACTGGATGGGTCCAGTTACTGGACAGCCAAAAAAATTGAATTCAGCGACAATTTTTTGATCTGATCGGATCAGATCGGCACGATTTTTGAAGCATATCCAACGGACTAAAACGCGAAGCACAGCAGACCCTTTAATTTGCAAAGCATGGTAGCCTATCTATATATATATATAGAGAGAGAGAGAGAGAGAGAGAGTGACTAAGGTCAAAGTGGTAGTTCCTAGCTCCCGGTGCTACCAAGTCGTTTTCAGATTTCCAAAGTCCAAACGGTCGATCCGAACCGTTCAAGTTGTTCTCCATATTGAAATCTGCTTAGAGACCAAATTTTACATTTTTTGGAAATTTTTTACTATTTATTAAGCCACTTTGAAAATTGTTGATCCGGATGAACAGTAAAAACAGTGCAACCAAATTATGGACCATGTGATCAGTAATTTTCAAAGTGGCTTAATAAATAGTAAAAAAATTCCAAAAAATGTAAAATTTGGTCTCCAAGCAGATTTCAATATGGAGAACAACTTGAACGGTTCGGATCGACCGTTTGGACTTTGGAAATCCGAAAACGACTTGATAGCACCAGGAGCTAGGAACTACCACTTTGACCTTAGTCACTCTCTCTCTATATATATATATATAAATCTAAAGACTAGTCTACTTGGCCGAAATGACTGAAATTTTGTCGGTATATCCCGATTATGTTAGAACAACTTGTATAAAGCTGTGATGGTTCTCTTTTTGCATATCCAACGATGTAATTTAAAATTGTATTTCAGTTTTTACCAGAACTATGAAATTATCAAGTGGTACACTTCCTTAATTTGATAATTAATAGTGGCAGAGCCAAATATATCAGAATTAGACAATTGTCTACCATTGATTTTTTTTTTAAATATAGTTTGATATAGAAGTGGACTAAGTAACAATGATTAATTGCTCGGTAGCTCCCTCCCTTGGTGGACCAATAGAATGCTTATCCGACCAGTGGGACCCACAGGTCAGCGGGATGGGGACCGCAATATCTCCGTTTTGTTATGTTACATTTGTTACCGTTGAAACGGCAGCGTCCATCAATTGCATGGGACACAACCACCGTCTCATAAAAAATTTGAAGAACATCTTTTTCTTGTTCCCCCCCTGCAAAACCTAAAAATTGAATGTCTGTCTACCAGCTATTCAGCTAAGAATTGGTGTGCCTCCTTCGGACACAATCATGAATTTCATTTATTTTCAATAATTTACATGTCTTTTGCAGATTTTATATTCTAAGGACCCTCTGATGAATCATGCAAGTTCATCATCTCATCCTATGATGTAATTCAAAATTTGAGTTTAGAATACGGACCGTCTGTTAAGAATCTGGACCAATTTAAAAACTTGCGGTGCGGATTAATTATAGGAAGCTGACACCTTTAAATTCGTAACGGACGATCCGAATTCTTCACGGGCAAACTCAAAATTTTAGTAACAATGTGAACTCATAAATGTTGTCCCTCATGGAATACTTCAATAAAATATACAGATCAATTTATAATTAAGTATATTTTGTGTCATTCTAGTTTTTAAGAAATAAGCCAGTGAAATTCCCCTTTCATATATAAGAATCCTAATTAAAAAATATAAAGACAACTTATAAGCGTACTTTGCACTAATAAATATTGAAAAGGATAAGACCATAGTTGAGAACCTTTATCACGCTTCAATGCTATATATACATCATATATAATTTCTTTTATGTGACAATTAATTGTTATGTTGTCAATTATCAAATATAAATAAATGTCCAAGAAAATGATATTCACACATTCAAATCCATAAAATACAAAACATCACTTGTAAATTTTATTTCACTTAAGCTACTCTTTTCGTTTTCTTTCTCTATCATGCACTAAAGTACATCATGAAAGTATGAAACAGTGTGACCGGAGAGTGAATAATTAAATAAAAGATCTTTCTAAAAAAAAAATTAAATAAAAAATATCTAGGCTTATGATTTCTTTTTCAAAGGGTATAAAAAAGTACATCTCATTGCATTATATCAATCTTAGTGAAGTACAATACTAATAAACAAATAGCTTTGGTCTTGATTGCAAATATCTAAAAAATTATGTATTATCTACGAGGATAGTTAAGAGTAAAATTTGCATATATATGTTTTCCTTGCTACCACCCATCTTTCCATCGAAAAATTGATTGGACATAAGTATGAATGCAAAGTAATTGAAAAGGAGAGTGATCTCATAATATCAGCAAGAAATTTGCAGCTTGAGGTCAGTATGATGGAGCATATGTTCAATTGTAGTGTCAGATTTTGATTTATTTTTATCCCCATATCTTAGGATATAAATCTGCTGTTATTTCAAAGGGATCACATGACCTTGTTATTTTTATTACAACCGTTCAATGTTTTTCAACGGCTGGGATCAGAATAACAGGGTCCTGTGATCTCTTTGGACTACAGCAGATTTATTTCCCATATCTTACGGTATTTGATTGGGACAAATATCTTTAAATGGTTTGATCTTATAGTTTTGATTTTCTCTGATTTCTCATTTTAAAATTCAAAAATATGTCCAAAATTAATAATACAATTAGTCCACCTATATTATTTTTTTTATCAAATATCATATTAGAAAATAAAGTAAACTTATTTGATAAAATATTTCAACTTTTTTTTTCTTATATATAACAAGTTAGGAATTATGATACGTTAAAAGATTAATTTAGTGTAACATTTGCATGATAGCATGCAAAAAAAATTCTCTCTTCATGAACTTGTCATTATCTATTACTGTTTGCATCATGTACATGTAGGCATTCTTTCTGTTATTAATTAATTGTGCAATGTTAAAATTCTAATGATCAACCACTTTAACTAACTACATAATTTGTTTGTATAAGTCTTTCCATGCACTAGTATCCATAAATGACATTTTTCTAAAAATTTCTTTTAAAGTAAAATTGATAGTTGGTTAATGGTTATCCATGCAAATCATAAAATGTCATATACCTATTAAGTATTATTATAATAGACATTAGTGGTTAGTCTATCACTAACCATTAATTGTTTTCTCTTCTTATGTAGTGTCGCATAATGTGTGTTTGCTATCACCTAACAAATGTGCGCGCACACACCAGCACCCCACTTTGTCTGAACTGCATTTCATTTCCAAAATTTTAATTGTATTGAATAATAGATATGTTATGTTAGGATATTTGCAGTTTTTTATTTTTACAAAAGAAATAAAAAATTTATAGGATCAAAAAGATGACAAAAGAAAATTATGACATGGAATGAACCACACCAAATGTGTGGTTACTTTGGAAGTTGATTTGTGGTTCTTTACTTCTTTAAGAAGGACAATAAACTGTGACATTAGGGGCATTGCTAAGATTTTATTAAGAGTATTTTTGCTGATACAACTAGCAGGTTGCGGACTGTCGTAAATTAATCAATTCAACTGTGTACTGTTTAGAAATAGATAAAAAAAAATCAGAGATAAATAACAATCCGAATATACATAGACCTATATCCAGTTTTCAAAACCCAATTACTTATCCTTGATTCAATGTGGCTTTGCCACTGTGTGGCACCTCAAGGACTCACATCAAATATATGATCTCTTAATAAATTTATAAAGAAACTACACATATAATTAGGTTCCTTCCATGTGATAAAAAAAAATTTGGTATCTTTTCAGCTCTTTAAAAAATATTTGTTACTTCTCTAAAATTAAAAGAAGCTGGGGTTTTGGGTGTCGGTTTGAACTTTGACACTTGCTAAAATATAGGCGAATTATATGTATATCTGATTTTTTTTTTTTTTTTCTCTTTCTAATTGGACCCCTTCTACAAGGATGTAGGCAATTCCGGAGATTTTAAAGACCCAAATCATGACGAATTCAGAGTAGGTCCCTTGGTTTAATGGGTGTGATGACCTTCCGATCAGCATCAAGATTCGTGCAATCTGCATCAAAATCCGTGTGAGTCTGTATCAATTTCCGTGCACACAGATTTAATGCTAATCATACGGTGCTAGAGTTAATTGAACCTAAAAGTAGGTCCGATGCTCATCGGACTTACTCCTATCTCAATTATGACACTTATCCATCCCCTTTCACCTTCATTTTTTTTTCAAAAGAAGAACGACTCGGATGGTTAGATCTTATAATTTATTTTAATGCTTGATTTTAGGTAGAATAAGATAATGAGTTTCCCAAACTTTTTATTTTTCATGTCTCTGTCATGTTTTACTTTAAAAACTTTAAATAATATAATTTAAATTCAACTAATAAAATAGAATGACTAAATATGATATATATTGTTTTTTCTACGTGGAAGAGGCCCACGGGTACAACCTAGAACGAATAAAATAGAATGACAGATAATAAAGACTATAATGCAGCTATGACATAAATAGTGCAGCTATGAGAGATAACAAAGACTATAATGCAGCTATGACATGAGATTATAATGCAGCTATGACATGACATTTCAATATAAATCTGGACCTACCCTCTCAACACCGACAAGAGATATTTGGCATTTCAAACTACTACCCTATAACTACGCGACAAGAGATATTTGAATATAGATCTGCACAGCTATGAGCCTATGACAATATAAATACTGTGACATTATGATATAACATTTCAACACCGACATTTCAACAATGAGATGACACCGACAAGACAAGACATATTTAACATTTTACACTGCTATAACTACGTGACCTACACCGACCCAATCTAAACTCCGCACACAAACATGCACATCGGAGCGTTTCTTTCTCTTCTTCAAATGCGAATTTAATTCTGAATTCGAATCATTTTTTATCGGAAACTTTACGGGAGCACAACAGTCTCTTATCTTAGCAAGAGGCGAACAGTAGGGGCAAAATTGACCGCTCAAGTAAGCGCTCTACATTTCCTCTCCGCTTGACAAATCATTCAATCAGATGATCGCTTCTAGTTGTAGAGGCCTTTTCTTATGGTAACATTGTTTTCAAAGCAAATTTCGGTTGTAATGGCTTGTGAGGTTCTGACATTTGAATCCCAAAAGTAGGATTGATCGTCTTCCTAGAGTAATCTCTGTTTCGATTGCCCCTTCGTATGCTCTGCGAACTTTTCAGGTTTTAGCTTTGTTTCTTAATATTATATTGATTTTATTTGAGGCTAGTTGTTTAATTGCTCAATTGAGGTTTTAAATGGTTTTGCAGCACATGCTTCCTTTAATCGCTCAATTGAGGTTGATTTTCAAATTTAGAGTTTTAGGTTTGGCCATGTATCGCAATAACAAGGTAAAAGGAAAGGCCGAAATTTTTATTAATCGAAAAAAAATTAAAAAAATATCGAAAAAGAGCTGGATTGCTGTCAGATTTTTAAAAGTAGGCCGGGTTGAAAATTCCCGTCCCATGGGACGGGATGGACCTTCCCGGCCTGATTAAGATTTCCCTAAACCAAGCAAGGGCTAATCTCCGCCAGAAAAAAAAAAAAAAAAAATTCCCAGGCCCAGGGACGGGATGGACCTCCCCGTCCGAGGAGAGGAAAAAAAAATATATATATAAAAATCCGGGGCCGGGATGGACCTCCCCGTCCAAGCCGCGATGAAAAAAAAAGAAAAACCGGGGGCCGTGATGGACCAACCCGTCCCACGCCCTATTTAATACACAACTGGCGATTGAATTAATCCCTGCCTTTCTTTCTCTTCTCTTCTGCAACTCGCAACTCTTGTTGAATTAATCCCTGCCTTTCTTTCTCTTCTCTTCTGCAACTCGCAACTCTTGTTCAACAGAGACAATCAGTTTAAATATTTCATTCTTTAAAGCAGTGAAGCAGAAGCTGTTTAATTATTTCAGTCTTGCTTATTCAGAGCTACTAGAACGTGTTTGAAGCGATTAAGTACAGAAGCATCTCAAACAGGTAAATTTCTAATTATATATATATTTATTTACATATTATTTATTTATTTACATATTGGTTACATATTGGTTACATATTTATTTACATATTCTTATACAACATCAAATATATATTTTTTTTTTCCATGTTATATTCAATGAAATGTATCTTAATCAAAATTAGATTATTATATCTTACAAATTTGTTACATATATGTACCAGAATATATGGTGCACTTGCATAAATGAATTAAATTTTCAAGAAGTACCTTAACTGTTTAAGAAAACAAAGACAATACGTACATTTTGAACAAAAGTGGTACTTTTGTACAAAAGAAAAGTCAACTAATTTTTGTAATATTGTTAGAAAAAAAATCACAGTATATCATAAATTTGCATTTTTAAGTAGAAATCATTTTTATTACAATAAATTAAAATATTGTTTTCCGTATGAGAAGTCGTACACTCGTAGGTTTAAAATTTAATATTTGCACTTGAGACGCCTTGAAGGTTTTGACAATTAATTAATGTTTAATAAGTATAAATACAATCACTATAATAATTTATCATATTCGATATTTTTAAATTTTACTTTTTAATTAACATGAGTATTGTTAATCTGTTATAAATTATCTTCGGTAAAAGGGATAACAAAATTTTAGAAGAGCATGGGGCAGAACGTAAGCAAGTCCAGTGGTGGCTAAGTTACCTCCAACATTTCCAATTTTTTTTTATGAAGTACATAGAAATTCAACTCAAATTTGTATTTTTTATATATTAGCCACTCCTATGTAAAATACAAAAAATATAAAAATACACCTTTTATTTATATATTGTTTGAACGTGTTTAAATTTTTAATTATACATTGTTTGAAGCAGTGAACGTGTTTAAATTTTTAATTATATATTGTTTGAAGAAGTGAATGTGTTTAAATTTTTAATTATATATTGTTTGTAAATTTTATGTAGTAATCAATAATTGATAGTAGTGAATTATTATCAATTATTCTCAATTATCCAATTATTGATAATAAACCCTAATTTTTAAATTTTTATCAATTATTCTGATTCCTAAATCGAAATTAACAGTAGTAAATACACTAATAGTGAATTATTCTAAGTCAAATGATTTCTAAACTAATTAATTTAATTTTAATTTCAAAATTACCTCAAAACTGAAAAACCGGAGGCAGCACAGTGGACAGACAGGGGCGGGGCAGGAGAGCCGAAATTTGCGGCCACGGACGGGATGGATCTTCTCGTCCGAGCAGGCGTGCGTCGCTGTGGGGTCCTGAGGTGACGCGGCGTGCGTCGGTGCGTGATTTTGTGCTCTTGGTGAGGCGCAGCGCGAGACAGAGAGGGAGACAGCAGCGTAGAGGGGGGGTGACTTTGCTGGGCCTGGGACGGGGTGGTCCATCACGGCCCCCGAATTTATATATTTTTTTTTTCTCTCCTTGGACGGGGTGGTCCATCCCGGCCCCCGATTTTGAATTTTTTTTTTTTTCTCTCCTCGGACGGGGAGGTCCATCCCGTCCCTGGGCCTGGGAATTTTTTTTTTTTATTCCGACGGAGATTAGCGGGGGTTGGGTTAGCGAAATCTTAATCGGGCCGGGAAGGTCCATCCCGTCCCATGGGACGGGAATTTTCATCCCGGCCTACCTACTTTTAAAAATCTGACAGCAATCCAGCCCTTTTTCGATATTTTTTTAATTTTTTTTCGATTAATAAAAATTTCGGAAGGAAAGGGGTACGTATACGATACATTTTATTCCCTATACAGACTATATAATTTTACAAAATAAAAAATGGATAGATGCATGTTTACAAAATAAAAGGTAAAATGGATAGATGCTTTTTTTTAATAAAAAGTAAAATGGATACTTTATAACTTTAAAATGAGTTTTAATAGAAAAGTCAATAAATTGAGTAAATTTTTTAGTTTTAAAAATTTGAAATAGTAAATATGATAATATCAAGTTGTTTTTGAGTATACGTAAAATTCCCTCATATATGGTTATTCTCCAAAGACTCGGTACTTTTAACATTTAATTTTGGCGGAACATAAAATGTTACTAAAAAATACACTATCTTACTAACATTTTCGAAAAGAAAGTGTACTTTTTAATATATATTTTCAATTTTCTTTTTCAATTTTTTAGTTTGTCGAAAGCTGGGCTGCACAGAGAAAATAAACTTATTGAAATTTATGAGACAATTTCAAATTTTGTGCTAGTTTGTAATGGACGGTAGTCTACAAAAATCTGTCACTATTTGTAAGAAAAAAAGTATTTTTTACTAATACGTTTGAAAATAACATAACAATTTTTGTCGGTGTACTTTTAAAAATAGTCACTTTTTAGCCTCGCAGATAGTGACATATTTTTGTACTGCGGATTGAAACTTAATTTTTTAGTTACTTTAGAGGATCGGAATTTGTTTTTCTCCTACTATTGGTTGGCTAAACTTAAATAGTAAATTATTTGAGCAATATTTTTTGAGGATATTATGTTTGTAAAATCCTGAAATTGAAAAAATTAATTCTCCAGAAAACTTTTTTTATGACTTCAAAAAAAGGAATGCTAAAGGGCAAAATTGTACAGTACGCACCAACAGTTATATATGCAGTCAAAAGAGCAGCACAAGGTACATAGAAGCAGCAAGAAAAACAGATTCATGAATTTCTTTTGTCAGGATTTTTAAAATAAATATTATGACTATTTCAGTATTTCAAAAAATTAATATAAATCTATTACTGTTAAACTTTAAAAACAAACGATAATATATATTGATATGAAATATTTTAAAAGGCAGAATAGACAAAATAAGATGTCTAGATACAAAATATGAGCTATATACTGGTCCCATGGAGATCATTTTTCCCTAGTAAGTATCTTAATAAAAATAATTATTATTTTAAGAAAATAAATTCTAAATGTAAAATCTTACCAATTTTTTTTGTAAAAGAAAGTGTACTTTTAACATATTTTCAATTTTCTTTTTTTGTGGTGGCGGTTGTGGGATTAAACTGTGCTTCTGACAATACTAAAGCATGTTAAGAGCTAGTCTTTGGTCTAGTGGCAAAGGCACATGGTCTCTATGCGAGAGATCATGGGTTCGAAACCCAAATGGAAAAATCCTTTGCTGTAATAACAAGGGTATTAAATAGTTTGGTGGCTTGACCTCCAACTTTACTCAAAAAACGAGTAGGGGTTAACTCTAAAGTTTGGAGTAAGTCAATGTGATGGCAACTATGGGTACGTACAATGTGTGACTATAGGAATATGTTGGGTTCAATTTAAAAAATGAATGAGTTTATTTTCGATTAAAACAATAATTTCTCATGAATGACGCCTTGATTATCACAGCATAAAACTAGTTTAGGGAACTAAAACTTACATAAAGAAAATAAAGTACAGCAGAATAAGGGAAGAACAAGAAAATTGGAAACAAAATTGAAAAAGAACAATGGTGAAATTGAGATCAGCCTTACAAATTCACCGATCAATTTGGTACTTTTTGAAAATTATATTAGACTTAACTTAATTTGTTTATAATGTGTCAAATTAATTCCAGTCCTGAATTCAATTATACAGAAAAGCTTGAGGTAGATGATTCTGTTTTTTTTTTTTACTTCTTTTGGGGGTGGGGGGTGCGGGGCTGTGTTTCTCTTTGCTTTGATGGCATTATTGCATAGTTGGTACTACTTAATTAAGCTCCAATTTATTTTTTCAATTTGGTTACAATGCTGCACTCATTGGTGAGATTTTTTAATTTTGTAAATGGTTTTCTCTTAACTTGATAAATTTGAAACAGAGGTGATCAGAGATGCATTTGTTGAGTCAGGTCTTATAGTTGACAAGGATGCACAGCAAACTCTTAAAGTAAGACTTCTATACAAAGCACTAACTATTCAAAATTGAATCTTATAAAATACTTTAGTTTCTTACAAGTACTTTCTGTAAGTTTCTGATTTTTAAACATAACAATTGGGAAACTTTATTCGTTCTAGGTTGTACCCGTGGGCCTCTTCCACGTGTAGCATTTTGCTCAACCCATCACGACATTATTTTCTACCTGCTACACAGTTCGATACTAGAGGCGGATTGAAGTACCAATAATAGTGTATTAATATTCGGTTCTCATGCGGTATTCGGAAGGCCGCTGCATACCGCATATACGGTATGTGGCCGAATATACGGATTCTTATTCGGATTTATATATGCGGATTTTTTATTAAATATTTAATCCACGGTACTTAAATATAATAAAGTAGCATGTAGAGAAGTTATAAAAGACTTCTGAGTGGATGTAGAGAGGTTATAAAAGACTTCTGAGTGGAATGCTTGAAGAAAACACCTATATGGCGGGTCTGGAACACCTATCTGGCTACACAATTCGATACTAGAGGATCAATTAATCTCTATTTGGCTTGAAGAAGATCAATTAATCTCTATGGTAGTTTAAAATTGACCTTCATTTTTCGCATGAAAATTTTATATAATTGATCTTATATGTATTTGACTTTTATAGTGTGAAAGTCTGACTCCACCACTGGTTAGTACCACAGAAAAAAAATATTTGAAAGTGCTAAAGAAAAAAGTTGTTGAATCTTAGCATAAAAGTGAAAATGAATTTGAGGAATAAAATTCTGGGAGAATTTCACGTATACCCCTCAAAAACTTCAAAATTACATATTTTCCTCTCTAAAGTTTGAAATTACGTATTCCCCCCTCTAAACTTCAAAAACTCACAAATTTACCCATTTTAATGTCTTTTATATTAAAACTCATTCTAAAATTTTAAAATACCTATTTTACCCTTTATTAAAAGTATATAAAAGCCCATTAGACTCAAATTTGAATTTGAAGGGTTTCTCTACGGTCCGATCCGCGCGCATCGCATTAAGATCTGTGCGCATCGCTTCAATATTTGTGTTGATCTAGCATGCACGGATCTTAAAGTAATTCTCATCCGTGCACATCGCATTAAGATCTGTGCATGTCACTTCAATATGCGTGTGTGTTCGCATCAAGATTTGTGCCGATCTTGCACGCACAGATCTAAAAGCAGTTTGAACGGTAGATGAATCGTTCATATTCAAATTTGAGTCTGATGGGCTTTATATGTATTTAATAAAGGGTAAAATGGGTATTTTATAAATTTAGAATGAGTTTTAATATAAAAGACAATAAAATGGGTAAATTTGTGAGTATTTGAAGTTTAGAGGGGGGAATATGTAATTTTGAAATTTTTGAGGGGTACACGTGAAATTCCCCCTAAAATTCTAGTATACTATCTCAAATCATTGAAATGAGACAAATTATATTATACTGTATATCCGAATTAGCCAACCAAAGATCTTAATAGATTGAATTGTATCTAATTTTTTATTTATACCCAAAAAATAATAGAAATTTCAAAAAATATCCATGTTAGCTTGAAAATTCGAAAAATACCCAAACCGGAAAAAAAATTTCCGGATTTGGCCTCTAAATCCGGAAAAAAATTTTCCGGAAATTGAACTCCAAATCCGGAAAAAAATTTTCCGGTTTTAACATTTTTTTTTTTTTTTTTTTTTTTTTTTTAGAGTTTCCGGAAAAAAATTTTCCGGATTTAACTTCTTTTTTTTTTTTTTTTTTTTTTTTTTTTAGTGTTTCCGGAAAATTTTTTTCCGGATTTAACAAATTTTTTTTTTTTTTTTTTTTTTTTTTTAGAGATTCCGGATAAAAAAATTTAACTTAACAAATTTTTTTTTTTTTTTTTTTTAAGAGAAAAATAGCTAAAATACTAAAATCTAACGCTAAAAAATCGAATTGTTTTTTTAAATATTTGTTTCATTAATTTAAAAAATTTCAAAATGGTGTAGAAATACTAAAAAATCGAATTGTTTTTTTACTACGAATAGGGCCGATTTTGTGCTAAAATACGGTAAATTTACTAAAATACGATAAATTACGCTAAATTACGCTAAATTACGTATAAATGGGACTTATTTTGTGGCATCTTTCATAAATCATAAAAATAGTAAAAAAAATTCCAAAAATAATAAAATTTGGTGTTCTAAAAGTTAATTACATAACTAATTTACTGAGCTACGTAGATTGAATAATAGAAATGAAAATCTTAATCGGAAACTTCAACTGAAGTTTTGAGGCTCTTCTATTTGTTTTTTGGCGATTCTGAATTTGGAAAACTAGCAAAGCTAGTCCGGACGCATGCGCATTTTCGCAAGCTTTCCGAAAAATGGTCATTTGCTGAAATCGGACACTCGAGCGCCGTTTTATGGCCGTTTGAAGTTTCGTCGTCGTTTTTTCGCCTTCTGAGTGAAGATATTATCCCTATTCGTACGTAATTTAGCGTACTTTACCGTATTCTAGCATAATTCTACATAATTATTGTAATTTAGTGTAATTCAGCATAAATCAAGTAATTTGGCTTGTTTTAGTATAAATATGCTAATTATATATAAAAAAATGTAATCTAGCAAATATTTAAAAAAACAATTCGATTTTTTAGTGTTAGATTTCAGTATTTTAGCTATTTTGATAATTTCTAAATTATTCTACATCATTTTGAATTTTTTTAAATTAATGAAACAAATATTTAAAAAAACAATTCGATTTTTTAGCGTTAGATTTTAGTATTTTAGCTATTTTTCTCTTACAAAAAAAAAAAAAAAAATTTGTTAAGTTAAATTTTTTTATCCGGAATCTCTAAAAAAAAAAAAAAAAAAAAAAAAAAATTGTTAAATCCGGAAAAAAATTTTCCGGAAACACTAAAAAAAAAAAAAAAAAAAAAAAAAAAAAAAGTTAAATCCGGAAAAAAATTTTCCGGAAACTCTAAAAAAAAAAAAAAAAAAAAAAAAAAATGTTAAAACCGGAAAAAAATTTTCCGGATTTGGAGTTCAATTTCCGGAAAAAAATTTTCCGGATTTAGAGGCCAAATCCGGAAAAAAAATTTCCGGTTTGGGTATTTTTCGAATTTTCAAGCTAACATGGATATTTTTTGAAATTTCTATTATTTTTTGGGTATAAATAAAAAATTCGGTGTATCGTTGTTTAAATAATAAGAATACCAACCCAGAGTGGCTCTTGTTAAAATCTTGAATAATTTGATAAACAATTCATAATTTTGAAAGTTTAGATGGCTTATTATGATATATGAGTGTGCCACATTGAATATGAAATTGGGAATTGTGAGCCTTATCTTCTTTCGATGATAAAAAAAAATTATGGAATTATTTTTAAAAAGTTTTAAACATTAAAAAATGAATTTGTACGATGTTTTTATATCATGTATATACATGTTGTCCCTTCAAATTATATACTGATTTGAATATTATTTGATGATGCAATAATAATAATAATAATAATAATAATTAAATTTAGATTGCACAAAAATTGAAACATTTGATGAATATAAAATTATGCTCTGGACTCAAACTTTCTTTTTATGCCATGATATTTGTACCAAATAAATTATGTTCATAAAAAAGAATTCAAATGTTGTGATTGTTAAATTAATCAGTTGCCCAAAAGATCCAAAATAAAATGCTGATGGTGTGAACAAAATGAAAACCACACAAAATAGATCTGATAACTAATTTTGATCCTAAATCTCTCTTAAGATTGAAAATTGAAGATCAGATGACATCTTTTCCTTTCTGTTATTGAAGAAAAGAAAAGAAAAAAAATCTAAAGACTAGTCTATTTGGCCGAAATAACTGAAATTTTGCTGGTATATTCCGATTCAGTTGGAACGGTAATTGTGTAAATGTCGTGATGGTTCACCTTTTGCATCTCTAATGGAAGAAATTTAACATTACATTTTAGTTTTTGCCATAACTATTGAAATTACCGATAATGGCGCATATCATTGGGTAATTGATAGTAACGGAAGCAAGTACAATCAAGAATCAAGAGATACACAGATAGTTGCTTATCTCTAAATTTTGAAAAATATGCTTTGACGTAGGACTGGACCAAGTAATTGTTACATCTATTGCTCATTTATTTTACCATGAATTCATGTCTAGACAATAAAATCATAAAGGATTTAAGACTTTTGAAGAACCACAGAACTTAATAGTTTATCCTGAACCAACAAGAAAAACAATAAAAATTACATAACAAAGTTTTCGAACTTGACTAAATATCTTGCACCCCTCTAATAAATTATCTGACACTATTTTTAATAATTGATCTCTTTATATTCTCCGTCAATCATAGCACTTATTTCCTTCTCCTTTTCCTGAATAGCTTTACCATGTTATCCATATCTCAGAAAGAAAAAATTTGAACACATAATCACTTGAAATTGACCAAATTTCCGGTATAATTGCAGTTTCGGTCATGACCGAAACGGTATTACATTTCTGACATTCCGGTCATCCTATCTGACATTCAAAGCCGTCAACAAAGTCAACGAGAAAAAGAAAAAAAAATGATTGCTCCGTCGGTGGACCAATAGGCTGCTTATCCGACCAGTGGGTCCCACAAGTCAGCGGGATGGGGACCGCAATATCTCCGTTTTGTTATGTTACATTTGTTACCGTTGAAACGGCAGCGTCCATCAATTGCATGAGACAGCGTGTCCTCTCTGCTCTCACAACCACCGTCTGATAAAAAATTTGAAGAATAATTTTTCTTGTTGCCCCCCTGCAAAACCTTAAATTTTGAAGCAAGCTACCAAATTGAATGCCCATCTACCCGCTAAGAATTGGTGTGCTTCCTTCGAACACAATATTCTCATTTATTTTCATATATATTTCATTTATTTCTGAATAATTTTACATGTCTTTTCCAGATATTAATATTCTAGTGCCCATGATGAATCATGCAAGTTCCGGAGCGAACATTCTCTGATGTAATTCAAAATTTGAGTTTAGATTATGGACTGTCTGTTAAGAATCCGGACCAATTTAGAAACTTACAGTGCGGATTAATTATAAGAAGCTGGCATCTTTATATTCGTAACGGACGATCCGAATTCTTCACAAACAAACTCAAAATTTGAGTTAAAAATGCGAACTCACAAGTAATGTACCTCATGCAATACTTCAATTTATAAGTATATTTTGTGTCATTCTTAACTTTAGAAATAAGCCAGTGAAATTCTCCTTTCATAATAACCTTTTTAAAAAAAAATTAAAGACAACTTATAACAATACTTTGTACTAATAAAAATTTCTTTATCAGGCTTCAATGCTATTATACATCATATATAATTTATTTTATGTGACAATTGTTGTGTTGCAAATCATCAAATTAAATGTCCAAGAAAATGAGATACACACATTCAAATCCAAAAAATACAAAACATCACTTATAAATTTAATTTCATAGCTTTCTTTTTTCAAATTAAACTTACTTAAGCTACTGTTTTCTTTCTCTATCATGCACTAGAGTACATCATGAAACAGTGTGACTTGAGAGTTGAGAGTGAATAATTAAATAAAAAATAATATCTAGGATTATGATTTCCTTTTCAATGGGTATGAAAAAGTACATCTTGCATCATGTAAATCTTAGTCAAGTACAATACTAATAAAAAAAATAGCTTTGGGCTTGATTGCAAATATCTAAAAAGTTATGCATTATTTTCCATAAATTTGGCATCATCTGAGGTAGTTGATACATTGTGTTATTTTTTTTATGCAACCATACACCTGTTTTCCTACCTTAATGCAGTTGAAATGTTATATGAAAGTACAGCACGGCAATAATTTAGATGAAATATTATTTTATTTAGGAGGAGGTTTTAGGGCAACAAGTTTTCATATTTTTTATTAATATTTGAAAATCTGAAATTTAAGTTATAAATTTATGCTGTCAATTTTGTTACATTTCATGAGTTATGTGTCCAATCAAAATTGAATAAAATTTTTGAATTTTTTTTTTATAAACCATAATTAAAAAAAATATTTTTAGGAAACCAACATGATTATTTTTTTTTTTTACAAAAACCATAAGAACCGAAATGCCATTTCGGTTCTTATGATTTTTGTAAAAAAAAAGTAATCATGTTGATTTTGTAAAAAACAAAATTTTAATTACGGTTTATAAAAAAAATTCAAACTTTTTAGTTCGCTTTATATGTTATCACGAGGCCAAAAGAATGACGCCTGAAATTTATAAATTGTGATATAATTAATCCGTGAATTTTTATAGACTCTGATCTTGGCAGGAACAAATTAAAAAAAAAATGATAAAGTTATGTGGAATTGCTATATAAAAAAAAACTAAAATTAACATGTTGGATTCACCATTTGAATTTTTAATTTTAAGGTATTTGTGAAGTAAAGTTGTGTCATTATTAGTTAGGTTCCATATCGTCCTTTTTTAAATTTCAAATGAACAAATTAAAATAAGTTTTATATATTTTTTTTTTGAGGGATGCTTCGGTGCACACAAGGACCTATTTGTAAAATGAGTCCTATTTTTATTTTCAAAGTTCAAACAGTCGATCCGACCGTTCAACATTATCTCCATATTAAAATGTACTTGGAGGTCAAATTTTACATTTTTTTGAATTTTTTTACTATTTATTAAGTATTTTACAAATTCAATGGTCTGAATTTGACTAGTTTTTGTAAAATACTTAATAAATAGTAAAAAATTCAAAAAAATGTAAAATTTGACCTCCAAGTATATTTTAAAATGGAGATAATGTTGAACGGTCGGATCGACTGTTTGAACTTTGAAAATGAAAATAGGACTCATTTTACAAATAAGTCCTTGTGTGCACCAAAGCAAATGCCTTTTTTTTTACTATATTTATGGTATGGAGAAAAATCCATGATATAAAAGATTTTAGATTGTCGAATAACAATGGTTTCTTCTTATATTAAAATTAGCAAAATAATAATAAAACATCAACTTTTCATTTATTCTTATCTTAATGCGTATATTGTCCGGATGAGCTGGGCTATGGTGAGTTGCGAAGTAAGTTGTCATTTTTACTTCACGCTCATATTTTTATTTTGAAAATCTAAACAACCGATCCGAACCGCTCAACATGTTCTCCATATTGAAATATGCTTGGAGACCAAATTTTATATTTTTTGGAATTTTTTTACTATTTATTAAGCCACTTTGAAAATCGCTGATCGAATGGTCCAGAATTTTTTACTGTTTTTTACTGTTCATCCGGATCTGCGATTTTCAAAGTAGCTTAATAAATAGTAAAAAAATTCAAAAAAATGTAAAATTTGGTCTCCAAGCACATTTCAATATGGAGAACATGTTGAGCGGTTCGAATCGGTTGTTTAGATTTTCAAAATGGAATATGAGCGTGAAGTAAAACGACGTTTTACTTCACAACTCACCATAGTCGATCTCTTGTCCGGATAAACATATGGAATTTTGAATATGAAGATTTGAAACTAAAGGAACTACACATCATACTTCTAAAAATATCTCAATACAAAATTGAGGTTGTGAAAACTTGTGTTCCCCAAAAGTTATATAGCGCAAGAATTTTACTCTTATATTAAATCGTCCAATAAAAATACTAATTTGCAAACATTTTTTATATAAAATATTCATTTAATTCCGACATCTATTTTTTTCAAATATCTTTTATGGAAATTGGATACAAGGCTCGGATACCTTTTGTGATAAAATGAATGGTTCCTCCTATGTTTATTCTCCTAAATTATTTACTTCTCTTTCTTTTAATTTAATTAAATTTAGGGCCTTTTTTTAACAGTAAATAATACAAAATTATTGCTAAAAATAGAAAAACACTCTTTTGACATTTAAGGAAATAAAATCAACGGCTTCTTTATAAGCTATATATACTTACCAACTTGTAAATTGTAAATTATGAGAAATACAAACAAAACCCTAAAATCAATTGTTAAAATCAATTTCATCAATTTTATTAAATGAAATCTAGGTAGGCTATTTAGATGCTAGTACCAATCCCGCATTCTTATGTTCCAACTTTTTTGTTAATTATTTTAGATTGTTATCTTAATTTTGACATTGAACTGGTGTTGCAGGTCATTTCGCATTTTCTTTATGGATGAAATTAGGATTTATAGTAGGTCCATTTAAACAAATCTCGATTTACATGCTGTGAACTCGACATTTTTTCATTTGTGATATCAAATCTTGATTTATTTTTATCTCCAGATTTTGCGGTATCCGACTAGAACAAATATCTTTCAGTGGTTGGATTTGACGGTTTTGATTTTCTCTGATTTCTCATTTTAAAATTCAAAAATATGTTGAAAATCAATAATACAATTAGTCCACTTATAATTTTTATTAAATATTTTATTAGAAAATAATAAAAGTAAAACTTATTTGGTAAAACATTTCTAACTTTCTTCTTGTATATAACAAGTAGGCATTCTCTCTTAAAAGATATTTAAGTTTGCATGATAGCATGCAAAATTCTTCTCTTCATGTAATTGTCATTCTCCATTGCTTTCTACATCAACATGTAGGCATTCTCCGTGATTTTTATTTATATCCAAAGTTAATTAGAAATTAATAAATATGCCCAACAATCATTAGAATTTTTAAAATTACCCATACCGGTCATTTTCTGGTCGGCTTTCATTTTTTTCGATACTGGCCAGAAAATGGTTGATACCTTTTTTTTTCAGAGACAAATAGCTAAAATGCCGAAATATAACACTAAAAAATTGAATTTTTTTAAAAATATTTGTTAGATTAATTTTTTTGATATATAATTAGCATATTTATACTAAAATACGCTAAATTACTTGAAATTATGTTAAATTACGCTGAATTACACTAAATTACGCTAAATTACAATAATTATGTTAAATCATGCTAAAACACGCTAAATTACGCTAAATTACATATGAATAGAGATGATGTCTTCACTGAGAAGGCGACGAAACTTCAAACGGTCATGAAACGGTGCTTGAGTATCCGATTTCAGCAAATTACCACTTTTCGGAAAGTTTACGAAAATACGCATGCAGTAGTGCCTGCGATGCCAGATTTTGAAATTCAAAATTGCTAAAAAAAAGAAGAGCTTCAAAACTTCAGTTGAAGTTTTCAATTAAGATTTTCATTTCTATTGTTCAATCTACGTAGCTCAGTAAATTAGTTACATAATGAACTTGTAGAATGCCAATTTTTATTATTTTTGGAATTGTTTTACTATTTTTTATGATTTATGAAAGATGACACAAAATCGGCCCTATTCATATGTAATTTAGAGTAATTTACCGTATTTTAGCATAATTTTACATAATTATTGTAATTTAGCGTAATTTAGTGTAATTCAGCATAATTTAACATAATTTAAAGTAATTTAGCGTATTTTAGTATAAATATGCTAATTATATATAAAAAAAAAAGTAATCTAACAAATATTTAAAAAAAAATTAATTTTTTAGTGTTATATTTCAGCAATTTAGCTATTTGTCTCTAAAAAAAATGAAAGGTACCGGCCATTTTCTGACCGGTACCGAAAAAAATGAAAACCGGCCAAAAAATGGCCGTTATGGGTAATTTAAAAAATTCCAATGATTGTTTGGCATATTTATTAATTTCTAATTAACTTTGGATATTAATAAAAATCACGGGGCATTCTAGTTGTTACCGTGCAATGTTAATATAATTGCATGTTATTGCTTTCTATATTTACCCACTTCTACATTTTTTTATTATCAAATTTGATACACAGTTGATTTGAGAATTGAGAATCTTTTTTTAGAAAAAAAGGAAGGAAGCATGAGAGTTAGGATTACTGGTAAATAATGGATAAAGCCTCTTTGCTAATTTCGTTACACTTTTCTTTTATTGAGAGAGAAAGAGAGATATTTATTTTGAATTGAAATATATTTTTTTGACAAAAATAAAGACAACTTATAAGCGTACTTTGTACTAATAAAAATTGAAAAAGATATGACCATAGTTTAGAATCTTTATTAGGCTTCAATTCTATATACATCATATATAATTTCTTTTATGTGAATTGTTTTGTTGCAAATCATCAAACACCAGTAAATGTCCGAGGAAATGAGATGCACACATTCAAATCCAGAAAATACAAAACACCACTTATAAATTTTATTTAATATTTTTTTTTCAAATTAAACTAACTTAAGCTTCTGTTTTCTAATTTCTCTATCATGCAATAGAGTACATCATGGAAGTATGAAACAGTGTTACTTGGGAGTGAATAATTAAATAAAAAAGAATAGAGAAGGGAAATGCCTCAATTTTTCATGCCTCCACTATGTCTCCATTTTTTAAAACTTTAATAACTCAAAATTTAAAACTTAATAGTCAAAATAAAACCGTTGGATATGATCTACATCATTTTATCTATGCATGTGTAAAAAATTATGACATTTCAATTTTGTTTTAGTTGCCATCAAGAGCTTGTAAAAAACGTACTAATGTGGATAATTTCTAGACGTTGATTTTTCAACTTATTGATTCACATAAAAATAAAATCAAAATATGATAATTTTTTATGAGCACATAGATAAAATGATGTAGATCATATCCAACGGTTTTATTTTAATTTTTAAGTTTTAAATTTTGAATTATTAAAAATTTTAAAAACAAAAGCACAGTGGAGACACAAAAAAATTAAGGCATTTGAGAAGAATATCTAGGCTTATGATTTATTTTTCAATGTAGGGTATAAAAAGGTACATCTCATTGCATCATATCAATCTTAGTCAAGTACAATACCAATAAACAAATAGCTTTGGTCTTGATTGCAAATATCTATTGCAATGTGAATATTTTTTTTTATTTTTTTATCCAAAGTATTCATTGTTGGTTGTTTGACAACTTTTTCATTTGTTTCTTTTTGGTTTTTTTTGTCTTGGTAGAGCAATTAATCCATATATTTGGCATCATCTGGGGTAGTTGATAAGTTGATTTTTTTTTTTTTGCAACCATACACCTGTTTTCCTACCTGCATGCAGTTGCAATGTTATATGAAAGTACAGCAAGGAAAGAATTAGATGAAATATTATTTTATTTAAGGAGGAGGTTTTAGAGCAACAAGTTTTAATAATTTATTAATATTTGAAATTTTGAAATTTTAAGTTATAAATTTGAGCTGTCGATTTTGTTATATTTCATTAGTTGTGCACAATCAAAATTGCATAAACTTTTTAGTTCGCTTTGTATATTATCATGAGGCCAAAAGAATGACGCCTGAAATTTATATATTGTGATATACTTAAATCCGTAAAATTTTATACTCTGATTTTGGCAGGAACAAATTTTAAAAAAATTATAAAATTATGTGGAATTGCTTTATAAAAAGAACTAAAATTAACATATTGGATTAAGCATTTGGATTTTTAATTTTAATTTTTAAGGCAATTCATGAAGTAAAGTTGTGTCATTAGTTAGGTTCCATATCTTCATTTTGAAAATTCAAATGACCTAATTGTCCGCTCAATGTGATTTACTTATCGCCATCTTGTTGAAAATTAAGTTATATATATATATATATAGAGAGAGAGAGAGAGAGAGTGGCTTATATCAAAACGTTTGTTCCTAAGTCCTCGTGCAACCGAATAGTTTTTGGATTTTCAAAGTCCAAACGGTTGATCTAAACCGTTAGATGTGATCTCTATATTAAAATATGCTTGGAGACCAAATTTTACATTTTTTTGAAATTTTTTTACTATTTATTAAGGCACTTTCAAAATAGCTGATCACATGGTCCAGAATTCGGTTGCACTGTTTCTACTGTTCACCCGGATCAACAATTTTCAAAGTGGCTTAATAAATAGTAAAAAAATTTCAAAAAATATAAATTTGGTCTCCAAGCACATCTTAATATAGAGATTACATCTAACGGTTTGGATCGACCATTTGGACTTTGAAAATCTGAAAACCATTCGGTTGCACGAGAACTTAGAAACAAACGTTTTGATATTAGCCACTCTCTCTCTCTCTCTCTATATATATATATATATATATATATATATATTAGAGAGAGAGAGAGGGGGGGATGGGCTATGGTGAGTTGCAAAGTAAGGATCATGTTTTACTTCACGCTCATATCGCCGTTTTCAAAGATCAAATAATCGATCCGAACTGCTCAACATGATATCCATATTAAAATATGATTGGAGACCAAATTTTATATTTTTTGGAAATTTTTTACTATTTTTTAGATAGATAGAAAATCATTGTTTTTGGAAGGATTCTGAACCATTAAAGCAGTGATTTTGAAATATTCTAAAAAAATAGTAAACAATTTTAAAAAAAATGTAAAATTTGGTCTCCTAGCACATTTCAAGACAGAGATCATATTGAGCAGTTCGGATCGTCTCTTTGAAATTTCAAATATAGAAAATATAGACGTGAAGTAAAATAAGGCCTTACTTCGCAACTCACCATAGCTCAACTATATATATATATTACTATTTTAATGGTATGGAAAAAATCCATGATATAAAAGATTTTAGATTGTCCAATAACAACTTTTTATATAAGAAATTCATTTAATTTTGACATCCATTTTTTTCAAATATTTTTTATGAAAATTGATCATGCGTCTTTCTGCAAAGAAACTAGACCCATCATAATCTATATTAGGTTTATGTTTCAATTTGAATACAAAACTAATCAATTAAATTAATGTGATCCAAAAGATACAAACACTGTTACCTAATACAACTTGGCTATTACTAACCACTCCACACGTACAGGTGGTAAATGATTAAATTAAATACCGAGAATATAATTAGTTCCTAAATCTAGACAAAAACTAGACACCATTTAAAATAACAGAAATTATTAGGGGGGACTGTGCAACTTTCCCTTGTGACTTGTGTGTGGTGGGTAGTTGATACGTAGCGCCTCAGCCGTCGCTTGTGTGTACCCCGTTGTAGTGAGCGTAGTGCGATCGTGACCGTCCGATTAGGCTTTGTCTCTCTATCTTACGATTCGGACGTCCGAGCTACTCAGGCTCTCCGTTTCCTTCGGATTAGCATCAAGTTAAATGCTGGTGGTTTATCCTCTCCATTTTAAACTCAGCAGGAGACATCTTTGTTCCTGTTTAGTATTGCAGCAGTAAATTCTGGAATTTAGTAATGAATTAACGAGATAAAATATTTATTATTTGAATATAATGTAGATATGTTATGGAAATATTTTTTATTACAAATAACATGGCAAATTATGACACCTTTATGATAATTGTTTTCTCAAGGACTTTATTTTACGTAGGCACGACATGTACCTCTGATTATTTTTTGGAAGACTTAATTTGTATTAATTGCTTAAACTTCTTTTGTTTAATCTTTTTTTTGTTTATTCCTAAGATTATTGTTAATAACTAAAGGGAAAATCAACTATATTTTGATGCTAACACATATGATGATTATTGATGTGATAGCATGTTTCTTGAACTTCATGAGAAGTTGAATTATTTTCTATAAAGAAAAATGTTGAAGATAACGGAAGAAGAAGTGTATTTTTCTAAACGAAGTTGACATTTGTTGTACCTCTCTCTAGTTCACGTGATAGCTTTGACAGCAGTCTACAAATAAAAGTAATGAATCATGGAATGTATGAAGTTTGAGAGCTAATAGCCAAAAGACAATTGTGTTTATTTATAAAATTTATAATGTTTGTGAATAGTTTGTGAATAATTCCGTAAATAAAAAGAATAATTTGTGAATTAACTATTTATTCATCTATTTGTTCATCCTAGTTTAAGCTATGAATTATTTGTAAATTTTATCACTATAGTTACTATAATCATAATCTAAAATATAAATATACGGAAATAATAGTGTTGCTTTAATAGAGACTAAAAAAACAGAGAAAAACGCTACCCATATTAAATTACAAAATTGTAAAAAAAAAATATTATATTAGGTCTCATTACTTTCCCTCTGTCGTTGCATTTGAACTGGAGAGGAACCAGACGTGGTATTAAATTTATATTCTACAAAAGCAGCGTGGAAAGAGAAACCAAGAAAGGCGCCAAAAATTGACTGAAGTGCGCGCCATGCCCAACTTGCACGACGCGTACGTCTTAACGGATTTGAATTAGCCTAATCTCTCCAATTCATTCTTGGACAATAACAGTGTTTTTCATTGTTTGGACTTTGGACCACCTTAATCCTTTATTCTCTTGGTTCTTATCCATCAGGATCATCTACAGCCGTTAGAGCATCTACATCCCTGATATTATTAGAGTTTCTAATACGATGTGACAGTTTCTAATTCAGTTTCAGAAATATGAGAGAGTTTCTTATTTAGAAACTATGTAATAAAGTTTCTTATTAAAAAACTGTTTATAAACTCCATACTGATTAAATGATGGCCTCAAATTATTTCTGTTTTTTAATTTGTTGCTGATGCGACTTAATAAAAATTCTAAAATTAATTTCAGATATGTGAGAGTTAGAAATTTTAAAGATCTTAATTTTTAAAAAGAGATTAACAGTTATTTAAAAACTCATTTGAGTTCCTTGGATGTAGATGCGCTCTTAGATTTTGTCATTGTAATCTTGTGATATCACTAGCAAGATTTGTGCGAAAACTAAAATTATAAACCGTTTGTGAATCTAAACAGGCTTGCAAATCTCGATGCAAATTGAACAATCTAGATTGAATGTCGAATCGAATGCGGCCCAATGCCCATTGAAAAGTGTATATATCGTTTGTTCTAATTAAACTTCTATTTAATTATCTCAAAACTAGTGCCAAAACTTTTTATGATGTCTATTTAGGTACACAAGGCAATATTAATAGGGAATGAGTTGCTTTGAGATGCGTGCTTTGAAAATACGAACGATTCAGATTTTTCAGAAATCAACTCAAGTTTTGAAATAAAGAGAAATATTTTACTAATTTTTAGTAAAATGTTCAGAAATCAACTCATTGGACCCGGGTAAATATTTTAACAGAGCAACTTTGACTTCATGCAGCGCACGAACTATAGAATCAAAATAGCACTGCATATGGTTTGTGCACTGCATGAAGCAAAAACTGTTCTATTAAAATCTTTACCCATTGGACCCCTTGTTCCTTAATTTACTAATTTTAAGTAGTTTGTTAAGACATGATAAAGAGAAATATTTTAAGGATACTAAATTATTTATGACAACCATGCACTTGTCAAGCGTTTGTGGTGGTTACGTGATTGCATCAGGTACATTGGTTGCATCTCCACGGGTGCATCAGTATATTAAATTTAGTTGTGATATTTATTCTAGGACCCCTGGTAAATTAAAAAACCCTTTTTCCAACATTTGACCTAGTTAACCCATTCTTTATTCTGCACATGGGAGTACATTATTGAAGTCATATTTTTATTTGGGCGGTTAGAAAGCTAGATAGATAGGTTAACTGAAATTTAATAAACTTAATATGTTATTGTGTGTGTATATAGCATATTATATACTTGTTAGCTAGCTAACAGAAATAGGTTCACCCATCATTTTCTAATTAGTAAACGAGAAAGATGCTACTTTTTTATATATCCAACAATTTAAAAGGTTTTGCCTTGATGTCTGGATAGAATTTATTCTAATATTGTTGGTTAATTTTTCATTTTCAATACCTATCAAAACAAAATTTTAATGAAAATAGTAATAGATAAAGACATCAAGTGCCAATAACTACTCCTGCCAAAACAATGGAAGAGTGCACCTCCTCATTCAATTAATTAATTACTTTCTCTAATTAAACCTTAGTTATATATGCAAACCACTAATAGTATGTTTCCACTAATAAAATTAATTCAACAAATATCACTAAATGTGTCTTCTGCATTATTCATCATAAAATTATTAAAGCATATGGCCTACACACACACACAATATATATATAGCCTTTCCCTTCCACTATAACCCCCCTCCAACACATACATAAACACAAACAAAGAGAACCAAAAACTAAGATGGATGAACTGCTGGAGTCAGCCCGGTCGGGCGACACGGCCAACCAAGCGGCCGTCATGCAGCAAATTGACAAGTTCCTAGCAAAATGGCACGTGTCAGGCAAAGAGTTGTCGGTCGATGAATCAATCTCACTTGTCCAACTATGCACCAACCTACTTAAAGAGTCCGACTCGAGCGTCTCCCGAGGGGCGCTCGATGCGCTGTCTTTTATCATGGCATTGTCGGCTGGTGGTGCCGACCAGAGACTCATGGCTCACCTCGACGGGATGACGCCGGTGGTCTTGGAGAGACTTGGAGATGAGAGCCACCATGTCAGGGAAGCTTCTAGAAGATTTCTTGTCTCTCTCATGGAGGTATATGCATATATATATATACATACATGGAATGTTAGATAACTGAGAGCATTAGTTCTATCAGAAGTTAGGATGCAAATTAATTTTAATTCTGCAAGCACCTAATTAATTAGCATTAAGTCCAGTTTTTCAAATTCGTGTGCATTGGATATTTTTGATGATTATACAGGCGGTAGAGTTTCAAAATAGTATATATATATCTCACATTAATTTCACAATCCTGTGTGTTAAATTGATCTGTTGAGGATTAATTTGCAACTTATTACAAAATATGTTATTTACTGAGGGATGTAATGTACCAACCGATTTTGTTCTCTTAATTAATAATTGCATATTCAATTCTCAAAGCAATAATTTTTAAGGGCATAATCCTCTTCCTTTGGAATGCTTAATAATAAATTTTGTATATTTAAAAAAAAAAAACAAAAAACTATCAAATTTCCATTCGTGCATGTAAAATGTTTGAGCATTTGGGCTTAAATTTAATAGATACAGGGAGCATGTTGAAACATTTGATATATAAGACTTCCTCTATTTTAGTAATAAACATTTGATATATAAATTACTTTGTGAAGGCATGAAAAAAAAAAAACATTTGGATTTAGAAACTACTAGCTAGGGTGTTATTAGTCACTAACATAAAGGCGCCATGCAATTTAGCAAGAATTTTGTGGTTATTTATCAATTGGCAGTGATTTAATGACACTTAGCACCTTCAAATTTTAAGATATATAGCATATGTAATATCTATTAGCTAGTGCTTACTCATTTTGATTTAATTAATGGTACTAATTAACGTTCTTTTAACCATGAATAAAAATCTTAACATATTTTGGATGAGGAAGGAGGGAACAATTAATTAAACAACACTTAATACAATTATAAAACTGTGATTGTCTTTTTAAAATCTAGTGTGGAGAATTTTAAAACTTTAATTCTCATCTCATACTAAAATAAAACGGCTAAATATGAAAATTATTTCTCACAGTACATAATTAGATTATTACGTTGAAAAAATGTACACTGCAGCTTGCACATTAATTAGCATGCAATTTTAATATACGAACATGATGAACAATCAAGTGCTGCTCAAATGCATATTAATTAATTCTCCTGGAGAAGCTAGCAAGTTATAGAAAATATTATTTTAATTAGATTGGTTTCCATGAGGTCATGAATCCTCTCCTTTTAATTATTATACTTATTAAAGAATTCCTGTCCTATTGAAAGGGGCTGTTCGAAGTACTTAGGATGATGTCTGTTAATGCAACAAGGAAGAATGATAAAGTGCTTAAAGAACTGTAATATAAAAAAAAAAAGTACTTAAAGAATAATTAAAAAAATTAGCTCTAATATTAACAAAAAGAAACAGGGATCAAATCAGAAAAGTACATAACATTTTTCTCCTCTTCTTCCTTTTTGGCGTTTATGAGTCAAACTGTCAAAGGATCCGAATCCGGAAAATTACTTAAATTATCCGATCCGTATTCGTATCTGAGACTATCCGTATCCGTATCCATATCCAAAAAATTATAACGGATAAAAATACGGTAAATTTTTTAACTATCCGTAACTATCCGTGTCCGACCGTTTACACCCTAAACCACAACAAATGTACTATGTTTTCTTAAATTGATTTATTAAATTACATATACATTTATTAAACTACATATACATATATATTCTGATGAACAATATAACACTATGACATAATTAGTAACTAATATTTTGATAATATGATATACTTTTGTAACTAACAAACTTATTATAAAAAAATATTAAATCTAATTTATGAATAAAAAAATTATATTTATATGTTATTATTTACTAAAATGTACATTAGTAATTTATTTTTAATTATTCGAAGTATATTCATATCCGTATTTGTATCCGTCCAATATCCGATCCGTATCTGTATCTGTTTAATATCCAATCTGTATCCGTATCTGTTTAATAACTTTATCCGAGACTATTCGTATTTGTATCCGTATCCGAAAAATTATAACGGATAAGGATACGGTTTGACCAGTCCGATCCATATCCGACCGTTTACACCCCATTGCGGTGTGGATTGCAACTTTTTCATTCGGAAGAGGAACTGAGTTTTGTCCAAAGCACTTTGGACGATTTATATCGAAGTTCATGTTTAAACCGTCCGATTTTGCGTCGAGATTCATGTGAACGATTTAAACTTAATCAATTTAAACAGTCCTTTAAATCTAAATCGTTAGAGAAAATTTTGACACCGATCGGACGATTTAGGCTCGGCTTTGGATTTGGACAATAAAAGATGCTGGCGCATGTACACCATTTCGTACCTCCCTCCCCCAATTTTTCGAAAGTTTTTCAAATTTTGATTCTTTTTGTTCCATTCTGAATTCCTGCGCTTCTGCTAGTCATCCAATTTTCTCTTCTACCTCTCGAATATTAATTGTTCAGAGTGAACTTACAAAATTCGGGAGGGTTTAATGGCGCCTCTGAGCTCAATTAATGGCGACAGGTGCGACAAAAGGAAAGAGAAACGAATGAAACTGTGCACGACTAATGTATTGTTTCGTTCTTCTTCTTCTTCTTCTTCTTTAATATACCTTTTATGCTTGTATACACATAAGAATGTTGATTTTGAATTTTAGCCCCTTGTATACTAATCTTTTGGGACGGTAAACTAATGTTTTAAAGTTTATTAGTTACCATCGTTCCTGTTTATCTTTCTTTTCGCTTAGGTTTTAGCAAATGATCCTCCCGTGGCTATTCTAATTCAATTTTGTTATCAGATTTTGGTTTGTATAGATGATGAAATAAGAATAGCATGTTAAGAAAGAACATATGTGCAAGTAAAATCAAGTCTTAAAAGAGCTTAAGTCCAACATTTCTGTTTAGAAGTTTAGAAGTCAATCTCTATGACCAGAAAATGCCAATACAATTCCCAAATAGAATAAAACAAAAAAGTATATAATTTAACTTATGCAGTTAGATTCTTGACTTTTTGATATTTGCAACTCAGTCCATTAACTTATGCATTGTGCATAAATGAACCCAACTTGTGTTGTCTTATTTTTCTGTGTTCAAGTTTTTCTAACCAAAAGACATACAACAAATCAACAATTTGTTAGTAATTACTCAACTTTTTACATAATCAATGGCAGATGAAAGAGAAGAATGCGAGAGCAGAGAGAGAGAAACGAGATGCAAAGGATTTGGTACCAGATTTAAATCTAAGACCTATTGTTACCACAACTAGAGAGGTAAAAGGTTCCGGTATCAGCCCCATGGCAAAGGTGTCAAGTCCGAAAAAGACTTCAACAATTTCTGGTTAGATTCTTTTTTTACTTTGATTTTTTTTGTTTTTGAGAAATTAAGGGAAGACTGTAGAACATTTATTAGACTTTATGTTTCCATGAAACCAAATAAAAATTTATTTTGAAGTAACAGAAATTATTTTGGTGACATCTAAGACAGTGTTGGTACAGTCAGCCTAGTGCATGCCAAAAATTAACATATTAAATTTCATGCCCATACTGACTGCATCTGGTATTAACTCCATTTTCTTTTTGTCTTCTTGTTTCTTTTATCTTGTGGTGGACCGAGGTTTCATGCGGGCATAAGGTCTAATTTGAAGAAATTATAATGACATTTTAGATATATTTTATGGATGAAACAACTTCATGGGTCCCCCATTTATCAAGAAATTATAGACAAGCCCTTCCTTTTATCTTTGCCCAGAATTACCTATACAGTTTAGTTAAATCCCCTTTATAGTTCAGTTCTAAAGCTCTTGATTGTTCACTGTATAAGAGTATTGTTAAGGAACACATCAAGAATAGACATAATTAAACAAAAAAGCCATTTTTATTTGATTTTCTCGACCAGTCATTTCTACTTTAAATGACAAATCTGATTTAGATAAGCCTACTACTGTCATGTCAGAAGGCTCGGTTTTTGTTTTAATGAATCACAAGTTATGTTAAAGACCAACTAGCATGCATGGCTCGTTTTCAATATCAAATCAACTTGGGTCTTCTTTGCAAATAGTAAATAAGTACTTTTCTGTAATTTGTGGATATTATATGTAGCTACATGCATTCATTCTGGCTTCCTTTTTTTTACCAGGCCAGAGTGAAAATGCAAGCAATGTTAGAGTTGAGGTGATAAAGGTGAACTCAGATAAGGAATTGGTACGAGAAATAGAACGAATAGCCTTTAACATGGCGCCAGATAAAGAATGGTCTATTCGCACGGCTGCTATGCAACGGCTGGAAGGAATAGTTCTTGGAGGTATGCTAACTTTTTCAGAAAAAAAAAAGTAAAAGCTGCTATATGTAGGATACTGGTACTGGTATGAGGTAGATTTATCTGTTGCTGGTTCTTTCTGTTTGATACTGCAAAGTATAGAAGTGGTAAAATTTTGATTAATTCCACTACTGATTGTAACGACTACTACAATGACAGTGGTAGAGTTAGGAGTTGGTCCCACCAAATTTCTCAATAGCAACAAAGCTACGCACCTAAGCACTGATTTTATTTGATTTTGCATCAATTAAAACATGAAATGATGCCTCAGATTAGCCTAAGCTTCACTCAATACAGTCTTGCACTGAGAAAAGCATTGAAAGAAAAATTGATAACCAACAAGTACGGGTACACATAATTCTAATGTATGCAAGCAATTTATTTTTCAGGTGCTACCCGGTATAAATCATTTCCTGGGCTCTTGAAACATCTTGTCACACCATTTATTACGCAGCTGCTTGATAGACGATCCAGTGTGGTTAAACAGGTTTCCATTTTGTATATTAATTTTACGTGGTCATTACCAGTTCTAGGTCCAAATGTTGGATTTATTTGGCATGCAACATTTTAAGCTTCAATTAAGCTCTTAATTCTCCTCAATTATATTTCAACATAACAAAAGGCTGCAAAAAATAGATAGATAAATTTTTGTTCTGTATTTAATATAATTGGGTATTTCACCATCTGAATACAGTAGAGATTCTGTTAGTTGATTTACACTTTTAATTTTAATATAATATAACCTGTATTCATTTCAGGTGTGCCACCTATTGTGTCTCTTCTCAAAAGAAATGTCACGTGAATTCGAGGCTTGTGCTGAATTACTTATCCCAGTAAGTTTTTCTCTCCCTCATTTTTTGCAAGTTATACCCAGAATATGACTACATTTGTAAATAACAACAAAAACTTGTCATAACTTTAAACTGAAACTCAGCAAACCTTGGATTGTATGCATGTAACCCCAACAACAAAAAATTGTTAGGTGAAAGGAGATGAAATTATCCCTAGCATTTCCTCAAACTCATTAACAGTCAATCAAGTCGAAAATAACTGACTAAGAAAGGTGAAAAGATATTTTTGCTTAGTCTTGTTGCTATAACTGATATACCTACTATCCATTCCTTCTCTGACAACTGTAAATATTCAATAGAATGTTCCATTTCTATTGCATGACAGTCAGATCACGTTTGGGATACAGTTCTGAAAATTCTGTGCTTCTATTTTTTGACTAAGTGATTTCAACCAGCTTTCAAAACTGAAGGTTTTTTTATACAAACCAAATAAATCGACAAACAACATCACAAAAGAAAAATAAATCATCGCTCTGCTCTATTCGTGACCTCACATTTTTGTCTATTGGATATGTAATCAAGACTAGTATCTAAGATCAAGTAAGTATCTGCCCTCATTGATAGCTTAGCCAATCTCACTATTTCCTCCTCGACCGAAGAAAAGTTAGTAGTTAAATTGTTTAATAATCCGAAAAATATTAGTTGCCTAATATCAAAGCTGAACAAAAGTTATCTTATTTGCATAAGCAACCCTGTCCTTAAAGACAAACTTCTCATGAATACATATTTCAGGTTCTGTTCAAGCTTGTTGTCATCACAATTCAAGTGATCGCAGACTCAGCCGACAACTGTATAAAGACGGTATTAAGCTATATTATTTATTCAATAATTTGTTTTTGAAGCTTTTGTTTTGCCTTGCAAGTTTATTTATTTAACCAGTATGCTTCTACAGATTTTAGGCAATTGTAAGGTTGCTCGTGTTATTCCTCGAATTATCGATTCTGCGAAGAATGACAGAAATGCTGTTCTTCGTGCCAGGTATGATAATAGTAAAATAGAGTCACACAAGCGTGGCCAACTTCATCAGAAAATGCAAAAAATTACTGTCTACTCATTCCATTTACTTAAAATATACCAAAAACAACCCATCTTCCCACTGTCATTCATTGTGTAATGTGAAAAACAAGAACAGTAGCTTCAGTCTTTTGTTATCTATCTTTTGAAGAAAGTAAATTTATATTGGTGATATCGCAATCTTTTCAAGACTGTATCTAAATTTTCTTATGTTTCAGGGGTGCACATTGTATTTTACTGTTGTCTTGGGTACACATGAAATTGTTACTAATTAGTGAACTTAATTTTCCTTTTTTTTTCTTATTTGTGTTCTAATATTTTCTTTGCCTATAATTTTTTTTTAAGGTGCTGTGAGTATGCACTTTTGATGTTAGAGAATTGGGGTGATTCTCCTGAAGTACAAAAATCAGCAGATCTTTATGAAGATCTAATAAAATGTTGCATAGAAGATGCTACAAGTGAGGTAATGCCATCTACAAGAAAAATAAATAATTTATCATGAAACACCCAAAAATTTTACATAAATTCATGAGATGAACCCTTACTACATGCTGTCTCAAATACTCTAAGCTACAGGTGCAGATATTAGTGAACCTCACCAAGACAAAAATAAAAATAAAAATAAAAAGAAACAAATATGAACGCCTAAAGTCCCCTTTATTACAAAGTTTAAAAGAAACAAAAAAAGGAAAAATATAATGGAAAGGACATATCGTGGTACCCAAAAATATTTGTGAATTCCCATCTATTCCAAGAGTAATACAACTAGTACCTAGCTGAACCCCTGCGCTTGTTAGTATTGATCTTAATTGGTATTGGACTGGGAAATGTGTTGTTACTGAGCCTGAACAACAGTACCAATACCATATTGGTACCAGTCTAGGATGGTACTATCTAACGAGTACATCTTGGTTTCTGGCCTGACTGTTTCAGTAGCTATTTAAATGTGTATCCTTTAATACTACTTTGCATTTCCATTATTTTACAGCGTTCATGCTTTAATTTCTGAAGTTTAAAATTTTTAGGTCCGTTCAACTGCAAGGGCTTGTTACCGGCTTTTCACCAAGACCTGGCCTGATCGGTCACTTCGCCTCTTCGAATCTTTTGATCCAGCCCGACAAAAGGTACAATCACAAAACCTTTTACTGTAGAAAGTATTTCTTATTTGGACCTAAGGTATAGGCCCCACTAGAGGTCACAGAAACCAGCCCAATGATGTGATTAGCCTCAGTTTCCAAAGTCAGCTTATGTCGCAGAAAAATGAGCTAAACAAGCCAAGAAAACCAGAAAATACAAAAACGGATTAAATTTGGTCAGGTATTGTAATTCATGTTGTCAGAATGTTGCCCTAATATGATTGTTAAACTCATAGGCAATAAATGATGAAGAAGGGGATTTGCAAAAGAAACCAATTTCTTCATTGGACGAAACTTCTAAGTTTGGAGTTCAAAACTCGATTTCATACTCAAATGGAAATGAGAATCATGATATTCCTCTAGACAAAGGACAATGTGAGGTATGGATCTAATTATTCTTCCTAAGAGCCATTTGCAAATTGGATGAAATCTTTGCCTTTCCAAATAACCCAAATATGTTTATCGCACTCTTAGCAAACATCTTGAGTTATATGGAGGTAACACTCAGCTGTTAAATATTTGGTCTAAGAAGCAAAAGAATGACCGAACTACCCATGAAAGAGTGAAAGTCCTCGTTTACATTCAACTTCAAGCCTAACTCACAAGAGGGACAATATTCTAAATCTATGACCAAATAACGTTTTATGATACCAGTACAATGACTACGCAAAGACTTTGGTTGTTTGTCAGAAATTTAAGAAATGTTGGTCTTATTTGCACAAACAATTGGGTATAACTCCAAAAAAAAAACACTATGATACAACCAAAATTCTATATTTCTCCAGGTCATTGATGATAGAGAAGGAGACTTCAATGATTTTCAATCAGTCGCTGAGAGCCATGATATTGTAGGGGTAGAGAAATGTGAGGTTAATTTTCCTAGTGAGGATTCATATTTTCCAGAGAAAAAGCTATCATTTAATGAAATAAAAATGGAGGATAATAAAGAAAAAGAAGAAGAAAAAGAAAAGGAAGAAAAAGAAGAAAAAGAAATGGACGAAAAAGGAGAAGGAGAAGTTGTTGTTCCATCAGAAATGCAAGATTTGCCTCCTCTCTGCTCAGAGAACCTAGATTTAGGTATGTACAGATAAGAGTATATTTTTCTCAGTTCTCAAGTTGTGTTAAATTAGATTTCTGAGAATATCATAAATAACAAAAGGAATTTTCTGAAAAACTTGTTACGCCACAGTAAGTTACCCAAAAAGAGTTCCTTTCTTTTAGTGTTTCAGAAAACCTTTTGTAAGTTATTACTGATAGCTACATTATATTTATTTGAAAACAACAATTCCCTTTCATTTTGAATCAAGGAGACTTCCACTTCTTTTTAGCCAAAAGATATCTTTATTCACTACAATAACAGTTTTGTACCAAATTACCAGGTAAGGTACCATAAGAACTATATTGTACCGCTTTATCTTCTTTTTCTTTTACCTTTCTTGAGGGAGGTAACATGTTGTCATTTTTTATTATATATATCTTTCCTCTAACTTTTTCTCCTTTTTCTTGATCAGTTACAGGGTTTAATCTGCCCTTATCTTATGATCCTCAGACTCAACCTCACGTAGATCCAATTGTTTCTTCACAAAACTCAGCAGTATATGACAAAAGTATAATCTCCATAGGTCATCAGAAAATGACAGATTTACCCCTGTCCAACCCGACTCCCACCGAATCCAAACCCAATTCAAGGAACTCAGACGAGACATGCTCCAACTATGTACCAAATTTCCAAAGACCCCTTTTGAGAAAACAAATGACAAATTGGTTTTTGGCCAAGGACAAGAATGAAAACATTGAAACCACCCCCACCCAATTCAAACTAGGAGAAATGCCAGGATATGCTGATGTACCATCCTCTCTTACGGAGGCTTTGACGGAAGGATTAAACCCTAAATCGGACTGGATCATGCGTGTTTTTGTGTTTAATTTTTTGAAATCATTATTGAATCATGGGCCAAAAGGATTGCAAGAGGTATTGCAAAATTTCGACAAGGTGATGAAATTATTTTTTCTACATCTAGACGATCCGCATTACAAGGTGGCTCATGCCTCTCTCACCACTCTAAAAGAAATGATTCCCAAGTTCAAAAAACAAACAGAGCACTATCTAGACAGGATTCTACCACGGGTGTTTTTAAGGTTCCACGACCCAAAGGAGTCGATCAGGAAAAATGCATCAGAAATTTTGCAGATAATTTCTGAAAATTACGGAATAGATTCCATTCTTCCTGGGCTTCTGAGGTCTTTGGATGAACAGAAGGCGCCAAGAGCAAAATTGGCAATTATCGAATATGCCAAAGGAAATTTCGAAAAATGCACAGTAAACACAGAAAATTACCTGGGTAGCACTAACAGTTTTATTAAATTATGGCTTGGGAAACTGGTACTATTGTTCAAAGACAAGAACACTAGGTTGAAAGAGGCTGCCCTGGTTGGTATTTTAACCATTTATAGCAACTTTGATGCGGGATCTGTATTAGGGTTCTTAACTGGTTTGTCAGTTGAAGAACAAAAACCAGTTAGGCTGGCGCTGAAGCAGCGTAACCCTAGAATAGATGTTGATTTGGTAAATTTCATGCAAGCCAAGAAGCAGAGGCCACGGTATGCACCTTCCATGGACCGTTATGGTGTGATCGAGCCGGCATTCAATTTGCATCCTAAATTTAAGTTCAGATCAGTGGATTTTGGGTCTAGATCGAGTTCTCACATGCCAGAAAATTATGACGGGCTTAAAGGGAAGTTTCAGAAATTTGCAAGTGTCTCAAGTCCCATGCATGAGAAATCGGGGTATGCAGCGAATTGTTACCAGTCAGATGAAGAAACGAGTATTAATCAAATCCTTAACCAGGTATGTTAATTATATTTTCTATTGACTAATAGTATTTCTGTACCATGGCAGCAGAGCCTGATCATTCTACCAGCATATACCCCAGTTATTGGGTAAGGGACAGGGAAAAATCCAGTTATTGTTGGAATGTTATGTTAATATTTTGCTTGATTCAGGACACTTCAACAAGAAAATCTTTAATTAAAATACTTTATAATTTGTGCTGCAGGTGTGCACTGGGAATAGTAGGAACTCAAATTTGACCAAGCTAGAAGCAATCCATCAACTCGTTGAAATTTCAAAACACAAAGGGAACTCAGTGTGGTTTAAGGTAAGTTTAATTTAGGATTACTAAGTACTTAACTGACTATTAGAGTACCATATATATTTTGATATTCGAAAAACCTAGAAAAAGTAAATAATTAAAGAGAATAAATTAATCAGCTCTATATCAGTAGCTGGTTCGGGCGTTTATTTTCTGATGATTTCCATTGAATTATTTTGCTTATTTACCTTTTTACTTTTCATGCATTGTAGCATTCGCACCAAATTTCAATTGCACTATTTGAGATGATAGACGACGCTGATCCCTCAGTTAGAGAACTCTCTCTCTCTTTACTTGTTGAGATGCTTGATAAACAGGTACAATTATACATCTCGAGTATGCTCTAAAATTTTCTAAAATCAATGCAAGATTATTATTGCTGAGAAGTAAAATTGTTGTGTTTTTTATTCCAGAGAGACTCAATGGAGGAACATCTTGAGGTGCTTATCATGAAACTGCTCCATGCAACCAAGGACCCTGACATGACGGTAAATAACTTCTACCTATTTGCGAGATCATTTTTTTGTTGATCTAATTCCATTTCTTATGTATATCTTTTTTTTGTGTGTAGATTGTAAATCAGGCTCAGAGATGCTTAAACGTGGTGATATCACAATACGAACCATTGAGATGCCTTGCGGTATGAAAATTTGACAGGTTTTTTATTTTATTTTGTAGTTTCTTAGATCTTTCAATATCTCTAATATTTTTTTTTATATATTTGCTTTTATATTACTGTAGGCTATAAGGCCATTATTGGTATGTGAGGATGAGAAGCTCCTTATTGTCTGCACCAATAGCTTGGCTAAGGTAACCTCTTCATGTTATAAATAATGAACTTCTATTTCATTCCATGATATTTTTTACAAGATTGTAGAAACCACAGCAATTTTAGAAGCTAAATAGCACTATTCTTAATCATCCAGTTTACTATTATGTATTGGTAGCTGTCAATGCCTTGGATGTATTTATTTCTCTTATGCTAAGACACCTTGTTTTTTTACTTAATTAGCTTACCTTACTTCAATTGGTCATGAAATGAAATAGAAGGAAAATATGAACAAAATAAGGGCAAACAAAAATACAATATAACAGTTTGATCAAATGGCAGGCAAACTAGTAGCTGTTATTGTTACAGTGCTCTTTGTGCATTAATATCAAATTTTACTTTATGCTCTGTCATCATTCTTCATTAATTTTTTTTAAATGATATTTCAGATTATATGTCGATTTTCCCAAGAGGACTTGATGGCTCAATTACTATCCTTCGTACCTTCCCTTATAGATTTGACTGGAAACCAGAGCCCCTATGTCAGAAAGGTTTGATCCCTCTACCTTGAATGAAACCTTGTCAGAATGCTTCTATGTAATACTTCTTAAGTGTGCCACACTGAAAACCACATAGTGCAATATTCACATATTACTGCCTAATTGGGAAACTTAATTATAAGTGTGCCACACTGAAAACCACATAGTGCAATATTCACATATTACTGCCTAATTGGGAAACTTAATTACTGGTTTTGATTACTGCAGACGGCATTGCTTTGCCTTGTGGAAATCTATGTTAAGCTTGGGAAGCCATTCTTGCCGTATCTGGAAAGGCTCGATCGTACGCAGCTCCGACTTGTTACCACTTACGCATCTCGCCTTTCTCAGCCGGAACTGATGGCCCATTAGATCTTACCACTGTAAAATCAATTTTAAGTAATTTTGTTCTATTCAACACCCCCGCCACCCCCCCACTCCCCTCTCCCCCGGGCAACAACTTAGAAGAAAGTAAAGGAAATAAAGGCTACTTATTGAACTGACAAGTGGCTCCTTTATAAATTAATGTATATGTTTCGTTGTTATGTTATTTATTTTAACCCAGAATCCTCTGTACATTAATGAAGTGTATTTTGTGTAAATCATATGAGCATTTATTACTTGTTTGCCCTTCTATTTTCAATTTAGTATTTAACGGGCTTTCGACCAGAAAAGGCCGAAACAGTTCTGTTTAACTAGCATCAGTCAAGGATTTGCTCTAAGCGTCCAAGCAAAGAATCAAACCCAAACAAAAAGTATACCTTTGCTAAATTAAAAGTTTTTTAATTGAATCAAGACTCCAACAATCACTTGTGAGATAAAATGGAAGATGAGATTGCGAGATTTTTCTTTAAACTTGTTCTTTTATAAACAAAACATTGTACAAGCACAAGACTTCTTGAGGGCAAACCTGACATTTCATGTGTTCACTTGGGTGGTGTGAAATCAAGGGAGTATTTGTAAGAAGCCTCTCCTCACATGCCAGCAATAATTTCTGAATATATTGATGTCAGAATGTAAAAACAGAACTCTGAAAGCTCTAGGTCCAAATCTCTTGCCAATCAAACTTTCTCTGAATGTGGTCCTTTGTTACGACTCTGCTTCGCAATCTCCTTCTCAAGAAAATCCAAAATGTTATCAGTTATATGATTTGGAGACAAACCTGACAGCAGCATTTTTCTGAGATACTTATATGACTCTTTTACCCTTCCTGCCTTAGCATTCACTTCAATTAACGTATTAAACGTAACCACATCAGGATTCACACCCCTCTTCACCATTTGTTCAAACAATTTATCAGCTTCTTCAGCTTGCCCTCCCTTCCCCAATGCATTGATCAATGTGTTGTACATAACAATGTCGAGATAACCACCTTCTTTTGATAATTGTTCAAGTACAGAACTAGCCACCTCAGCCTCACCAAGCTTGCCTAAACCTTGAATAATTACATTATAAGTTGCAATATCTCTTGGGCATAGTTTCTCGCCCATCTCATGTAGCACAGCCCATGCCTCTCTTAAGTATCCCTTTTTCACAAAGGAACTCATGAAAGAGTTGTATGTGTAGCTATTGGCCCCTTCCTCTCTTTGCAAAGTAGCAAATAATTCGAATAACTTACAAGCAATGCTCAACTTTCCTTTCGATAAAAATATTGACAGATAGGTATTGACCATGTCTACATCAAAAGTTCTATCCCCTAATCCATGAACTCTTTTACCTCTCTCAATCTTGAAAACACTCTCAAAGTTGTCAATAGAATCTGCATTTTGTGCAAGTTTGTCCAAATATGGCGAGGGAGACCACTCATCCTTTACCTCCTCTTGATCTAAGGATGCACCGCCTATATCTTGACCAATTTTGAGTCTGATTAAATTATATACATCATCGAAACTACCCGAAAAAGGGAACAATGGTGTATAATCTTTCCCTTTATCTGGAGGGTTTCTCATGGCCGCCTCCATGCTCTCCTTCCACCGATTGACGCTCAGCACAACTGAACTGTATCTCACATTTTTCATCAATCTTTCGGCCAAGTGTAATCTCTTGCTCTTGTGAAACCCAATTAGTAAGCTGGAAACTGTGACCAAATCGACAATAAAACCCCTCTCATCCATTTCTTTCACCAATTCAAGGGCCTCCTCGACTTGACCTTCTTTACATAGTTCTGTAATTACAATGCTATAGCTAATTCCATCAACAAAAGTCCCTTTCTTTTTCTTTAATTCACAAAACAGTACAAATCCAGCAACCAGCCGGCCATTTTTGAAAAGACCGTGTATTAAAGTGTTAAAAGAATATGTTGAAGCAGGGATTCCTTCATAAACCATTTTCTCAAATAACTTGCACGCCTCATCAAGCTTGCGTGCCTTGAGTAGCCCATCAAGCAGAGAGTTGTATACTAGGGTATCACCACGAATACCACATGTTTGCATTTCATCAAACAGCTTAAGCGCATCATTAATCCGGCAAGTTTTACAACATCCTTGGATCAGGGGGCGATATGTGTATATGTCGGGCCCATGGCCAGATGCCTTTATGTCATGGAAGACGGCAAGGGCATTTTCGACCTTTCCATAGAGGCACAGGGCACGAAGAAGGGAGTTGTAGGTGCATAGATCAGGACAGACTGGTGGGTCAGAAGTCTTCATCTTTCGAAAGAGAGAAAGAGATAATGGTAAGAATTGGGCTCCAAAGCGTGAGAAGGCATTGATGCATATATTATATGTGAGGGTAGAGAAGGTAAGGTTTCTATGAGAAAGTTTGTGAAAAACATCAAGGAAATAGTGTACGGAGTTGGAGCGGGAGAGAGCTAAAAGGAGGTGGTTAGAGGCACGGAGTGATGGAAGAGCATCTGGGGAAGAGAGAAGGAGAAGGCGAAAGAGGGATAGTGCGAGAGGGAGGTGTGGGTTTGAAGTGGAGAGGGAGGAGAGGATTAGGGAAGAGATAGTGGATGCAGAGAGAGGGGAAGGGAATGGAGGCGAAGGCGAAGAGAGGAGAGATAAGGCGTCGTGGAATCGGGAGGAGCGAATGAGAGAGTTGAGGAGAGAGAGGAAGGTGGAAGGGGGGAGAGACGAAGGGGAGGAGAGGAGATGGGAGAGAAGAGGCTCTGGGACTGGACGGTTCCGGGGGAGGAAAGAAATGGAGGGGAAGGGAAGGGAACTAGTAGTAGTAGTAGTAGGCTTGGGCTTGGAGAGAGCGGCGGTGAGGAGAAGGTTGGAGAGAGGAGAGGGGGAGGTGGAGGTGGAGGAGGAGAAGAGGAGGAGATTGCACTGAGTCGCTGCTGCTGAGCGGATCGCACCAATGCCAAGCTTAGATTGCATTTCACACCCTGCACTCTGCACAGACTAGTCGTAGTCGTAGTCGTAGTCGGTCTACGAAAGAATTTACACACACAGGATTTGGAATTCGAATTCAGGGTGAAGAAAAACGAATTCGCATCCTCTGAGAGGTTGATTGCAAACTACAAAAATCTTAACAGGCTTAGGAATTAGGATTCTTCAATTTGCTTATTGCATAAAGCAAGATTGTATATAGTTGAGAGTAAATTTCACCAACTCTATATCATGAAATTGTTGTTTATACGAAGGTACAACAAATTTTCTTTTATTTCATTGTCATGTAGATTGATGTTGAATCCTCACATTTAAAGTATGAAAGATTTTATTTAACATGTGAAGAAAATTAATAAAATAGTTTACTTAATTAAAAAAAATTATCTGTAACATAAAAGATTTTATTTAACACCCGCCTTTGAAAGAATTCCGAACATATCAGATCCGCAGGATAATTCAGTTTGGGCTACTTTCGCATCTGATTTTGATTTATAAAACTTTTATCGGCCCAAAAATTCTCTTGGTCCAGAAATTTTATTTTGGGCCAGGGAGGAGACAATTAGCGGATTCTTTTCCTTTTGAGAATGTCATGGGCCAGATTAGCTTCACAAATTAAGAGAATCTTTGTCTGATAAGCATGAGTAATCATGTCATTTAAGTAGCCGACTTGTGGGCTTGGGTGGTGCATTGGATGAGATGTCTCATATTCATATTTTATTTTTATTAAGATTTATATTATATATATATATATATATATATATATATAGAGAGAGTGACTAAGGTCAAAGTGGTAGTTCCTAGCCCTCGGTGCTACCAAGTCATTTTCGGATTTTCAAAGTCCAAATGGCCGATCCGAACCGTTCAAGTTGTTCTCCATATTGAAATCTGCTTGGAGACCAAATTTTACATTTTTTGGAATTTTTTTACTATTTATTAAGCCACTTTGAAAATTGCTGATCACATGGTCAAGTAAAAACAGTGCAACCAAATTCTGGACCATGTGATCAACAATTTTCAAAGTGGCTTAATAAATAGTAAAAAAATTCCAAAAAATGTAAAATTTGGTCTCCAAGTAGATTTCAATATGGAGAACAACTTGAACGGTTCGGATCGGCCATTTGGACTTTGGAAATCCAAAAACGACTTGGTAGCACCGGAAGCTAGGAACTACCACTTTGACCTTAGTCACTCTCTATATATATATATATATATATATATATTAACTAATAATATGATAAAAATTAGTATAAATGTTGTTCGTTTTATAATAATTTTTAACTAAAAAATTTGACATGAAAATTTGTTAATTGAACTGATAAGGGGTGCAGTCATTTGGGTTTTATGGTTAGAAAGAAACGAAATACTGTACCTAATTAATCATTCAGAAATTTAGGAACTCAAATTATTATCTATCTAGCATTATTTTGACATAAAAGTAGAGGTGATTATTCTTTTTTCAAAATTACTCTTATTTTACTTTTGAATACTGAGAAACTATCAAGGTAAATCCAAACCGATATGGAGGAGATGATAGTGGTACCAACAGGGGCGGACCCAGCCTAGTCCAGGGGGGTCAATTGCCCCTCCTTGGATTTTGAAGTTTTATACAAATTTATAGATTCATATCGACTTTGTTTCTCTCTGAAATTTTATTTGTCTCCCTCTGGACTTTTAGTTTGTAATTAATGTTAAATTTATGGTTAAAATTATAGGAAATGATAGGAAATGATAGGAAAAACATGTCTACAGGTTCTTCAAATGGCAGGACCTAAGAAAATTAGAAGTCAAAGCACTGAAAGAGAAGATAACCACATCATTCAAGATGATTGATGAACAAGTCTACAGGTTCTTCAAATAGCAGGATTGAAGAAGATTTTGTTGGATTTAGTAGCATGTAATAGCTTAATCTCCTGTCAACTTGCTTTTAAGGGTCTTTTGTGTAATATTGATTTTGAAATACTTTCCTAGGTAACTACCTTTTGTTAAGTTTGATTTAGACCTGTATTATATTTTCTACTTCTTCTTATAAGGTACCAAATAAAAAAAAAATGATAGAAAAAAAAAAAATAGTTTTCCATAAACATTCCAGTAAAAGTTTAGTATAGTGAGCTTTGTAAAAATGAGAGACAGACTAAATATGTTTTTTTATTATCGAGTCCTCTAGTTTAAAAACCAATCATCCAAGTTGTTGAAAAAACCATTATGATATTCTAACAATCGGAATGAAAATCCGCACAACTTGAAAATTTTCAATTGATTTATACTCTCTTTTAGAGAAATAAATCTGTTGTTATTCCAACCTATTATTCCAATCTCATTTATTGAGATTTACACATGAAAAAAAAAATTCATTGAGGTTCACGTATTGAAAAAATTTGAACAGTTGAAATCGGAATAAATTACAGGGACTATTGTAAGAAGCCTCTCCTCACATGCCAACAATAAATTTTGAACCTTATCTTCTATTCAAAGAGAAATCTTGCACCTTGAGACTTCTAAAATGGGGATATCACATTTTCCTTTTTAATGTAGGATATATGAACCAATTTATTTATCATTTCAAATTTTAAAATTAGGAAAATCATTGCTCCCTTGCAAATATTGCAACAATCGAGGGACTATATGAAGCACATTGGCTCAATGGATCAATTCAACATTTTTTTTAAACAGCAGGCAAACAATAATTATTAAACCCAATCATTTCCTGTCATGGGTATTTTGGGAATTTTTTTTAATTCAGCTAAACCAAATTGTCCCTTCCAATTTTAAAAGGTGCATTATATCTTTTATATTAAAACAATTTACAATTTATTGTTTCTTTAAGCAAGTTACGTCACTGTTTTTTTTTTATCTTTTTATTTTTTTATACTTCTTTTCTAATTCAGCTATGTCACTGTGTAACACTTATGTTCAATCAGATCAAATTATTGTTCGTGTTTCATGAATTATTAAATAAATATTGCTAAAATTGGCGACTACGTAAGCCATTGTTATATGCTCCATGCATTATTTATTGACATTTATATTTTAACTTAAATTCAGATTCTGCATTTGTGGGAAGTAGGTTCTACCTATAAAGAGTCTTATATATTTTAATTTACTTTTTTTTACCATTTCTCCTCTTTACTATTGGAACAAACTTGAGTCTATTCAATACACAAACTAAATTAATAATCTATAATAAATATGAAGAGGTCCAATTACACCCTTTGTTTTGACACATCTTGACACTTTTTTTTATAGGTCGATTTTGCGATTTCAAAATCCAAACAGTCGATCCAAACCATTCAACGTGATCACCATATTAAAATGTGCTTGGAGATCAAATTTTACATTTTTTTTGAATTTTTTTACTATTTATTAAGATGGTTACAAAATCGTTGTTTTTCAATGGTTTGAAAGCAACGATTTTGTAACCATCTTAATAAATAGTAAAAAAATTCAAAAAAAATATAAATTTGATCTCCAAGCACATTTTAATATATCCATCATGTTGAACGGTTTGGATCAACTATTTGGACTTTGAAAATAGTAGGTGTCAAAATGTGTCAAAAAAAGGACGTAATCCGATCCCTCCTCAATAAATATTTATATATATTAAACTTGCGCACTTCATTTTTTTTTTCAACGTTAATGTCTAATAATTATGAGCATATATTTTATGGGATTGAATTTGTAAGTTTTAAAAATCAATAAATCTATATATAATTTATTCTTTCTATGTTGTGTGATCAGTATCAAACATTCAACAATAATAGTTATTTTGACTTTAGAATGTGAGATAAAAAAAGAAGAAGAATGTTGCCTTACAACTATTTTGCTGTTGGTTTATTTAAACATTCAGCATTATCTGTTGAATAAATTTTAATTTAACTTTGAAAAAATTATTCTGCATTTTTTTTTTTAAATTAGGAACAAAATTGTAAATTCTGCTAAAGCAAATTATCGTTTTCATATTGCAAGTTGCGGTATATTTCTCCTCATAAAAACAATTTCCTGTCTCTTTGAGCAAGCCACGTCACTGCTTTTTATTTTTATTATTTTTTGAATCAGCTACGTCTGTGTTTTTTTTTATTCCTTTTTAAATTCAGTTATGTCACTGTGAAACAGTTATGTTCAATCAGACGAAATTACTATTCATGTTTCATAAATTATTATGAAGTAAAGTTTGTTAAATTTGGTGGCCACGTAAAGCCCGCATTGTCCAATTGTTCTATGCTCCATGTATTTATTTAATCAATATTGATTACATTTAAATGTAGGCTCCAACTTTTAAAGAATTATTTTATTTTAGAGACGACATTCAGTAACTCGTGGTTAGTTCGAGATCGGGTCGGTCGGAAAGCTCATAATTAGCTCGTTTGATTCTGACTCGGGCTCACTATCCGTCCAAGATATCATATGATATATTTTTTTTTCTAACTAAATTACCTCCATACATAAGAACCACTTTCTTAATTTATCTATTTGTAATCTTACTCTAGCAAGCATCTTATACACTGCTAATCAGTATAAGGGAATGGAGGAAATTACATGATTAGTAAAGTTACTTTGTCTTCTAAGAATGTGTTTCAGAAAAGGAGAGAAGAGGGTGACCGAACCTGTTAAATTGCTCCAAAACGTTAAATTTCGAGGGGAAGAGAAAGAGAAAAAGAAAGAGGAGGTGAACTCTATATACAAATTATTCAAACTTTGTAACTCCAAATACCTTGCTCTCTCCCTTCCCCTCTCTTTTTCTTTTTCTTTGTGGAGCACAACCCAAGGACAATAGATTATTTATCTATCTTTGTATTGTTTTTTATTAAAAGTAACCGGTTCTTAATACTTAATATTGTGAATTGGAACTATATAATTGGGAGGCATGTAATCTTACACCATAATATTTTGCTAACTGGATGCTAATTGAATCAGGTATATATTTCTGATTTAGCAAAATTAATTTTTAACCCTGAAAAATCTGCAAAATCCATTTAATTTCAAGGCCTCAATCATGAAAAGGGTTTGCCCTTATAATTAAAGATTAGGTATCATTTGCACAAATGTAGATTTGAGTACATGTCTAGTAGATGAAAAATTACTAAATCCTTGAATATAATTGGAAATAGTAGTTGCATAATAAAATTCGCCATTATATATTAATAGGTTTAAAATGTTAATACCAACTATATATACAATATAACAGACACCTTGTTGTAAGTTTAATTTTTCTTGTTATTGAAAAGGAGTACCTACATCTACATGTGCAAGTTTGGTATAATTTTTAAATACAAAATAATGGTGTCATTTGCAAGATCAGCTCTGGTGTGAGTGTAGCACATATTTGTTAAAGATTTGTTATTATTGGTACAATTAAATTAAATTTTTGGCACTGTTATCAAGCCCATAGGCTCCATCTTTTATTATGTCAAATTGAATTAGTATAAGCAACATTTATCTGTCCCAAGTTGGTCAGATGCCCATCGGACCTACCTTGGTTCGATGGCTGTGATGACCATTCAATCTGCATCAAGATTCGTGTGCTCTGTATCAAAATTCGTGCAAGTCTGTATCAATTTCCGTGCACATAGATCTTGATCATAATCGTACGGTCCTAGAACTCATTGAACCTAAATGTAAGTCCGATGCCCATCGGACCTACTCCTATCTCGGTTTTAGGTGCTATAGCTCGTTATTAAATTTCATTTATATGCATTTATATTCTTGTTTGGTAAAATTGGTATTCACATATAAATATATAGAAAATAAGCATCGACCCATAATTTATACTAGCTGTGGGCCTCGCGTTGTTTCGGCAACGGTTGTCATTGGTGAGAGCTTGGAGTAGAATCACCCACAATCGAGTAAGCTCTATGATCTTGATATTTTCCCACACTAGTTATTCAGAATAACTTTTGTTGATGCTGGTTTATTGTTGGCGCTATATTGTTGATGTTATGGTATTCATGTCATTTATTTTGTTGATGTTATATTAACTTTTGTTATGCAAATACTGATGAATCTGAGAAACATTACGGCAACGAAACACTCATGTGTCCTCTATTTAGAAAAAAAAAGAAAAAAAAAGGTTTAATCTATTTCATTTATGTTTTCCTAGTATCTGTCAAAAAATACTGGCATGCTAGTGAAACTCTGTAATAGTTGAGAAATTTAGGATAAATCTGGGTGATATTTGATTGACTAGAGGCTCATTTGCATAAGAATATAAGATACAGTTTATTGAGAAATAATTAAACATTATGGTACAGTGGTACTGTTACGCAGACTGGTATATACCTGTGCAGACTGGTATATACCTGTCTGTCTTAATACCAACACCTACTAGCTGAAGTTATAGTGCTTAGTACATTACTAGTATCGTGCCCGTGCGTTGCAACAGAATATATAATAAGATAACAAAAATAAATTTTCATACAAAATGACAAATTTTTATAAAAAAACAAAATTAGAAATATATTCTAGATTTATCATGGTAATATGTATTGAAATAAGGAAGTAGATAAATAAGGATGTGAACAAAAAATTGATTTGCATTGTGATCCGCCGTATATAAAATATCAATTGGAGATGGAGAAATAAGGAAACAAATAAATAAGGAAACGAATAATTATATCGCTAAATTTTATAGTCTGTTTAATTTTAATTGTAACGCATCATATGGCAGTATGTGTGGCGAGTATGTTTGTAACTAAATTAAACTTCTACACATAAAACATATGCATTTAATCAAAAGAAGATAGATTATGTGATTGGAGTGCTGAGATTAAATTCGAATATTAATCTTTCAATCGTAGCCGTTGGATTGAACACCCAACGTGCTTAATAATGGAATGGAGATATTCTTAATCTCTTTTTGAATAATAGTGGAAAATATCCACCGATTTCATTAGAAACCATGAAAATCTGATTAGGTATCTAAAATAGATACCCTACACCAGATACAGAAAGTTATACATCAGAGTTAACAGAACCAATTATCTAAAAACCGAAAATAACAGCCAAGCTTACAAGCTTACAATAGCAGCACTAAAACAACAAAAAGGATAGAGCAAGTCAGAGAACAAAATAAACTAATGAGACTCTAAGCTATTGCACTCTAATGCCCTTCTTCAACATTACTCCATTCGTTTCCAAACATTTGATTTTGGAGGCTGCCAACTCCAAAATCCCGAGTAGAGAGGTCCTCTGAAACCTGTATGATATCCAGATTGCGATCTGGGAGTTCCTTTACATCAAAAGGAAGCATCAAGTTTAAAGTAAGTAATGAGTGTTTAGAACTAGATTGGCACCAGAAATTAGCTAAAGATATGATTTTAGTACCAATGGCTTTGAAAGATAGATGATTAGTGTTATTAAAACAAATACGATTCCTTTCTAACCAAATAGACCACAGAACAGAGGCTCTTAATAATTCCACTAATAAGCTATCTTTTAAGGGAATAGCAGCATCCAGCAGCCACAAGTCTTCCAAAGATTGACATTCAAAGGTGAAATTATTATGAGAAGCAATCCAAGTCCATATAGTTCTACTATAAGGACAAAGCACAAATAAATGGTCAGTAGATTCAGGTTGATCACAGAACACACAAGTGGTATCACCAGGCCATCCTTTGGCTGATAAATTAATTTTGGTCAGAATTTTGTTACGTTTGACTAACCACAGAAATATTTTAATTTTCAGGGGTATATGGGATTTCCAAATAGAGATATAGTCTAAATTATGCATACCACCAAATTCCAGCCAGCTGTAAAAAGAATGCACTGAAAACTGGTCATTTTGAGACCATCTCCAGATCAATCTATCATCAATATGATTGGATAAAGAAAAATGGCAAAACCTTTGTTGTAAAGCCAACCATTCAACATGAAAAATACCAGTTAATTGTCTTCTAAAAGTTAAATGTAAGTGAGAATTAGCAAAGGCATCAGCCACAGAAATAAATCTGTGAGTGACAATAGAAAACAGATTAGGGAATTGATGTTGTAGTGCATGTTCATTATACCATCTATCTAACCAAAAAGAAGTAGATTGGCCATTGCCTATCTCTTTATTAAGCCCTAAGTTGATAACTCCATGATCCTTAAGAATTGATCTCCAAAAGGGAGAACAAAAGGAAGGAGAAGTTTTATTACTGTACTTACTGGTAAGTATATTTTTCCATCTACCAGAAACCGAATTATCCAAAAATCTAATCCACCATTTAGCTAGGAGAGCCTTATTCATTAATTTAAGATCTACAACTCCTAAACCTCCTTGGTCTTTACTTTTACAAACTACATTCCAAGCTACTAAAGAATACTTTCTACGAGTAGAGTTTCCTCCATGCCATAAAAATTTCCTTCTAATTTTATCAATTTTGTGTCTGATCTTGGCAGGCATTCGATAAATAGACATCAAATATAAAGGAACAGCAGAGAGAACAGAATTTAAGAGTGTGACTCTACCCCCTAAGGACAATAAGGAACATTTCCATCCTTGAAGTTTTTTCTCAACTTTATCAATCAATAATTGCCAATCAATATCAGTTAAGGATTTATTATTAATAGGAACACCTAAGTAAGTAAGTGGTAAAGAAGCTACTTTACAGCCTAAAACAGAAGCTAAAGTATTACATTCTTGCTCATTTAAGTTTAAAGGATACATCTCACTTTTTTCATAATTGATTTTCAGACCTGATGCATTTTCAAAAGCAACAAGTAGCCATTTAACATTGGCCAAAATCTCCTTTTCAGCTTTGAGAAAAAGGAGAGTATCATCAGCAAAATGTAAGTTCATTACATTACCTAAATTTGAAAAATTGCCTAAACCATCAACAAACCCCCCTTGGTGAGCTCTAGTTAAGATTTTATTTAGAGCATCAGTTACTAAGATGAAAAGAAAAGGAGATAAGGGATCCCCTTGTCTAACTCCACGTTTGCAAGAAAAATAAGGGCCTAAGGATCCATTCAAATTAACACAAGTTTTACTGCCTTCTAAAGTCAACTTAATCCAAGTAATGAATTTCTGACCAAGAGATATTCTTAATCTCATTTATATGTTTTCCTATTTCAGGTAGGCCATAATGTGATTACTGGAATTGATCTCTGTGATCAAGGGAATTTGATCTTTTTCTATTAGTTCTAGAAATTTGATCTTTCTCTTTACTGTTTTGGTACCCATGTTGTTTTTAGGAGGATTTCTCAAGTGTACATGGCAAATGAGAATAGTTTAAATTAATTCTTGATTAATTGTAGTTTTCATCATATTATAATAACTAATTTGAATTTTGGACATATTTGATAGATATTTAAATTATATTGGTTAAATATGTGAGTTATTAGATTTTTAGATGGTAAATACGTAATTTCATAATTTTTGAGTGGTATGTATGAAATTCTTTCATATATAAAATGAGGAGGGATCCGATTACTACACTTTTGAGTTACCACAAAATTATTGTTGATAACTTTGTGGTAACTCAAAAGTGTAGTAATCGGATCCCTCCTCATATAAAATAGATGTCAAGTTCACCTTTTGGGTTAAAAGCAAGAGGAATGTGTTCTTGACTCTCCCAAAGAATTTTTCTGATTTTCTGTATCAACCTTTTGTTATATCTTTAGAATTTTTTTAGATTAAAAGTGGATCAAACTTCTGAAATTTATAAAAATTTACAAGAAATCTTCATCCAAGTTTCGAACTCGCGTTCCTAACTCAGGAATGTTTAAAAAAAAAAATAGTAGTTTAATTGTAAAAAGACAGATCATTCGTCAACCCAATAATATCTACGTGAAAAAAATTAGTTTTTGATCTGATGGCTTAAAATGTTCTTCCGTGAGAGATCACATATTGGAAAATCAACTAACAAATCTCTTGTAATTGTCGATATTTAAAATTAAGAGACTTGACCATCATTTTTTTATCTGAAAACAAATATTTACGAGAAGAACTCCTAACTAATATTTTCTCAATTTTATGCAGATACTTATTTATCTAAAAGAAAATACTTATGAATCTGACACTAACTAATTGTTGACTTAAAAATGCATATATGTCATGACCATGTGCGCAAGTTGGTTCAATTAAAAGAGCTAATGATAGACCTTAATGCAAGATATTTAAAATGTGCATGTATTAGTTATTATTAAATAATGCTGTGTATGGGCATCCTCTCTGGTGCACTTAATTAATATGCTTTACTTTGTCAGTACCTGATCCTAGTGCTGCTTTTTAAATCAGAGCTGAATTTGACTGTTATTTTAGCCTAGATTCCTTCAACTGAATAGGAAACAGTTTGAAGGAAAAACACAGAAAAAAAAAACTTGGAGAAACTTGTTTTATTTTAACTTGTTTCATTTGATGCTATGGAAGCAGGGGCGAGTTCAGGATTTTCGTCGGGAGAGCAAAAAAATATCAAATCGGATTTAAATTCATTAATCAATTGGGTACTCGATAACAAATAATGTTTTAACTTATACTTTCCAATACTTTGATTTGTAATTTCTGATGCTCTGACTTATAATTCTAATTACCAATCAAAATTCAACAAATTTATTTCAATTTTAACCCTAAATTTAACCCGAATTACAAATCAAACGTCCAGAGGGGAGCAAAAAAAATTTCAGGTGAGGGGAGCAAAGTCGGTCGGAACCGATAAATCTCCACTAAAACTTAAAATCCAGAGGGGGTAGCTACCCCCCTCTGGAACCATCTGGGTCCGCCTTTGTATGGAGGATTAACAGAGCCACATAAAGTCGGCTAACTAGACATTTTTTTTACAAATATACTTCTATTTTTATACTTCTTCAGAAAAATTAATAAAAATATACATAAGATTAAAAAAATGACTATAAAATTATAAAATATGTTTCATCCTACTTTTCTCTCTCCAAAATATGGTATATTCTTATGCCTTTCTAAAAAAATTTACAAAAACATAGTTAAAATTCAAATTAACTGTAAAATATTGTCTCATCCTACTAAAAATCTTGGCTCTGCTACTGACCTTCTCGGGAGAGCTTGTAATGAAATCAAGGTTTTAAATAGCGTTTATAGCGTCATAGCAGAAAGGCTGCAAAAAAAGCTATAGCGGAAGCTGTGTCACATAGCGTTTTTTTTAAATTCCATATATTCAATATTTGTACTAAATATCAACATTATCTAAAGTCTCATAGAACAATAAATAACACCAAAGTAATTAAGAAATTATAATATTCATATTGAACCAGTACAAAGTCCAAATTACGGTTCAAAATATCCATAGTAATATCATAAACTATCGATTTTTCCTATTAAAAATATCTTAAGCATCATGATTCATGACATAATCTTTTTTTTTTATTCAAATTTCAATTTATATTTCCAATTTCAAATTGATTTATCTGTAGTAAGTATCAACAAATTCAATTTCGGTTTAAGCTTTTTTTTTGTCTTTATTTAAAGTCCATATGAATTGCTTAAAAAAAAACCATATTGTTTTTTTTTTAAAATTTGGCAGTGGCTGCCAAATAGGTTTTATTTAAAAAAAAAAATCATATTGTATAGCGGCCGTAGCGCAAATAGCGCATTTTGATGTCATAGCTTAGCGTTTGGGGTCCAAAAATGCTATAGCGCGCTATTTTGAACACTGATGAAGTGTAAAGAGAGAGTAATGAGGACTTGAGTCTAATACTTTGAAGTTTCGTTTTGTGATTGTACATTTGTTTTTAGTGGGTAAACAATAGAAGAGGAACATGGAATTTCTAAAAAAAGGGGTAGATATAGTAGGTAGGTAGGTAGGTAGGTATCAGTATATGTATTTGTATATAGTTATGACTTATGAAAATAGTTTGTGACTTCGTTCAGTGAAATGAAACAAGGATTTGAACTGAAAACTATTACAATTCATTCTTGCATTAAAAAAGCATAAAAAAGTATTGTATTTTTGTGCCTCTTATTTAAAAAAAAAGCATAAAAAAAAGTGTAATTTTTTGTTATATGATTTGAACTTAAAAACTATTACAATTCATTCTTGCATTTATTATCCTTTTGGAAACAGGAACCACGCCTAGAACTTAGAAGTTAAATATGCTTGATCTCTCTCTCTCTCTCTCTCTGGATTGAATCCAGTAACCCGGTAACCCGCTAACAGAATCCAGTAGCACTACTTCTATCCGGCCCAAATAAGGCCCATTAACCCTCTATTGACTAAATTATGCTTGTTCAATCCAATCCAAGTATGTTTCATACAAATCAGTGGCGCAATTAAATTAATTGCAACATAGGCAAAATTAATTCTTAAAATTGTCGCAAGCAATTACATATATATGATTACTGCCTTTAATGTTGAGATTAAATGGATTTATTTCCATATTTGCAAGGTTTTATGCTACGTAGCTCCGACTGTTTTCCATATTTGCAATGTCATGCCACTTGTAGAAACAAGTGATAAAAAATTAAACAATCTAGTCAACTATGAACACATTTAAATAAAATTATGATTATTTAATTAGATATGTTCACTTTTCATCACTTGATTTTTGTGCAAAGTAAACGTAAAATTTTATGTGCACGCGTCTTTCATAAAAATTAACAAAATTAATGGTTTGGACTCGATATTGGATTTCAAATTTTAAAATATACATGAGAAAATAAGGTTGTGATGTTTTTTGACAATAAACTCACAAATTTTCCCCTCTAAAATTCATAATATCATATCTATCCTTTTGAACTTCAAAAACTCACAAATTTTAACCATGTTATTGTCTTTTCTATTAAAACTCATTTTAAATATATGAAGTGTTCATTTTACCCTTTATTTTAAAAGAACTAATAACATATTTCATAAAAATTGTCAGTCTTCTAATTGGCTAGTTTCCGAGGGCAAATGGGTCATTTCTCTATATCTGACGCTTACACAAGCAAATACCTAAATGTCACTGTGTAAGCGTCAGAAGTAGAGAAATTGGCCATTGCCCTCAGAAACCGTCCAATTAGAAGACTTACATTTTTCTAAAACATGCTACATATTTTTTATTTTTCAATGAAAGATAAAATGAATACTTCATAAGTTTAAAATAAGTTCTAATAGAAAATATAAAATGGGTAAATTTGTGAGTTTTTGAAGTTTAGAAGGGTAAATAACTAAATATGATATTATGAATTTTAGAGGGGGGAATAAGTATTTTCCAAGCTTATGAGGGATATACATGAAATTCCCCCATAAAAAATTGTGAAATTGGAACAATCTCTTATTTAATTTGTCTACAAATAATTAATTACGAGCTTCCATTAAAGAAAAATAAATATGTCGTTTGAGATAAATCATGATTAAATTGATAGACTGTTTTTAGGAAAAAAAAAAAAAACCTTTATTGATTCTGTTAGAAGATACGATCTGAGATTCATTAAATGTTACACAGTAACACCTAAAAAAAGAAAGACAAGTAGGTTAATAGTGTAACCTCTCCATTATGACCGTGTAGAGAGAGAAAGTGTTGTTTAATTAATAATTGTTTATTGAATGTTTCATGTACTCAAGAGACAAATATGTGAGACATGCACCTGTATTACCAACCTTACATGGACTATGGGAAAGTAGTCATTTTCGATTTACATATAAAACAATTCAAATTTTTTTTTTTATTTCCAAGTAAATTTTTAAGTTTGATTGACTATTTAGATTTTGAAAAAGAAAATATAAATTCATAGTACAAATTGCTCTGTAATATGTATATTATGATTATCATAATAATCCCACTCATAATAATGAGTAGAGTTAAAATATCTATTGGTTTGTGCTTCAATCATGCTCTACATAATTTTATCCGGTTTCAATATTTTTACAGTCAATCTAAATTGCTCAACATGATCTTTATATTAAAATGTGCTTGAAAACTAAACTTTATATTTTTTTTACATTTTTTTTACTATTTTTTTAGATAGGTACAAAATCATTGTTTTCAAAATATTTTGAACCAACCAAAACAGTGATTTTGTACCTATCTAAAAATTAGTAAAAAAATCCAAGAAAATTAATGTTGAGATTAAATGGTTCATAAAAATGTCAATTACATATTTACATATTTACATATATAATGGATTTATTTCCATATTTGCAAGGTTTTATGCTACGTAGCTCCGACTGTTTTCCATAGTAGATGACCCATTGGGTCATGCCACTTGTAAAAACAAGTGATAAAACAAAGAATTTAGTCAACTATGAACACATTTAAATAAACTTATGATTATTTAATTAGATATGTTCACTTTCCATCACTTGATTTTTGTGCAAAGTAAACGTAAAATTTTATGTGCACGCGTCTTTTATATAAAAAAAAAAAAAATCAATGATTTGGACTCGATATTGGATTTCAAAATTTCAAAATGTAAATGAGAAAATAAGGTAGTGATGTTTTATGACAATAAAAATTTGTGAAATTGAAACAATCGATCTCTTATTTAATTTGTCTACAAATAATTAATTATGACCTTCCATTAGAGAAAATTTATTAGTTCCCTACAATTAATTCATCTCGTTTACATGGTAATTAATTTGCAATATTTGTCTTTTGAGATATATCATGATAAATTTGATGGATTGTTTTTAGGAAAAAAAAATATCCTTATTGATTCTCTTTAGAAGATTGATTGACAGTGTTGTTTAACAAAAAAGACAAGTAGGTTAACAGTGTAGAGAGAGAGAGAGAGAGAGTGTTGTTTAATTAATAATTATTTATTTAATGTATCATGTACTCAAGTCAAGACAATATGTGAGGAGATAGGAGTAGGTCCGATGGGCATCGGACCTAGAGTTAGGTTCAATTAGCTCTATCACCGTACGATTAGCATCAAGATCTATGTGCACGGAAATTGATAGTCTTACACGGATTTTGATGCAGAACACACGAATCTTAATGCAAATCGGATGGTCATCACACCCATCGAACCAAGGTAGGTCCGATGGGCATCGGACCTACTCTCATTCCATATGTGAGACGTGCACTTGTAATTCCACTTGTATAAGTATAACCAACCTTACATGGACCATAAGAAAGTAGTAATTTTCTATTTATATAAACATAAAATAAAATTCTTCAAGTAATAAATTTTGAATGGAGATTATATATATTGAGCGATTTAGATTGGCTGTCTAAATTTTGAAAATAAAGATATAAATTTCTAGCATATACCGTTTTGTTACCATAATCCAACTAATAATAATTGTCTTAAACTCTTTAAATCTTAATTTGATAGATAGCTTTTATGAAAAAATAACCTTCTTGATTTTGTATAAAATATGCTCTGAGATTCATTAAATCGAGAACGGAGTAGGTCCGATGCCCATCGAACCTACTTTTAGGTTCAACGAACATGATGACCGTCCGATCTAACTTATGATTTGTCCGAACGATAATTGAAACAGACACACACGAAAATTAAAGCTTTTCACACGAATCTTAAAACAAATCCACGGTGATTAAACTCATCGAAACAAAGTAGGTCCGAAGCCCGTCGGACCTACTCTCTGAATGACAAATGTTACATAGTCGTCCCAAAAAGAAAAAAAAACAAAGAAAAGTAGGTTAACAATGTGATCGCTCCATTATGACCATGTAGAATGAGATAGTGTTGTTTAATTAATAATTATTTATTTATTTAGTGTACAATGTACTCAAGTCAAGACAATATGTGAGACGTGCATTTGTATAAGGAAGTTAGGAACCGTACCATTTAAGTTATTCCGTGATTGCATATTTTACGGACTAATAATCTCTATACATGATCTTTTTCCTCACATTATTACAAAATCAATTTTTTTGGCTTTTTCTACACTTGAGGGATCTTGTACCAAGGTCCTCCTTTTATTTTTAATACTCCACAAATTTGTTTTTACTGGTATGTGTAGGAGCGGAGTCAGACTTTTTAAGTTATGAGAGTCAAATATGAATGGGGTCGATCAGATAAATTTTTCATACTGCGAATGGGGGTCAATATTACTGTATTATAGCATTTTACTCTAAACTATATAGAAAATCATGTATAAGTGCAAAAAGTTTCAAAATAAATGGGGTCAATTGACCCCCATTCCTTGAATATAGCTTCGCCTATGAGTATGTGCATGCATATTTTTTAGGATATGTAAAAAAGTTACGTCATGATTGGACAGGTCACTACACGGTATGATGTCGTCACGGCACGACAGGTGTGCCAATTACGTATTGTGATTCGCGAGTCGTGTGGCGTATTCATACACATGTTGTGACTATCCTCTGAAAAAAGGTACAACACATGAACCAACTTGATCACAGCATGATGTGGCACCGGACACGGCACAACACGTGACTACAAGTAACCAAAACAATACAAATTATATGCTATTATTTATTCCAAACAACAATTTAAATTCAAACAAATTTATCTTTTTACACAGATTTTTTTTACAATATTGTTTCTCCGTTTTACAATTTTTCCACATTTCCACATTTTCATATATATATTTTTTTCCTTCTTAAAACAATTATGAAGTTCGAAAAAAAATCAATATTATTAAACATGACTGCACGTGATAAAAAATGATCAAATGTATTAACATGATCAAACGTAATCACACATTACTAACGTGATCATATCATTTTTTATAATTTTAATCACAACACGACATGACCTGATCGATCATGGTAGGACACTATACAAGTTTACATATGATTGTTGTTGGAAGTGTAGGAGACCCACTAATACCATGTCTAAGTTTGTTTGGCTGGTTTTGGAAAGAGACAACAATATAATGAAGTGTCAGTGTATTAGTTCAATAGTACAGCACAGCACTCATGTTTCAACTTCCCATCTAATTATTGAAATGTCAATTTAGGTGTAGATAAGTATCACTTTACCATTAAATGTGTGTTAAGCTTATTTGTTAACAGACAAAAAGACAAAAAGACAAAAAAAAAATTTACATGTAATTTTTAAGGCAATATATAAGTTAATTTCTCAAAAGCAACTGATATATATTTTAACTTGTAATTTTTAAAGTAGCTCCTTACATAATTAAGGAAGCCAAGTTATAAATTAAGGTACACGTTTATTGTACAATGTTGTAAAAAAATAACATTTTTTTCTGCTACTAGTTGGAGGTAGGGCTGATTAATGAGCGAGCATGAGCGAGTTAGGGTATGCTCATGCTCGGCTCATTAGCTTAATGAGCGAGTTGTTAATGAGCGAGTTGTTAATGAGCATGTTATTAATTAGCGAGTTGCCGAGTTATTTAAAATACATCATTCAAAAATTAATTTTCATTTATAGAATTTAACAAATTGTCATAATCCAACCTAATTAAACAATACATAATTTAACAAAATATAGCAACTCTTCCTCTTTTGCAGATTTGAAATTCCAACCTAATTAAAATTCCAAGCTAATTAAACAATACATAATGGATATTACGGATGATTAATTTGTTAATGGATATTACGGATGGTTCTGGGGCCTGCTTTCTTTAGCCCAGCGATCCTATGGCATGCATGCTTCAAACTTGTTTTTTGGGCCATTCAAAAAAAAAAGAATCAAGGGATTAGATGTGGCATGATTTATGTAACTCAGTTCTTAATGAGCTAATGAGCGAGTTGGGGTATGCTAATGCTCGGCTCGTCAAGTAAATGAGCGAGTTGTTAATGAGCGAGTTATAGCGAGTTGTTAATGAGCATTTACCGAGCGAGTTATGAGCGAGTTACGAGTTATGAGCAATTTACTCACCCCCAGTTGGAGGTCATGTATTATTGTACGGGAATGATATTATATGGTTTAAGTATCAAATCAGCTGCCAAACAGGATTAGTAAGTCATTAAATATGATTAATTAACAAAAAAGTTTAATTTATTAATTGATCGGTTAATATGTATATTGTGTAGTGTTGCTTATCATATTATATCTTATTAATTCAAAACCCAAGTATGATGATTCTAGACTCCAAAGATATTAGATTTCACATACATATTTTGATTAGTATTATGTCTCTCTCATGTTAGTATTCAAGAAATTTGAGAGTTTTAAAATTCATTGTTTGATTAGTGAGAGCAAAAAATTAGCCAACTTTAAAGAATATCTAAACTTCCAAAATCAGAGTTGGGTTTATGAAACTATTGATCCGAAGAGAAACGAATTCAGATCCAGTGCAATACTTGACCACAAAGAATGAGATCAGAGTCGTCCATTTTAATCTGACACAAATCTTAAAGCAGATCGAACTTCTATATCTCAAATAGGTTCCGTAATGAGTTTTTAACTCTGCTGGAAAGTATTCTATCCCCTGTAATACCACATAAGGTACTAATATTAATCATATATTAATATCTTGTACAAAATATTGGCATATAAAAATATCTTCAACCTAATACATTAAGTGGTTACGATGTCGTTCACAACTTTCTTAAAAAAATAATTCACAATATAAAAAGGATCGAGTACTATTAAATATATTTAATATTACTGGCTAAAATAATATCCTCTCTTTGTAAAATATTACGGGGTTAAAAACTTAAAATGTAGCCCTTCCCAAAAGAAAAAAAGAAAAGAAAAAAACATTTCCCAAAGGATCGTCACGTGATATTAAAGAAAACAAGGGTACAGATGCAAGAATATCTCATGTTAATTTCTTTACTGTTTTATCCATCAAAGAACCGTGAATCCGTGATTGTGGGCCAGTGATGCAGATATTCTCGTTGAATACATAACTCTCATCTCCATTGGAAAAACAAAACCCAATAAATTACAAAACAAATTAAAAAAAAAAACAGTTAAAACCGCAGCCGGTGCAGTTTGAAAGCCGGGAAAATAGTATTGACAGATTTATTTTGACTTGACACAGCGCACCAGTCATCCACTTATTCAATTTCTCTATTGATGGTTCGCTCTGCGGGAAGCTAAATAGCTCTGTAAATATCATTACCCGTGTAAGCCGTTTAGCAAATAAGGCCAAACCAGAACTAGCATCAAATTAAACCAGAAAGAGAGGGGCACTCCACACTTAGAACAGCGCATCCAATTAATTTCTCTTCACGTGCCTAAGTCGGTACTGGTCCGCCTAACCCCACTCCTATTCCTCCTTCCTTTTCTCTCTGAATCCTCTTTTCCCACCGAGTCACTGTTTCTGGGTCCCCCGTTCTAGTTTTAGTTTACAAGATTACTCGTTACATGAAGGTCAACATGGAATGGGTTGTATTCAATCTGTAATTCAGCCCCGCAGTTCTCCTTTCTCTCTTCTCTCTCCTCTGTTACCCCTCTCACAGCTCTTGCTAGTTGCTACTAGTACGCTCGCTATCAAACAGTTCAACACAATACCTCTCTCTCTCTCTCTCTCTCTCTCTCTCTCTCTATATCTCCATTACTCGTTTACACTCAAACGCGTGAAGATAAACTCGAAAAAAAAAAAGGAAGGAAAAAAAAAAAAAAGGAGAAGACCTCCTTCCTTTAGTCTTCATTTTCTCTTCTCTTTTCCTTTTGATTGCTCGCCGTCGACGAACCTTGAGCTGCATTGCTCGGTGTCTACTCTCTCTCTCTGTAGTCACATGTTGTAAGATCGCTTTCTCTACCCCCAAAAGCCATCTCCTTTTAGCTGGGTTTACTGTATCGCGTCGTGGTCACTTTGTCTGATTTCAACAATTTCCTGTTTTTAATGGGTCCCTCTGAATAATGTCCTTTCTCTAAAGATTCCCCCCTTTCGGGTTTATCAATACTTAGAAGGTAGATCGGTCGATTTCCCTTCTCGCCTCTCGTTTCGTATCGTTTTTAGTTTGTTGATACTTTCTGGGAAAGAAAACAAATAGACTCCACCTTTTGGGTTTCTCTCCTTGCTTGGACTGTTTGGTTTACGGTATGTTGAGTTGCTGGGAAATTAGTTGCAGTAGTTGGTAGTTGCATTACTTGTTCTTTTGGGTGTATTAGTTGAAAATTGCAAGCTGGGGATTTAATTAGGCTGTTATCATTTGCAATATTTCATTCCTTCTTAAGTTTAGGTACCATTTCTTTCCTATTTGTTTTTTTTTTGCCTTATTTCTTATCCAAGTCTCCATTTATTTGTAGGCTAAAACCCTATTTCATTTGTGCTCTTCTTTCTGCTTGTACCAATCCTCTCAATTCTTAAACTTGTTTTTCTAATGGGATTTTTGGGAGGTTTATATTTCTAAGGGTTTTGAATTATAGATACTACAGATTCTCACCTCAATAATGCCAGTTAAGTATGAATTGACCGTTGGTTGTAAATGCTGGATCTTTGCATCATTATTTGTTTACTAATTACATTAAATTCTAGCATTCTAATCTCTCTTTTTTATTTGTTCTCTGAAGGAATTCTTCCTAGGGGTGGCTCTCTCTGTATAACTTTCTCCTATGAGCGTTTCTTCATAAGCTAGATTGGTACACTCACAGTCTCCTTTAATATAATTGTAATTTGGCATCTAACCTTTTTTTTTTTTAATTCTAATTATGTAGTCTTGTTTGATTTGATAGATTTATTGGAGACATGAAAGGTATTCCAAACAAAAAAGGTATCGATTTGCACAAGCCGGTACCTGGTTGTATGGGTAGAATGGTTAACTTATTTGACTTGAGTGATACTGTGACTGATACCAAGCTACTTACAGAGAAGCCTCATAGAGATGGTATTGTGTTTACAATTAATTTTTTCTAATTAATAATCTCAAAATTATAAAAAATATATGTATTTGACATGTATATACTGTATTACCTTGTCAGGCTACTCACCTCGGCGAAGCTTCTCTGATGATGTCAGTATACCAATTGACCAAGTTGTGGTACATGGAGGGGAGAAACAGGTACACCTTCATAAAGGTTACAGTTGTCTCTTTTTACTATGGTAGGGAACAGAATTAGAACCTTTTTTCCTGCATAAAAACTAAATTATTATTGAAATATTCCAGATAAAAGGCAAGCAGGGTGGTACACCAATCAAAATGCTTATAGAAGAGGAGATGTGGAGGGAAGAAACCGAAACCAATCAAAACCCGCCAAGTGTCATAGCAAGATTGATGGGTCTCAATGAATTCCCTGGATCCGTACCAGCACCTGAAGATATTGCTCCTAGAAAAATTGAAAATTCTAGAAAGAGTGATGGCTCATACGAGAAGAAAATGTCTCTGGTGCGTCAGAAATTCGCCGAGGCAAAACACATGGCAACAAATGAGAAATTATTCCATTCTAAAGAGTTCCAAGATGCACTGCAATTTTTGAGCTCAAACAGGGACCTATTTGTAAAATTCCTCGAAGAACCGAACTCTTTGTTCTCCAGTAATAATGCGCCTCCTTCCCCTGAAATTAAACATATAACTGTTCTAAAACCCTCATCTGAATCAATTAAGAAGTTGCCAAAAGAGCATTGCTCGCTTCGAGATCGCGACATTGACATCTCTCTGACAAAGCCAACCCACCCGACCCGAATTGTGGTGCTAAAACCAAACCTCGACAATACTCATGATACCAGCAGGAGTATTTTCGAAAGTAGCTACGCTGGAGGTGATATCTCTTTTTGTAAGTCTGAGAGTATAAATTTGGATGATGATATGGAGGTGTATACACCTAGTTCAGGTCGGTCGTGGGATTATAACAATAGTAGAATAGAAAGCCCCCTCTCTCACTCTTCTTTTAAAGAAGTGCATCGATCAAACGAGCCAAGGGTGATACGAGAGGCGAAGAAAAGGCTTGTGGAGAGATGGGAGATGGTATCAGGCAAGGAGGAAGAAGAAAAAACTGGTACCACTGGCATGGTAAGTACCTTAGGTGAGATGCTTACCATTCATGAGACAAAGAGAGAGGAAGAATACAGAAAACCAGAAGAGAGAGAACGAGAAAGTGAGAGTCACATCTCATTACATAGATCAAAATCTCTCCCTGTTTGTTCTTCATCTTCAGTGTATGAGGATTGCACCAAAGGTAATACCAGATCGGGGGTAGCACCAAAGGAGCTTGAGAAATCGAAAAGTGCCAAGTTTAGGTGGAGGTTACCAAGCCTTTTTTTCTCTAGAAGTAACAAGAGATCAGTAGATAATGAAGGAGCTATAGAAAATGAAGGAGGTTCTTGTTCCAGTTCATGTCGTGACTCGCAAGAGAACTGTGATACCTCCACTAAGGTACGATATATTTCATGATATTATTTTATTTTCAATATTTGGAAAGAGGGTTGCCGCACCAACATAGAAAAAAAATCAAAGTATTGAGATTTGAGTTTTCTAAATATTGATTTTATTTTATGAATAATTTTTCAGGAGGTTTCTTCCTTGGATAAGGTTGGTACTGGTACCACGGATCAACAGCCAAGCCCGATATCAGTTCTAGAAACTTCTTTTGCTTCTGACTTTGCTGACCTCTCCAGTCTCTCTGATTTATCTGCTTCTCTACCTCCTCGTAAGTCCACCTACACTAATCATTTTTACAACATGCACCTTCCTTTTTGTCATAATGAAAAACACCCACAATGACAGCCTCTGTCTAGTTTTTTTTTTTTAAAAACCCACAACTTTTCAAAATACTGTTTGTAACTTCAATCTACAGTATACCGATCAATCCGTATGTAACGAAGCTTTTGAACTAAAAGGTATAGGTCAACAAGTGGAGGTTCAAAGGTTTAATTTTAATATATAGAAATTTGAATGATAGAGACAAACAATGGTGGTGCTTTGCTGGTGAAAAGATGATAACTGAAAATGGTGGAATTCAGCTTTTTGTAACATTAGGTGTTTTTCATAAATCAGAATTAACTGCAAGGTGCTATTTGCACAAAGTTATTTAGTTGTTTTGTTATTTTTTTTTCTAACTACTGATATTACTTTATCATACAGAAGCTCTATCAAGATCCGCACCAATTGGCTCAATTTCACGATCTCTATCCTGGGACAGTTCTCAGTTCGAAACAACCTCCCCGAATTCTCTAAGATTATCCCGATTTTTCTCCAGGGCAGATGAAGAACAATATAATATCACATATATTAAAAAGTTGCTAGCTTTCTCCAAGTTAGAAGAAGGGAAACCGTGGTATTCTTCTGAGATGCCGCTAGATCCTAGTTTACTTTATGAAATTTCTGGGTGCAAATTTGATGGGTCGAATTTGAAAGATAGATTGTTGTTCGACTCAGTCAATGAGGCACTTGTAGAAATTGGAAATAGTACCAAATTGGGGTTGTACCCTTGGTCTCGGGTTTCTCATTTGGATACAAAGGAACCAATAACCGAACTCGAGGCCTCATTGTGTGATGAAATTTGGGGCATTGTGAGAAAATGGTGTATGACATTTGAATTTCCTGGAGGCTACAATTGTGGTAATCATGAAGTGGACTTGGTTGCAAAAAAGGAAGTTTCAGGGGCCAAATTAGAAAAAGATTTGTTGTTTGAGATATTTGACTGGAACAAGGAGGTTTGTGGGTCTATCATAGGAGAGGAGATTGAAGAGCTTCTATTCGACTTGTTTAACTAATTTTTTTTTTCTTTTTCTCTTTTTGGAAAATATGAGGTAATTGGTTGTTTTTTTTCATTATATTACCTCATATGTGAGTGTATGTTATACATTATATTGCCTGTTACCTTTGACACGGTAATTATTACAATCATATAGGTGTTTTGTTGTAATTTAGATGTAAATGTATATTGATTGTTTTTTTCTTCAACCAATGTTGTGCCACATTTATATGATATTAAAGAAAACGGGTAACCAATACCAATGCTATGTTAAATTAGATTAATAGTGGAGGGGTCAGATGTCTCTGTTTATTTAAGGCCATCATGATTTTTGTTTCTTTGTATATGAAAATACACATTTAATTGACAACCATTTGAAATTGACCTACAACTTTTCTCTCTCTTTTATTATTAAGAGTATGACGTAGCAAAATAAAATTTTGTAGTGTGATAGTAAATAATAAACACTCTTAGGTGGTGATCTAAATGTAATTAGGCAAAGAAATAATGTAAGCCTAATTTTGTTTGGATGCAATATGGTCTTTGATTGGTTTTGTTATTAATAAAAGTTTGACTTGGTGTGACTGTGAAGAGAAGTAGCATGTGATTTTTTTTTTTTTTTAATCTTGGTGCACCGTACACTTACATGTCATAATAGTAATCAGTAAAATTAATTTAATAATCAATGAATGGGGGTATGACTGCATGAGCGCATGTTTTTTTGTTACTGTTCATCTGACAGCATCTGTTGCAGATCAAATTTCCTCTGTTAAATCTCGTCTTTTTAAGAGGGGAATTTCATCTGTTCACATAAAAAAAAAAAAGTAAAAAACCAAAATGTCAAATATATTATTTATTAGGCTTCATTTGTTCTCATTCAAAACTTCAACCTCATCATTGTTGTTTTTTTCCTTCTAAACAAAATGAGGAATAATTTGAGTGTACTTGAACAAATATGGATAGGGATTAGAATTCATATTTTCTGCATTAACTCAAAATTTGTTATTAAGTTGATGCAAATATTAAAGAGACACTGTAAAATTTAAAATTAGTACAAATTTATGGAAATAAATCTGCTGTTATTACTTGGGAATAACAAGAACTTGTTATTTCGATTCCAACCGTTCAAACTTATCCAGGTGCGAATCTCAACGAAGTTTTTTCATGCGCGAATTTCAAAAAAGATCAACAGTTGGGATCAGAATAACAGGTTCATGTTATTCCCAAAGAATATCAGCAGATTTATTTCAGAAATTTATATAGTTTAAATTTAAATTTTAAGTTATTGTAGATGATACTGATTTAATATTCACCGTGTCATAGAGGAGAAAATAAAATAGAACAAAATATTTGTCATTTTCAGGGGTGCCATGATATTCAATGTAATAATAGGATACAAATGAAATTTGCCTTCTTTTTTTTTCAAATTGTTTGAACCCAATTGTCAGGTAATTAGATAGGAACAGGAATCTTGTTTGGTTAACTGTATCATCTGTTTTTTTTATGATGAAATACTGTATCATCTGTTCTTCTTACCCAAAAACGGAGGCGCAATTTAATAGGAGTCCGGTACAAATCCTACTTGTTTTAAATACCAAAGTACAAATCCTACCTGTTTTAAGTAGGAATGATAGGCAAATTAAATGTTTTATATATTTCACACTTGACACGGCAGAATTTAATAGGGGAGTTGAGAGTGATATTTCTCACGGCATGAACAGAGCTACAAAATTCATATTGGAAGGGTTAAAAAATTTACTGTATTGCAATATTAGTTTATAAATTATAAAATCTAATAGACATTTCAAAAGAGTAGAGTTAAAATGTCTTGTTATTTTCATACCTACTCATACTTTATTCTTATCTCTATTTTCAAAATACAAACACTTAATGCTCAACATCTTTCATATTTTTTGTAACATTTTTACTATATTCTTAGATAGGTACAATATCAGAAGATTTTGAACCATCCAAAAACAAAAGTTTGTATCTATCTCAAACAACACTAAAGAATTCTAAAAAATGAACTATTTTGATTAACCGTTTGGATCTTGAAAAAAAAAATAAGTATGTGAAGCATGATGATGTGCACAAAAATAATAAAACATTTTAACCTTACTCTAAAGAAAATTACAAAATTACAAAATTGTAATTGTAAGGAGAGCTTAGCCCTCCATTTCGCTCACTACCATCCGCCTGTCTCTTAGACTCTTAGTGATAAATATTATCTCTTTGTAATAATCAACTAAAATATATGTATTATCTTTTTTATATTAATAGCAATATTTGATTTATAATTTATCTAGTTAAATGGTTTTTTTAATGATTCGAAAAGATAAATCATACTTGATTATAATTTAACGTGCGTCACATCTAAAATATAAACAAAAGTACTGTAATTCCAAAATTGAATATATAATATTTAGGCAAGTATTAATGAAAGACTTAGGTGATCTCCATTTCAGTTATAAATGGAGAGATTATTTATTTGAATGAAGAATCTGAAATCTTGCAAGTGGTGAAGTGGGCAAGTGGCAGAACCTGGGGAACAAGGCATGGATTAAAATTAAATGAATGGAAATAAATGATGAACATAATAAATGCAAGGGAAACTATATTCTTTCCCTTCCCTAAGAATAATGTATCACTATTCACTACAATACATATCCTAATTAATTATTTTGTTTTTTGGGTCCTTAATTTGATGCATATGATTGCCATGTGAGTTCTTGTCTTGTGTTCCACTATATTAATTAATTTATGTTTTAAAATACTATTGATTTGGTTCATTAGTAGTGGGTGGACACATGCCTACAATTCAGCATGAACAAATGCTGCTCATTTACCAATTTTTTATGCCAAGGCCAAGGGTGTATTTTAATTTTTATGGTTCATCAAATCAACCATAATTTGCTCCATTTCTACGCCTAATTAAGGATTGCGTTTACTTTGATTTTATATTTTGTGAGTTTCACATATCAAATTTCACAAAGAGACAACCAACACACAAAAACAGAGCACATGGAGTAAATTGAAAGAGTGAGATTGTATAGACATGTGCTATGAGTTTGTATTTTTATTTGTTTTAGGCTTTTAGTTAAACAGTCGATCTCAACTGGTTAACATGAATTTATATGAAAAATGTACATGTAGACCGAATTTCATATTTTTTAAGATTTGTTTGCTATTTTTGACATAGGTAGAAAATAATTTAATTTGAAAATTCTAAACCATCCAAAAACAGTGATTTTCTACCTATTTAAATAAATAATAAAAAAATTTAAATAAATATATAATTTGTTTTATATGTACGTTTTCATATGGAAATCAATCTTAGAAGTTTAGATTAACAGTTTAAACTTTGAAAATAAAGATATAAATATATAATATGCATATTATCATAGAGGCCTCACTCAAATTGAAATTAAGGACTAAACCTTATTGAATTATACCAAAACTCCTCCAAACCCCAAAAGCAGTCCCCCACCCCTCTGACGCTCATGATTTCATTATTGAATAAAGTTTGATTAATTAATTCATTTAATAATTTTACTTTTGTAACTTGAAATTAAATACGGAAGGTCAAATGCCACTACCATGACTCTATATTCAAAAGTTTTAATGATGAAAATAGGATCAGTGTCACTTTTCTGCCGACAATTTTAAAAATACCCTAAGTTAATTACAGATTAATAAATTTGCCCACGAGTTGGTGGAAATTTTAAATATGTCCAAATCGGCCAATAATTGGCCGGCCCTGATTAAAATTCCTGATCGACCAATTATTGGCCGGTCCCGTGATTTTTTTTTTTAGAGAGAAAAATAGCTAAAATGCTGAAATATAACACTAAAAATCAAGGTTCTAAATAGCGTTTATAGCGTCGTAGCGGGAAGGCTAAAAAAAAAGCTATAGCGAATAGCGTCGCTATAGCGGAAGCTATTCCAAATAGCGTTTTTTTTTTTTACATTTCGTATATTCAATATTTGTACTAAATATCAACATTATTTAAAGTCTCATAGAACAATAAATAACACCAAAGTAATTAAGAAATTATAATATTCATATTGAACCCGTACAAAGTCCAAATTGCGGTTCAAAATATCCATAGTAATATCATAAACTATCGATTTTTCCTATTAAAAATATCTTAAGCATCATTGTCACACCCCGGAACAGGGGGTCGCGCAGTTCTCGCCGTGAATATACAGTTGCCCGTATATCCACAAGGCATGTACGATATAATCTACTCAACCAAACACTTTAAAAATTTATACACATATCATATGATTTGATTTAAAACAAATTTGGTTCAAATCCAATTCAATTTGGTCCATTTATAGTCAAAACAGTGAATTCAGAACACCCATTTCGGCCCGCAGTAGGGCCCATTGCGGCCCGCAACCGCCCCTCGAATTTCCTTATGCTTCTCTCTAAGTTCTGACTCAAGTTGTTGCGGCCCGCAACCACCCCTCTTACGGCCCGCAATAATTCCTCCGACTCAAAACCCCACTGTCGTTGCGGCCCGCAAGGAAATGGTTGCGGCCCGCAATCCATATACGATTTTCTCAGCTGGGTTTTAAGTTCTGTCTCCTTTATTGCGGCCCGCAATCAAATTTATTGCGGCCCGTAATAGTATACACAGGTTCATCCAGAGTCATTTTCCGGCTCTGACTCCTTTATTGCGGCCCGCAATGAGGTTATTGCGGCCCGCAATAAGCCTACAGAATTCATTCCTTTGCCCATTTCATGCCATTTCAACCCCGTTTTCAAACCCGATCAATCCCCTTATTATGTAAACAATCTAACCCCATTTCACTAGCAATTTAAACACCACCTCACATGTATTTAAGACATTTAAACCATGCAAATCTAAAATCGAAATAAACGGAAACGATCAAGCAACGTATTCATAAATATTTCGCAAAAACAACATGTCTTATCAAATTTACAAATAACAAGGCCTGTTTAATTTGGTTACACCACAAAATACCGGAATGGTTAAATCTACAGGGCATACCCTATCTATGCGGCTTAGGCCTCACTTGTCGCGCCCGAGTGCCCCTTTTCACTCGCGTTTACCTGCACACATTTAGTTAAAAAGAAGAAAAATTCCCCGAGGGGATGGGGGTGAGAAAACTTGTCATCCGTTTTCTCAGTGCGGAATTTATAGGGCTACTGGATTTGTAAGAAACCCATTACTAGAACTAAACAATTACCGCATCTAATTATTCAGTTAATCAATCAATCATGATAACATGCATATGCTCACACACAGATTCAAACGAATTCCAACTATTATTTCATTCAAAAGTAATCAAAAGATTTCCAGAATTCTTGGGGCTTAACTAGTAACTTGCACAGTCCGGTTAACAACGATAGATAGCAACAATCTACCCCATCTGGCTTAACAATTCTCTTACCTGGTTTCAAGTTATACATTCACATCACAAAATCAATTCGAATAATCACTAGCATATCTCGCGACTATGCAACAGAATATCACTTTGTTAAACGAGAACAAATAAACCTTTCACTGAATCACTTAAATCACTGAACCACTGAACCACAGTTTCACTACCTGCAATCACAATACACTTATCCCTTACCCAACCGGTACTGGGTTCACTAGGGCCATTCACCAGATGCGCATAAGGGTCCTGGAGTAAAGTCTAGTAGCTAATTAGACTTTACAATTCACTGTTCACTTCAATCATTCAATTCAAATCAGTACTGTGGCTCCATTCACTTATCCAATACGATAGAACAGAAATCGATAAACCATACCAACATGAGAATCATCACAGATATAACAATTCAATTATATTAATATGCAATTCATGCAAATGCGACAACTAATGCTTTCAATCAGAGATTCAACATGATGATATGCAACGTATATTCAATCAAGCCATCAATATATAAGTTATATGCACCGTTATTTAGTTCTACGAAATAAATCCCAAAACAGATCCCGTGAACCCCCGCACCTGAGTATGTAGGGTACACAGAGAATCCGCGATCTCGTCTATCTCGCTAAGCGCGCTCGTTCGGATCTATTCATGGATCAATTCATTCAATTCAGGACTTTTACAATTTAAACCCTTAAACTTTGAATATTTGCTATTTTAGGGTTTTAGGCACGAATAGTCACAAATCGGGTTTTGGTACTAATCAATTTAGTCACTGGGTTATCAATTCAGTCAATGGTACGATTTGGGTCAGATTTAGGTCAATTCGAGAAAACGGTACCAACATGATAGTCAATTTTGGGAAAATCCGGTTATCGGAATTTGGTTGCAAATTTGAACATGAAACTACTCAAATAACACTTTAGAAACAACAAAGGCATGGAATAATCAATTTGGTACAATTCCGCGGGTTTTTACCGAAAATCTCGAAACACGAATCCACGAAAAGAGAGAGAAATAGGGGAGGAAAATACCGGTGGAGTAGACGGATAGGCGAGATTCAAGCTCCTCGAGCGAGATCTCGAATTTCGAGCGATTCCGTAACCGGAGGTGCAAACGGCGTGATCTCTCTCACTCTCTCGGTCTCTCTCTCGTTCTTTCTCTCTTTGGCGAAACAGGAAAGGAAGAGGAGGAGGGGTGCAGGAAAAGAAAGGAAGAAAAGAGAAGAAGAAAGGAGGAATGACAACAGGCCCCACTTGTAAGTTTACAATTTTGTAAATAAAACCTCACACTTGTCCCATATTCGCTATACTTGAAAATCTTACACATTTTACTCTTCTCTCTTAACACAAATTATCGTATAATTATTATTCACCATCCACGTCACTAGATTCGTATATACGTATATATATATTATTCGATTTACCACTTATCATTTTAATTAAATCTGAATTTTAAAAATTCACGGTGTTACATTTCTTCCCCACTTAAAATGAAGTTCAATCCTTTGAACTTAAACACGTACATGATCGGTGAATAACTCAGGATATTGCTCGCGAATTTTCGCTTCTAGCTCCCACGTTGCCTCTTTTTCGGAGTGTCGTCCCCACTGCACTAACACAACCGAAATAGTTCGATTTCTCAACTTTTGCTCCTTCCGGTCTAGTATTCGCATCGGTCCTTCGTTATAATTCAAATTCTCGTCAAGGTACAGGTCGGAATGGTCGATGCAGTGAGATGGGTCTCGCACATATTTCCGAAGCTGTGACACGTGAAACACCGGATGGACTCGGCTCAAAGCCGGCGGTAACCCAAGCTCATACGCCACTAATCCAACCCGATTTTGTATCTGAAACGGACCGATATATCTCGGACTCAGCTTGCCCGATACACCGAACCGGTGTACTCCCCGCACTGGAGATACTCGGAGCCACACGTGATCACCCTCTTGGAATTCCAAATGCCGTCGATGCACATCCGCATACCTCTTTTGCCGATCTCGAGCTGACTTTAGTCGGCTCAATATCACTCGTGTCTTCTCTGCCGCCTCTTGTATCATTTCTGGTCCAGTAGGCGGATAAGTACCCGCCGGACCCCACCACAATGGTGTACGGCATGTCTCTCCCGTGAGTGCCTCTAGCGGTGGCATTCCAATGCTCGCGTGATAACTGTTGTTGTACGCAAATTCCACCAGTGGTAGATGATCAATCCACGATCCTTGGAAACTCAAGGCACATGATCGCAACATGTCCTCTAACGTCTGAATTGTCCTTTCCGACTGTCCGTCAGTCTGCGGATGGTGCGCGGTACTGAACCGCAGTTTCGTACCCATAGATTCTTGGAAGCTTTTCCAGAAGTGAGATGTGAATCTCGTATCTCGATCGGAGATAATCTCGCGCGGACACCCGTGATACCTGAAGAAAAACTTTATAAATATACCTGCGAGAGTCCCACCCGAGGTGTCAGGTCCGAGCGGAATAAAGTGCGCCACCTTGGTCAGTGTGTCCACAATCACCCATATCGTATCACAACGACCCGTGGTTCTCGGAAAACCACTCACAAAATCCATCGTGACTATCTCGAACTTACCTCTCTTCTTATCCAACGGCTGGAGTAATCCGGCCGACCTTCGTCTATCAGCTTTCACCTGCTGACAGACCTGACACTTCTCGACGTACCTTCTCACGTCATTTTTCATACCCGGCCACCAGAAGTACCGTCTCAGATTCTGATACATCTTCACTTCACCCGGGTGTATCGTATACCCCGAATCATGTGCCTCTGACAGGATTAGGGTTTTCAGGTCTGAATTTTCAGGAATGCATATGCGGTTGCCAAACCGCAGGGTACCCTCATCATCTATCCGGAAAGGGGTCTCTCGATCTGATTTTGCGTGGTCTCGGAACTTTTGGCACTTCGGATCCTCGTGTTGCTCTACCCGAATACGGTCATGTAATTCAGGTCTCACCTCAATAGCCGCAGAGATAATAGACATACCTGCTGATGTACTCGTACCCGCCTCTGCTCCAAGCAGGCGAGTTGCGGTTGCCATGGCTAATTCTTGGGACACTCCAACGTGCAGACTCATCATTCTCATTTCTTCTATCAGTTTCGGCTCACTTGAAATCATCGAGGCAAGATTCACTTGATTCTTTCTGCTCAACGCATCCGCTACTACATTGGCTTTGCCCTCGTGATACTGGATATCTAGATCATAATCCTTCACCAACTCCAACCATCGCCGCTGTCTCAAATTCAACTCCTTCTGAGTGAAAATATACTTCAGGCTCTTGTGATCGGTGAAAATCTGGCACTTCGCACCGTACAAATAATGTCGCCAGATTTTAAGCGCAAAAATCACCGCTGCTAGCTCCATGTCATGGGTCGGATAATTCTGTTCGTGTGGTCGCAACTGTCGGGAAGCATAGGCAATCACATGCCCATCTTGCATCAATACGCACCCCAGACCCGACCGGGATGCATCGGTATACACCGTGTAATCTCTTCCCGTTACTGGCATTGCAAGAATCGGTGCGGACACCAACCGACTCTTCAACTCTTCGAAACTCTTTTCTTGCGGTTCACCCCATTCAAACTTTACCCCCTTGTGAAGTAGTTCCGTAAGAGGACGGGCCAATCCGGAGAATCCCAATACAAACCTCCTATAATACCCGGCTAAACCGAGAAAGCTACGGATCTCGGTAACTGTGGTTGGTCTTTTCCATTCTGTCACTGCCCGAATCTTTTCGGGATCCACCGCTAAACTTTCACCCGACACTATATGACCCAAAAATGCCACTTGGTTCATCCAGAACTCACACTTTGAAAATTTCGCGTACAGCTGATGATCTCGTAGCCGCTGCAATACAACCCGGAGGTGAGCCGCGTGCTCCTCATACGTCCGGGAATAAACCAGGATGTCATCAATAAATACCACCACCGTAGTGTCCAATAAATCTCGGAACACTCGCTGCATCAGATCCATAAATGCCGCAGGGGCATTCGTCAGCCCAAATGGCATGACCCTGTACTCATAATGCCCGTACCGAGTACGGAAGGCAGTCTTTTCCACATCACTCGAGCTAATTCGCAACTGATGGTAACCCGTCCGCAGATCGATCTTGGAATAGACCGACGACCCTTCTAACTGGTCAAACAGGTCATCTATCCGAGGCAACGGATACTTGTTCTTCACGGTCACTTTATTCAACTCTCGGTAATCGATGCACAACCGCAGAGTTCCGTCTTTCTTTCTCACGAACAACACTGGTGCGCCCCACGGGGACGTGCTCGGTCTTATCAAACCTTTCTCCAACATCTCCTCAAGCTGCACTTTCAATTCCTTTAGTTCCGCGGGAGCCATACGGTATGGAGCCTTTGAGATTGGGGTTGTATCTGGTATCAGGTTTATGTTGAACTCTATTTCTCGTGCCGGGGGTAACCCGGGAATCTCTTCTGGAAACACATCCGTGAATTCCGAGACAACCGGAATGGTAGCTATTTCCGGAACTTCAGCAGTAGCACTCATTACCATTACCAGATAAGCGGTACACCCGGACTCTACCAGGTGTTTGGTTTCAATTGCCGAGATAAATGGCACCACCTCTTTTACTCCTCTACATCTCAAGGTACAGGTTGAACCGTTCGACAGGGTAAACTGGACCGTATGTCGGACACAATCGATGGTAGCTACATGTCTGGTCAACCAGTCTATACCCAATAAAGCATCATACTCCGATATATTCATAACTAACATGTCCGCTGGAAAATCCCTTCCATCGACTCGTATTTTCAGGTTTCGGCAGGTCATTGACATTTTGGTAGTAGAGCCGAGAGGGGTACGGATCTCCAAACTTTTCCCACTTGACTCGGTTAACCACTCACATTTCTCAACCAAAGCACTCGATATAATCGAGTGACTACACCCCGTATCAATCAACACATACGCTAAAACCCCGGAGATAGAGATAATACCTGCTAGTAAATCAGTCTGAGCGGAACCAGCTGCCCGCTCTTCTTCTTTGTCCGGCAGCTCGATTGCATGCACCGCGTGAGCACTAACTCGGCCGCCTGTACGGCCTCCCCTCAACAGTGGCGGAGTGCCTCGGCCTCGCGGAGGAGGTACGCCTCCCTGTCCACGCCCCTGTGGACCTCTATAGCCACCGCTACCACCACTCCCGGATGCACCCGATTTAGCTCTTGGGCACTCTCTAGCCCAATGACCCATACCACCACATATATGACAAGCACCCGATTGCGATTTTGGGCAATCTTTCGCCCAATGCTCCATACTACCACACATTAAACACGCTCCTTTGAGGCGACGACATTCTGATTGTGAGTGTGGCATCCTACACACATTACACCACGGTTTAGCGGCTCCCGGGGTAAACCCGGATACCACCATCTGCCCTGTTGGTTGACCCGCAGGTTGGGGTCGAGCTCCTGACCCGCTAGCTTGTTTCTTATTATCGAATTTGGGTCTCACGTTGCGGGTGTTGGTCTGTTGTGCACTCCTCTTCAGATACACTTCCGTCTGCTCTGCTTGTTTCATTAGGGCCGGAACCCCTGCAGCTAACGAGTGATGAATCGCTAGGGCAATAGCCGGGTCCAACCCGTCTAGGTACTGTCTTCGGTACCTTACCGGATCCCCTTTCACATCCGGCGCATACCGGGCCAAGTCAAAGAATCTCCTGTTGTACTCCTCTACCGATCTCTCACGTTGGCGCAGATTCAGAAACTGGCTTCTCAAAGCCTCCTGATGCAGATCACTCAGATATTGCTCCCCGAACCTTTGCTCGAACCAGGTCCAAGGGATCTCTTGTTCCACTCCCTCAAACTCCATCTTTACACCTTCCCACCAATGCCTACCCGACTTCTCCAGTAATTGCACTGCCAATTCAACCTTATTTACCTCTGGCACCCGGCATAGGGTGAACTTGGCCTTGAGACTTACCATCCATTCCTCTGCCTCTGGGTATCCTCCCGACCCATCAAACCTAGGAGGTGCGAGACGCATGAATGCCTCGTAGAGTTGTCTGAACTCTTCCCCCTGTACCACTGGAGGGACTTGTACAGCTGGCCCTTGTGGTCCTTGGGCTTGAGCCTCGGCCCTACGACCTCTCTCATAGGCCCTGATCAACATCTCTTCCAAATTTCCTTCCATTATCTGAAACTCAACACATTCACATTATGATGCATGCTTAAAATTACCAAGAAAGGTTCAGATCGCGAATCTGAGCCCGAAAAATGGGCCAAAATGGATTCCCATCTATTTTGGGATCCAGTTTTGGGCTGTGGAGCTCCTGTTAAAATTTCAGCCCGATCCGACGGACGGATCAAAAGTTACGCCCCTTTTTGTGAAGTGTGCGCATGACCATAACTTACACTACCGTCCCATTCTAAATATTTACCCCACTCGCGAATCCAATCAAGTCTGGTTATGGTTCGGTCTGGTTAGGGTTTAAACCTTGAGCTCTGATACCAACTTAAAACTGTCACACCCCGGAACAGGGGGTCGCGCAGTTCTCGCCGTGAATATACAGTTGCCCGTATATCCACAAGGCATGTACGATATAATCTACTCAACCAAACACTTTAAAAATTTATACACATATCATATGATTTGATTTAAAACAAATTTGGTTCAAATCCAATTCAATTTGGTCCATTTATAGTCAAAACAGTGAATTCAGAACACCCATTTCGGCCCGCAGTAGGGCCCATTGCGGCCCGCAACCGCCCCTCGAATTTCCTTATGCTTCTCTCTAAGTTCTGACTCAAGTTGTTGCGGCCCGCAACCACCCCTCTTACGGCCCGCAATAATTCCTCTGACTCAAAACCCCACTGTCGTTGCGGCCCGCAATCCATATACGATTTTCTCAGCTGGGTTTTAAGTTCTGTCTCCTTTATTGCGGCCCGCAATCAAATTTATTGCGGCCCGTAATAGTATACACAGGTTCATCCAGAGTCATTTTCCGGCTCTGACTCCTTTATTGCGGCCCGCAATGAGGTTATTGCGGCCCGCAATAAGCCTACTGAATTCATTCCTTTGCCCATTTCATGCCATTTCAACCCCGTTTTCAAACCCGATCAATCCCCTTATTATGTAAACAATCTAACCCCATTTCACTAGCAATTTAAACACCACCTCACATGTATTTAAGACATTTAAACCATGCAAATCTAAAATCGAAATAAACGGAAACGATCAAGCAACGTATTCATAAATATTTCGCAAAAACAACATGTCTTATCAAATTTACAAATAACAAGGCCTGTTTAATTTGGTTACACCACAAAATACCGGGATGGTTAAATCTACAGGGCATACCCTATCTATGCGGCTTAGGCCTCACTTGTCGCGCCCGAGTGCCCCTTTTCACTCGCGTTTACCTGCACACATTTAGTTAAAAAGAAGAAAAATTCCCCGAGGGGATGGGGGTGAGAAAACTTGTCATCCGTTTTCTCAGTGCGGAATTTATAGGGCTACTGGATTTGTAAGAAACCCATTACTAGAACTAAACAATTACCGCATCTAATTATTCAGTTAATCAATCAATCATGATAACATGCATATGCTCACACACAGATTCAAACGAATTCCAACTATTATTTCATTCAAAAGTAATCAAAAGATTTCCAGAATTCTTGGGGCTTAACTAGTAACTTGCACAGTCCGGTTAACAACGATAGATAGCAACAATCTACCCCATCTGGCTTAACAATTCTCTTACCTGGTTTCAAGTTATACATTCACATCACAAAATCAATTCGAATAATCACTAGCATATCTCGCGACTATGCAACAGAATATCACTTTGTTAAACGAGAACAAATAAACCTTTCACTGAATCACTTAAATCACTGAACCACTGAACCACAGTTTCACTACCTGCAATCACAATACACTTATCCCTTACCCAACCGGTACTGGGTTCACTAGGGCCATTCACCAGATGCGCATAAGGGTCCTGGAGTAAAGTCTAGTAGCTAATTAGACTTTACAATTCACTGTTCACTTCAATCATTCAATTCAAATCAGTACTGTGGCTCCATTCACTTATCCAATACGATAGAACAGAAATCGATAAACCATACCAACATGAGAATCATCACAGATATAACAATTCAATTATATTAATATGCAATTCATGCAAATGCGACAACTAATGCTTTCAATCAGAGATTCAACATGATGATATGCAACGTATATTCAATCAAGCCATCAATATATAAGTTATATGCACCGTTATTTAGTTCTACGAAATAAATCCCAAAACAGATCCCGTGAACCCCCGCACCTGAGTATGTAGGGTACACCGAGAATCCGCGATCTCGTCTATCTCGCTAAGCGCGCTCGTTCGGATCTATTCATGGATCAATTCATTCAATTCAGGACTTTTACAATTTAAACCCTTAAACTTTGAATATTTGCTATTTTAGGGTTTTAGGCACGAATAGTCACAAATCGGGTTTTGGTACTAATCAATTTAGTCACTGGGTTATCAATTCAGTCAATGGTACGATTTGGGTCAGATTTAGGTCAATTCGAGAAAACGGTACCAACATGATAGTCAATTTTGGGAAAATCCGGTTATCGGAATTTGGTTGCAAATTTGAACATGAAACTACTCAAATAACACTTTAGAAACAACAAAGGCATGGAATAATCAATTTGGTACAATTCCGCGGGTTTTTACCGAAAATCTCGAAACACGAATCCACGAAAAGAGAGAGAAATAGGGGAGGAAAATACCGGTGGAGTAGACGGATAGGCGAGATTCAAGCTCCTCGAGCGAGATCTCGAATTTCGAGCGATTCCGTAACCGGAGGTGCAAACGGCGTGATCTCTCTCACTCTCTCGGTCTCTCTCTCGTTCTTTCTCTCTTTGGCGAAACAGGAAAGGAAGAGGAGGAGGGGTGCAGGAAAAGAAAGGAAGAAAAGAGAAGAAGAAAGGAGGAATGACAACAGGCCCCACTTGTAAGTTTACAATTTTGTAAATAAAACCTCACACTTGTCCCATATTCGCTATACTTGAAAATCTTACACATTTTACTCTTCTCTCTTAACACAAATTATCGTATAATTATTATTCACCATCCACGTCACTAGATTCGTATATACGTATATATATATTATTCGATTTACCACTTATCATTTTAATTAAATCTGAATTTTAAAAATTCACGGTGTTACAATCATGATTCATGACATAATCTATTTTTTTTTTCTATTCAAATTTTAATTTCGGTTTGGACTTTTTTTCTATTCAAATTTCAATTTCTATTCCCAATTTCAAATTGATTTATCTGTAGCAAGTAGCAACAAATTCAATTTTGGTTTGAGATTTTTTTTATCTTTATTTAAAACCCATATAAATTGCTTAAAAAAAAATCCATATTGTATAGCGCAAATAGCGGACCGTTATAGCGGCCGTAGCGCAAATAGCGCATTTTGATGTCATAGCGTAGCGTTTGGGGTCCAAAAACGCTATAGCGCCGCTATAGCGCGCTATTTAGAACACTGCTAAAAATCGAATTGTTTTTTTAAATAATTGTTAGATTACTTTTTTTGATAGCATATTTATACTAAAATACGCTAAATTACTTTTAATTATGTTAATTTATGCTGATTGACACTAGATTATTTTAAATTATATTAACTTTTTTTTAAGAGACAAATAGCTAAAATGCTGAATATAACACTAAAAAATCGAATTTATTTTTAAATATTTGCTGGATTACATTTTTTATATATAATTAGCATATTTATACTAAAACACGCTAAATTACTTGATTTATGCTGAATTACACTAAATTACTTGAAATTACAATAATTATGTAGAATTATGCTAGAATACACTAAATTACGTATGAATAGGGATGATATCTTCACTGAGAAAGCGAAAAACGACGATGAAACTTCAAACGGCCATAAAACGGCGCTCGAGTGTCCGATTTCAGCAAATGACCACTTTTCGAAAAGCTTGTGAAAATGCGCGTGAATCAGAACCAAAGATGTCAAATTTCCAAATTCAGAATCGCCAAAAAATAAAGGGAAGAGCCTCAAAACTTCAGTTGAAGTTTCCGATTAAGATTTTCATTTCTATTCTCCAATCTACGTAGCTCAGTAAATTAGTTATATAATGAACTTGTAGAATACCAATTTTTATTATTTTTGGAATTTTTTTACTATTTTTTATGATTTATGAAAGATGGTACAAAATCGGCCCTATTCATACGTAATTTAGCGTAATTTACCGTATTTTAGCATAATTCTACATAATTATTGTAATTTCAGCATTTTAGTAAATTTACCGTATTTTAGCACAAATCGACCCAATTCATAGTGTATTTTCTAACAAATATTAAAAAAAAAATCGATTTTTAGTGTTAGATTTCAGCATTTTAGCTATTTTTCTCTAAAAAAAAAAAATCACGGACCAGCCAATAATTGGCCGGTCGGGAATTTTAATCGGGACCGGCCAATTATTGGCCGGTTTGGGCATATTTAAAATTTCCACCAACTCGTGGGCAAATTTATTAATCTGTAATTAACTTAGGGTATTTTTAAAAATGTCGGCTTTTCTGTATGCATGCCAAAGATAATAAGGTACTTTTCCATGCTATTAAAGCGCATCAAAAATACATTTCTATTGTTTTAGTTTTGAAATTTAATTTTATAAACATTTAGGAAATAAAGAGATGATGAAAATACAAAAAGAAAAAGAAAAATGTGAGGCAATTATTTTCTTCTCTTCTCTCTCACTTGATTACACTATTTTATTTCTCTAATTTTATAGGAGGATATATATAACTTTGTTAGCGTTTTTAACTGAATGAATATCAATCATTTATTTATTAATATTTCTAACCACAATTAGGCAAGCTGTGGAACGTTGTAATTCTCTCAACCCAATCTCTTTACCATTAATAGGTAAAGTTTTTTTTTTTTTTCCTTTTTGTCACTTCTTAGGAAACAATTCATAATGTGCTTTGTAGCATATTTTTCTTTGTATGGCCTTAGATTTTACAGTGATCACAATACTTGTCAGATTTTGTTGTTGATATATAATGATGCAATAAATTAACTTCTTCTTGTTTTGCTTGGATGAACATGCTAACGATATTTTTATTAATAACCTAAAAAAAAATATCAAATCTAACCCCGATCTGAAACTATTTTCAAATCTAACCTAACTGCCCAACGATGGGGCGGTTCACCCTACCCACCAAACCGCCCAACCATTGGGCGGTCCACACAACCAAGCAAACCGCCCCCCAATGGGGCGGTTCACTATAAACCCTATAAAAATCTGATTCTGGCTCTCCTTCTCACACTTTCTTTCCCCGAATTCGTCGCTCTTTACTGTGCTCCGCAGGTAATTTTTATTATTATTATTCGTTTATTTTTATTACTGTGCATTACTGTACATTACTGTGCATTACTGTACATTACAGTTTATTACTGTTATATTACTGTGTATTACTGTTTATTACTGTGTATTACTGTGCGTTACTATTTATTACTGTTTGTTTTTACTGTTCATTATTTTATTTTATTTTTGTAAATAATTTTATTAAATATATATATTTTTTATTGTTGTTGTTTACTAATAATTTAATTGTGTATTATTATTTTGTAGCTGATAAAAGTTTGTTTATTAATGTAGCTAAAATGTTGGTTACACTATATGTGGGCGGGAAGTTCGTGGTGGGTTTGGAGGGAGTACATTACACGAAAGATCCGACCCACGGCTTTGAGGTAAATGAAAACATCTCATTTCTGGAACTTAAGCAAATGGTATTCGCAAGGACAGGTGTAAACCCCAACCGGTATGACATGGATTTAGTTACTCGGATTGACACAGGGAGGGTTAGACCTTACTATGTAAAGTATCCAATAACAAATGAGGATGGTTGGAGATGTGTTTACAATACTTTTCAATCTACGGATACCCCGATAATGGAGTTATATTCCAGAAAGGTTCTGCGTCGGTCCGGGGTTGGACCTTCTATGGATAATACAAGTCATGATAGCCCGGTGCAGCAGCACTCGGGTTTTGACCACTCAGGTTATGACAACTCGGGTGACCAAAACTTGGGTCATGCATCACCGTTTGAACCGTACGCACCAACCGTTCATACTGATCACACCGCTGATTATACCACTGACCTACCACCACTACCTCCCATTCAACCTGTAATCGAAGCCAGATTTCCTTCTGTACCACCATCCGTACCTATACTGGTACCTGTTATTGTTCCCCAAAGAGATGCTATGCTGGAGGCTGAAGGGGTTGATGCCACACCGAAATATGGAATGAACTCGGGTGATAGTTGGAATGGAAATTGGGATTCTGATCACTTGTCAGACTGTGATGGAGATTATTCACCCAGGTAGGACAGATTTTCGATTAGAGGTCGGACAGACAGACATCCGGTAGCCACATTCAACGATACCACTGCTTTTGAAGAAGCAGACATAAGCTATTTTGGGAAGCGTGTTGTTCACAATTCAGAGCTTGCTCCGGATCAAATTTATACCACCCTATATGAACTTGTGAAGAAAATATATGAAGTTCACATTTGTGGCAACTGGGAGTGCATAATACAAAAAAGAGAGTTAAAAAGGTTAGTTGTTGTTTGCAAAGACTCACCGCGATGCGAGTTTCGACTGTATGCAACCCCTGTGGTAGGGGGCGGCATGGATTATTAAGAAATGTGAACCCATACATACATGCAAGTCTGCGTCATCAAGGACATACCATTCACAACTTACGGTATGACTTATTGCCGATGTAATTGAGCGGGATGTGAAGGACGACCCGTCGATCAGCATTAAGGAGGTCGGTAGAGCAGTGAGACGCGCTTACGACCATGTAACCCCAAAATATAACAGGTTGTGGAGAGGGCGTGAACTTGCGATATGTCGATTGTTTGGTAGTTGGAATGGTTCATACAACTTGCTTGCACCATTGCTCCAAGGCATAGCAAGTACAAATCCCGGCACAAAGTATGAATGTTGGAATGTTACCGATCCCGATGAGCCCGACGAGATGCTATTCAAGGCCATAGCATGGGCGTTTGGTCCATGCATTCAAGCTGTGCCATATATTAGACCAGTTATCAGTATAGATGCATGCTTCCTTTCTGGCTATTACGATGGGAGGCTGTTGATAGCATGTGCATATGATGTCGAAAACCAGTTGTTGCCTTTGGCATTTGCAATTGTCGAGAAGGAGGATGGTGAAAATTGGGGCTTTTTTATGAGTTTTTTACGGAAAGAGGTGGTTGGGAATAGGTTTTTTTTGTGTCATATCAGACCAGCACAAATGAATCAAATATGTTTTTGATCGAACAGAGTTCGGGTGGTCGACAGCACAGGGCGAATGTGTGCACAGGCTGTGTATGCAACACGTTGCAGATAACCTCCACAAGCATGTCGAATTCGACCAATGGGTTGCAGATACATTTAAAATTGGATGCAGCAGGAAGAAGCCGAGAAGGCTGGAAGAGATGTTTAAAGAGTTTGCCAAGGTAAGTATATTTTAGATGAAATTTTAATAAACTATTTATTTATATTTTTCTAATATGAAAATTTATTTCTTCGTAGTATTGTCCGAAGGCAAATTTGTACTAACTCAAGGTGGGGAAAAATAATCCGAGAGATCTGCAAAAACCACCCGCATATGAGAAAATATTTCAAGCAAGAGATGAAGGTTGGAGATGGGGAATAATGACCACAAATGGGTCCGAGTCCTTGAATGCTATTTTCAAGTAGAGCCGAATGTTGCCCGTGACGGCAATTGTGGAGGACACTTTCTACAAGCTTAATGCATGGTTCGTTGACCGCTGTGTTAAAGCACAAGAATTACTCGCCAGAACCAGACATTTTCAACAAGGGTGGAGGGCAAATTACGCAAACATAGGGAGAAAGGTTCAGTTATGACCGTTGTCCCGTATGGGAATCGCAACTTGGAATTTGAAGTGCACTCTCCGAATGAGTATGCTCCAACTAGCCGTAGAGCAGATGAGACTATGGAGTTTATTAAAAGGCCTTACAAGTATGTTGTCATTATCGGAGATGACAATACTGTAACATGCACATGCCAAGGAATCCAACTAGCTCACCTACCTTGTTCTCATGTTATGGTTGTGCCGATTGTCATTATCGGAGATGACAATACTGTAACATGCACATGCCAAGAAATCCAACTAGCTCACCTACCTTGTTCTCATGTTATGGTTGTGCCGAGTGAGAAACTTCTGTGAGGATGATTTTGTCGCCGACATGTACCGTACCACTTACCTTGCGAGTACTTGGGGTGCATCCTTCCATTCTTATCCCAACCAGCATGCGTGGCCGGCCTATGTTGGGGATAAAATCGTCCCCCCAGAAAGTGGATCAGGTTAGGGAGAATACTTTGTGTATGCACTGAACTTCTTTTTATATCAGAAAAGGGAGAAGGCCCCACAAGCGTGCTGTCATGACAATGGATGAGATGCAGGGTAGGCGAATGGGACATCAGGCTCGCCGTTCAACTTGTGACAGGCAGCGAGCAGGTACATTTGATTTTATATTTTATAATTTATTTTATGTTTTACGATTTCAATAACATACCATTTTTTGTGAACTGGAATGCAGATGCCATGAACGAAGCCAACGAAAGAGAAATGCTCGAGTTGTTGCGGAGGCATCCAGTAGCAGTAGTAGTGTCGCACAACAGACTGGAAGCAGATCTAGAACTCGTCAACTTCTAAATTTGTTCGGTCATCGTCGCTAAATTTGTGAACTGATTTAATTCGTAGTTTGTAACTATTTTTGTATGCTTCATTTTTATTATTTTCATAGCACAATTAAATATACACAAATTGACAACATAAAAATATTTACCATGTTAGCCAAATCGACAATCAATATAACAGCCGTATAATCGACAATTATTATAAAAGAATCGACGGTTCTAACGTCAAACGACACATCCAAACTCAACCAAATTTTATTTAAATTACAATAAAATAAATAAATCATTTTCATATAAAAATTACAATAGAAAAAATATATCTTACAAAAACAATACAAACTTATCAGAAATATATATCTTAATATATCTTCATATATGCTGTAAATATATCTTAATAAAAAGATATCTACAAAAAATATATATTTAATATATCTATAAAAAAAATATCTTATAACTATATCTTAATGAAAAGATATTTACAAAAACAAATACATCTTAATATATCTTAAAAAATATATATCTCTTAGAAATATATCTTACTAAAATATATCTTACTAAAAAAAAAATATTCTAACATATCTGTAAAAAAAAAATATATATGGCTAACCGCCCGATCGGGGGCAGTTAGATGGGGGTATTGGACCGCCCCATTACTGGGCAGTCAGCTAGGCAGAGTGGACCGCCCTATAATAGGGCGGTTAGGTTAGATTTGAAAATAAGTTCAAATTGGAATTATATTTGATATTTTTCTTTTGTTTTAGGTTATTAATAAAAATATCGGAGCAAGCTTTAGAGCATCTACATCCCTGAAATTCTTAAAGTTTCTAATCTGATGTGGCAGTTGCTAAACCAGTTTCAGGGATGTAGATGAATTTCTTATTTAGCAACTTTGCTCAATAATTTCTTAATAAGAAATCATTTATAAACTGTGACGTGGCGAAATGATTTGCTGAGATTCCTTTCTCTTGCAAATATATCTTAATAAGAAATTTTATAAGTTGTGACGTGGCAATTAGGAAACTCTAATTTTAGTTTCAGAGATGTGGAGGCTTAAAAATTAAGAGAAATTTAATTTCTAAAAAACAGTTAACAGTTATTTAGAAACTCTAATAGTTTCAGGGATGTAGATGCTCTTTAGTATTGTTAGAAGCACAGTTTAATTCTTTTCCGACAACCGCCAGTGCGCCACCACAAAAAGAAAATTGAAAATATGTTAAAAAGTACACTTTCTTTTCAAAAAAAAATTGGTAAGATTTTACACGTTTAGAATTTATTTTCTTAAAATAAATATTATTTTTATTAAGATACTTACCAGGGAAAAATGATCTCCATGGGACCAGTATATAGCTCATATTTTGTATCTAGACATCTTATTTTTGTCTATTCTGCTTTTTAAAATATTTGATGTCAATATATATTATCGTTTGTTTTTAAAGTTTAACAGTAATAGATTTATATTACTTTTTTTAGACAATATATTTATATGAGTAGAACTAGGGTGTGATGTGCTCAAATGAGATTAATCCAACCGTTGAAACCGATGTACTTTACGAGTGATGGGCGTACATGCAAAATTTTAAATTTTTTGAATTCATTTAGTCTCAAGTCAGGTGGTCAAAATTGAGAATTTTTTGAATGCATTAAAACAACTTCATTTTGGATCATTCATTTTTCATCAATTTTGACCACTTGACTTGAGACTAAATGAATTCAAAAAATTCAAAATTTTGCATATACATGCATCACTCGTAAAGTACATCGGTTTCAACGGTTGGATTCATCTCGTTTGAAGTGAATCCGATAGTTTATGTAGAGTTGTGCTCACCAAAGAATTTGAATTTGATGAGCACATCACACTCTAGTTCTACTCTATTTATATTGCTGAATACACGTTGCAAATTTTTAGACAACTGAAAAACACATATATATAAAAAAAAAACTAAGTACTGGATACGGATTGAAATCTGAATCTATGAATTTAGCCATTACTCAAACGCATTCATTTAGAAATTATGCATAGTTTTGTCAGATTTTAAATACTGAAATATATAGTCTAATTTATTTTAAAAATCCTGACAAAAGAAATTCATGAATTTGTTCTTGATTCTAATCATCTCAAGCATGTACAAGCTAGGTTTATTCATGGACATAATTTGGTATCATCAATTCTTGATTCTAATCATCTCAAGTTCGTTAAACCTAAGCGGAACGCTAATTAACGAGCACACAAATTACACAATCACATGAATTATAAAATCGACAAGAACAAATATGCAAACAAACAATCATCATAAAAAATACCATCCAAGTAAAGTAGTTTTAACACAAGTTCATACTTAAAGCCTAAGCCACTAAAGAGAAAATCTAGCCTCTCATCGGTGCGCTAACATCCAAAAGAAATACAAAGAATAAACATGACAAAAACTAAGAAAAACAAGAAAGAGAATAGAATACACCAATCTCCTTGCTTGATGCCCCTAGTCTTCACCTTGTTCGCTTGAGAAACCTTGTATCATTCGCTCCAATCGCTTTGATTCACTTGGAGAAGATAGAAACGAATATAAATTTCAGTACTTATAAGCAAACCTAAAAAAAAATGTCAGGACTGAAATGCCATCTCGGTCCTTAAAAAAAAATAGTCTGGACCGAGATCTCATCTCAGTCTGTAAGTGTTACACCAACGGCCACAAATGAACCTCTAAGAAGATGTGAAATCAACCGGGACCGAATTGTCATTTCGGTCCAAAAAAAAAAATTTCGGGACCAAAATGACATATCGGTTCTTATGGTTTTATAAAAAAAAAAAAATTACGTTGGTTTCTAAAAATCAATTTTTTAATTATGGTTTATAAAAAAAATTCGTCCGACTTTTCCCGTGTTTTGTTTACCGTAGAACCCCACGTGATTTGACGGTGTCCGTGAGAGCATTTTCAAGCGTGCGCTTGGTCTATAGACCTCTCTGTGACCACAACTGTTCGCTTAACGAACGTGTGGGGTCCAAATTTCAGTGTCTAATGTGATTTAAAGGATATTCGTAAAATGGAAAATTTTTTAGAAACCATAAATAAGAAAAAATAATTTACTAATTATTTTGATTTTTACAAAAACAACAAGAACCGAGATGCCATTTCGGTCCGAATTTTTTTTTCATACCGAATTGTCATTTCGGTCCGTGTCGTTTTCATAGATTTAAAAAAAAAATTAATGCAACTGTTGGTGTAAAACTTGTGAAAACATTTTGGACTAAAATGACAATTCGAGAAAAAAAAAATACACTTCGAATCGAAATAGTATTTCGATTCTTATAATTTTTATAAAAACCAAAACAAACAAGCTGGTTTGATAAAAAAAAATTATGTATGATTTCCAAAAAAATTCCATAAAATGAGCCCAAGGTATTTTATTTGTTTATTTTGTCTGGATGTTAGTGTCCAAGTATTAGTGTCGTGAGCTTGGTACATGGCCATTTTCTTTTTGAGAATCCCATATCATTAAATTGACGTGGGAGGTACAACTTTTATCAGAGCAGAAAGAGATACGTCTTTCATGGGGAATTTTTTATTGGTAGAAATTAATGAAAAGGAAAGAGGGAAATAGAAATAGTACATGAGTTATGATATTGGTAGAAAGACATGTAAAATTCTTACCGGTCTAAAATTTTTTTTTCCTTTCACTTTTTCTAGTAAAATATAATTTGTTTTATAAAAATAGATACAGTATCTTAAAATTTAGATATAATAGACACATTATATCTATTTTTTGAAAAACTTTTCATATTTGACTAAAAATCTAATATAAGAATTTCCTCCATCTATACATCAGATTTAAAAAAAAAATTAAGTTTAGACCATTAAAATTCCTACCGGTCCAAACTTTTTGATTTTTTAGACCAGTAAGAATTTTACCGGTCTTTCTACCAATATTACATCTCATGTACTCTTTCTATTTCCCTCTCTTCTTTTTCATTAATTTCTACCAATAAAAAATTCCCTCTTTCATGTCTATACTATTTATTTCGTTTCATTAAATTGGATTGACAGTAGAAATCAGTTAGGACTGCAAATCAATCAAATCAAATCAAATTTATTTTAGTTCGAATTTGAGTTTGAACAAGATTTGAAATTAATTGTGAATTATTTTTTTTTTTAAATTGAAGTCAATCGAATCACAAACTACAAGTTTTTTTTTTTGGCAGTCATACTGTCTTTAGTTATTTTTTTGAAAATTAGATAGCTTAAACTAAACATTGCATTGGATTAGTTATTTTTGCGAGTTGAATAGCTTTGTATTTTTAGAGATTTTGATGTTTTTATAATTTGGTTTTGTAAATAATATTTTTTAATATTAATATATATGTCGGTGGCATTACGCCGCCAACTATAAAAAAAAAAACATTGCATTGGATCTTATCTAATCATATTAGGTACCTATTTGAACCTATTTGAAATAAAACCTTGATTTTGCACTAAACCACTAGCGTTGCTCTAATTTGAACTGTACATGTTAATTTGAGATTCAAACTTAAATAGTCCGCGAACCAATTTCGAACGAACTATACCCAGTTTGAGTGTGAGTTTGAATAATATTCGAACCGAACTGTTTGATTTGTTTCAGAACGAACTTCAATCGAACGAGTTAATTGCAAAAAAATTTCGAATCGAAGTCAATCGAATCACGAACTACGAGCTTTTTTGGCAGCCCTAGAAGTCACCTCAATTTCTATGCGATTTGGAAAATTATATTTTAATTAAAGATTATTTAAAAAAAAAAATATTGTTGAAATTAAATAGCCAACCTACAAATTTTGTGTAACTTAAATATTATTTATTGTCTTGTTAAATAAAATAACAGTATAACACATTAATTTCAGACTAACATTTAACTTAGTGACAAAAATAATTTTTTCTACGTGAAAGATCGCATGTTCAAAATCTAAACTAAATTTTTTTTATAAATATTAAATAATTAAGCTGATTTAGACCTTCAACTTTTACTAAAGAAACACACATCAATTTCAATCCGAGAGATAAATTATCAATTGTGATCTTAACTTTAGGTATTTTGAGTCTCTCGTTCTTTTCGAGGGCTAGACTCATAGTTAGAGTGGGAAATAGCACGGCACGCGTGTCAGTTACGTATCGTGACTCGCATGTCAATTACGTACCGTGACTTGTGTGTTCTGTGCCGCGATCATTCGCGTGTTGTGTTTATCTTTTGAAACTTTGGCACGGCACGGTACGACACGTAGTCACGTGAATCATGTGTAATTAGGACCATTAAATATTGATTTAATGGTGAATCTTAAATAAACTAACCTAAATTATGATTAAATGGTCACGCGAGTCACGTATGGTCACGGCACGTTAGGCACGGCGTGATTCACGTGGTGTGACCATTCGCGTGCCATGACCACCCCTTGACATTTTGGTCACGACACGACACGTGAAAAATTAACTTGGTCACGGCACGAGACCAAAATCACGACGTATTAGTCACGGCACGGCACGGCATGTTTTTTCCACTCTACTCGTAGCCCTTGGGATCGGAAAAAAAAAAAAAATTCAACGCTGGTTAGGAATGGATTTATTTTCAATTATAGTTTTTTTCTCTCTATAATTGCCATTAGAAAATGTAAGGTTATGAATTCTTTTTTTGTTCTTCATAATTTTACTTGTGAATTATTAATAATATATTCTGTTAACTAAATATTAAAAAAATATACGAAACCCTAGCAAAAATAGGAAAATCAATGCGGCCCGTAAAAATTTAGTTTTGAACTAAATGTTTTTTTTCTGATCCTTAACTTAGGAAAAAAGAAAAGAGGTAATTTTTCATCTCATGTTCTTCGTAAATTACTTGTGAATTATTAATAAAAATATTTTGTTAACTAAAAATTATTAATTAAAAAATAAATTCATAACATTATTTGTGAAATATTAACAGTATAGTTTGTTAAAAATCTTATTAATTAAAAAAATCGTCCTTCGCTAGTAATACGGAACACAATTGAAAATTCTTTCCTAATTAATAAATAAACTTCAGATCCGGTTGGGAATGAATTTATTTTCAATTTATGAATTTCTTTCTATGTCATTCATAATAGAGTAAGGTTAAAATGCATCATTGGTTTTGTGCTCCAATCATGCTCCACGTATTTTTCTTCGTTTTCAAAGTTTGAACAATCGATCCGAACCGCTTAATATGATTTTCATATTAACATGTGCTTAGAGACCAAATTTTATATTTTTTGAAATTTATTTACTAATTTTTTAGATAGGTACAAAATCACTGTTTTTAGATGATTCTGGACCATCCAAAACAGTGATTTTACTTTTAAATTATTAATAAATATGTATTAATTATAAAATTTGATCCATAATATCACTTGTGAAGTATTAATAATATATTTGTTAAAAATATTATTAATTAAAAAATCGAGCTTCGCTAATAAAACAGAATACAGTTGAGTTGGGAATAATATTACTGTGAATTATTAATAATATATTTTGATACAGTTAAAACTTCTTTCCTAATTTAAAAATGGATCAGCAATTTGATTTGTTTTTTGACTTTTGCTAAATGCTTTTGTCAAACACTGCCACAGAGGATGGCGATAGAAATGTTTTGTGGTTGATTATACAAGGAACCTTTGCTGTTTAATTAACAATTGTGGGAGTAAGAAGAAAAAACGCTATCCATGCAGTAAACAATTTAAAAATTCTATATTTATTATTTAATATAGCATAACAAAATTAGTCTAAAAAAAAAAAAATCTGTTTTCAGTATGCTCCAATTTAATTTTCCAGTGCTAGTAATTGGTTTAGCAGTCATATTTTATTGCTACTGGCTAAGAGAGTGACTAAGGTCAAAGTGGTAGTTCCTAAGCCCTCGTGCAACCAAGTCGTTTTCGGATTTTCAAAGTCCAAACGGTCGATCCAAACCGTTAGATGTGATCTCTATATTAAAATGTGATTGGAGACCAAATTTTACATTTTTTGGAATTTTTTTACTATTTATTAAGCCACTTTGAAAATTGCTGATTCGGGTGAACAGTAAAAACAGTGCAATCAAATTATGGACCATGTAATCAGAAATTTTCAAAGTGGCTTAATAAATAGTAAAAAAATTCTAAAAAATGTAAATTTGGTCTCCAAACACATTTTAATATAGATATCACATCCAATGGTTTGGATCGACCGTTTGGACTTTGAAAATTTGAAAATGACTTGGTTGCACGAGGGCTTAGGAACTACTACTTTGACCTTAGTCATTCTCTACTGGCTAATGTAAATTTGTAAATTTTAATAATGGTCCCTATTAATTTAGTTTGAAATCGGAATCACATCCCCTGAGATATCTGAAACGTTGAGTTAAAATTCTGGACCGTTCACATTCATTGTGCACGAATCTCAAAGCACAATAATACTGTCCCCTCTTTGAATCTTTACTCCGCCACTTTTCAGTCATATCAAAATTCAAAAGCGTGTAACTAAACTACAAATTGGATATCTGTCTGTCACAGGCTCACAGCCACTGATCCAATTTTTATTTGAACAAAGATAACATGGGAAAGTAGAGTTTAGCTTTTTTTGATGTCAACTTATCAAGTGTTAAGCCCGGTACAGGACAGGGCCCACATCCCTAACTGGTCCAAAATTTGTTCTCATCTCATTTCCAGATGTTGGAAATGGGGCCCAATTTCAAAAAATATATTTGGTCCCAACTTAATAATTTTCATATCATATGTAGACCCCCCCATGAAATATTTAGACCTAAACCATGACAAGCAGCTAAATCATACTAAAATTTGATGGATTACCTCCAGTATTACCCAACTGGAGATGTCCCTTTTCTTAAATACTGTCCTGGAATGAATTTATGATCTCTCCATTTTTTTTTGAATAAATGGAGATGAGAAGGAAGGAAACTAATGAAGAAGTACCAAGTGCACCTGATACAACAACTTAAAACTCACTTGTTGGTTTATTTGCCCAGTTGCAAATTTATTCAAGCAGATCATGTGGTACAGCAATAACAAACCACATGTCTGACTCTGTTGTTTGTTTCTGTATACCAACTGGTTTATTTACATGCACCAACAATTGAAAGTGATTGTGTTTCATGAATCATTCAATATATTTTGAAAGAACAGCCCATAATTTTAATAGAAAAATTTGCTGCATTGAAATTTGGGCTTTGAAAATTTTTTACACTGAAGATAAAAAGGCCCATAATTTTTGTGGTCTTATCTCAGTAATGAGGAAGTTTATTTCAGATGTAATATTACATTATTACTGGACTAGAGATCACATCCAAGTGTTTTAAGAAAATGAGATTTTTCATTTGTTGTTGGTGTTAAACGGTGTAAATTTTGTTTATTTTTTGTTTGATGAAAATATCCGTAGGGTAATTTTATTTATTTTTTTCACATTAACAAAATTAAACTATTAATTGTATCTTATATTATCTTAGTTATATGCATAAATTAAAAATGGTAATATTTTGACATCATCTTCTAGTCATGACGACTCAAAAGAGAGTTAAATCGTAAATTTTGATCCATTGATAATCAGGGGTGGCTGAACCACCCTTATAAATTAAAAAGTAACAGCTTTGTTCTTTATATCAGTGTCGTAAATAGCGGTATTCGCTCGTCGGACGGATAGGGTACCGCCAAATGATTAATCGGTATGCGGCCGATTAATCGGAATTATGCGGTCAATTAATCGTTTTCATTAAAATTATGTGTATATATTCATAATTTATTAAAAATGATTTATTTAACTCATCAAACTTATCAAATAAACTTAATTTAACTTAGTTTTATTATTATAACATGACACTACGCTTATTTCTTCTTAACAACACATACACATTTTACATTTGTAAGTAACACATTTATTTAATGCAAAAATAAATTCAAAAATTAAGCCTTTTCAAATATTAATAATATATTATTTGAAAGAAATGAAACATTCCAACATAAAAAAAACTAAATTTAGTTAATAATAACAACTTAATTTTATACATGAACATGTCGTACTAATTGAAAAAATTACATCAGTAAGTAAGAAAAAACATATGCTATATAAATAATAGAAGAATTAATCAATTTCAAAATAATTAAGAAGAAAAAACATATATAAAAAATATTGGATGTATATCCAAGTACAAATAAAACTATAATACAGTATCACACATAGTCACAGAAAAAAAAACAATGTGAAAATAAATATTCACTGGAATAAACGGGAATAAACGGACGATTAACGGGAATAAACCGAATAATCGGCCGATTAATCGGAAAAATCCGTTAATATACCTCCGATTAGTGTATTCGTAACGGTTTGACCGCTGTTAACGATTAAACGGACACTTAATCGGCCGTTAAGGGTGTTTTTTACAACACTGCTTTATATTCAGTAACTTGTATATATACTTGTAACTTTAGGTTTTTTATAAATTAAAAGTATATTACAACTTATTTAACCTTTTGAATTTCAATTTTCTTAATTTCACCTCATATATATAGAGAGAGGAGGGATTAAATTACACTATTTTATGGTGACATATCTTGACACCATATGTTTATACGTCATTTTTTTGATATCAAAGTTTAATCAGTCGATCCGAACCGTTCAACATGATCTCCATATTAAAATGTGCTCGAAGACCAAATTTTTACATTTTTTGGAATTTGTTTTTAGTATTTATTAAAATGTGTACAAAATTGTTGTTTTGAGACAATTCCGGACCACTGAAAAACTGTGATTTTAAAAAATTCTAAATAAATACTAAAAAAATTCAAAAAAATGTAAAATTTCGTCTCCAAGCACATTTTAGTATGGAGATCATGTTGAACGGTTTAGATCGGTTTTTTGGATTTTGAAATTGTAAAACTGACTTATAAACATATGGTGTCAAGATATGTCACCATAAAATGGTGTAATTTGATCCCTCCTCATATATACACCGGCGGACCCAAAGAGGGTTAGGGTAGGCACTTGCCTACCCCTAGATTTGAATTTAGACCCAATGATATTTTATATTTGTGCCTACTCCTGGATAGATATAATGTCTACCTCTGAATTTAATTCACGGTCCAATAGAAGAAAACTGTGTGGAAAAGAAAGTCAGCCTAGACTGATTCGCGTAAAAGAAAGAAAGAAAAAATACACAATCTGATCCGCTACTCCACTTAAAGAATCGTTTGATTTGTTAGGAGAAAATAGAGGTCTGCTACTAAGGATATAAATATGTACCGTGTCATGACTAGTCACATTGTAACTTGCATCACGTGTTGTGCCGTGACCAAATTTGAAATGATGGTCATGGCATGTGAATGAACACAACAGGTTAATCAAGCCGTGACTGGTCACGTTTGGTCACGTTTAACTATTTTTTCATAATTTAGATTAGTTTATTTAACATTCACAATTCGATCAAGATCTAACGGTCCAAATTACACGTGACTCACGTGACCATATGTCGTGCCGTGACCAAATATAATAACCAAATAAGTAAATCCGCCCCTTTATTTAACATTCTGCAGAAAGTTTGAAACACAAGCTGCAGTTTGATTCCACCTATGAATGCATTTATTGATTCCTGTTTGAACAATATCATTATACTTATATAATAACCAAATATATATGAGAACACTCCTTTAAATTCATTCCAGCAGAATGTCAGTCATGAGAAAGCTGAAGTTTATAATGTAATTTGCTGATCTGCTATTAGATGAGGGGCCACCATTTTAATCAATAATATCAATTAACATTTGACAATAAGAAAATGACTTGCAAAAAGTACTGAAAAGGAGAAAACATGCCTTTGCTATGTGGAAATATAACTTGTAGGTAAGTAATCACAACAAGTCATAAGACCAAGTGATAGGCATCATCAGCAAAGAGTATCAAGTCATGAATTATTAATAAAAAGGTCCTAGAAACATGCCCGCTTATGGAGTCTCAAAATTCCTTTAAAGGTCAGAACATTCCTTTGGTTAGCCATTCAACTATTCAAGACAAAATTCTCACACAAGAAACACTAATGTGGAGATATGGGCTTGACACTTACTGGTACGGTACCGGTAGCGATTGATGGTACAGTACTGACTACTGGTATGGTACCAGTCATCAATACATGGTACTCATATCAAACAGCAGCATCGGGATGACAGGCGCCCACTGGAGACTACTTTGGCAGCAGGTGCGTGGGCCTTGTGGCGTGAGTCAGTGGATGGCGCTGTTATGAGCACAAGAAACTGGAAAGCATAGGAGATTGTTTTTATATAATTTATAATTTCTTTCTAGGTGCCTCAGTGATGTTGTATATAATTTACTAAATTTGAGGTCTACGGGTTAGCCCGGAGGTGTACAGGAGAGCTCCTAGCTCACTGACCTTAAAAAAAAAAAAAAAAAAGATCTTAGAAAGCCTTTTAGTCTAAATGTCTTACAAGCGGTGTGCATCCAAACTAAAATTTAGTAGATATCCTTGGATTTTTCAGAGTAATTTGTAATATGTTGTTTAACTAGAGCAAATAAGCATCTCTCTTGTGTAGCAGTTTATTCTCCATAATTTAACTTTTCATATAACCAAATTCATTTATCAGAATGAAATCTGAAATTTTGCTTCGAAAACATTAAAAAGCTACCATTCAATTTCTCCACAATTGCATAGCAAACAAAATTATGTTCCTAAATCAAACAAAAAACCATTTTGAACGAAAATGATTTAACATCTGAAGTTATACATATGTCAGAGTCAGACATTGAAATATCAAAATGAAAACAACACATAAGTAAGCTACATATCTCAAGCACCATACCGCGATTATAAAACAAATATTACCAGAATAGATAAGTGCTGGATTTGGGAGATTAAAAAACTCGGTATATCCCTATACCTTGAAATGATGGGTGGTATCGACCATTATCTCAACATCTGGAGATGCAATGTGAATAGCAGAGAGTTCATTTTTTATTTTCTCTGCTATATTTGGTATATTCTTAAGATCCTGTCACAGAATATGTTCATATTCTTGAGATTTTGCAGCATTTTGTGGAAGAAATTTTGGAAAGACGAAACAATCCTCCGACAAATAGTCATCCAAATAAAATGTGGCAGTTGTCAGGTGATGTTAACACATTCTGCTGCCAATTGTTTCTCCCAAAAATTCAACTCCAGAGCATTAGGATTAGAGTTCGGTATTATCCAATCGGGACTATTTCATCCTCTTTCTCTTTTATTTCCTTATTTATTCAACTTCTGGCTAAATCTTGACTATTTATTGCCAAACTATGCCAATTAGCCCTCAGTAAATGCACCAACTTAGAGATAGCTTACTGGTACATAGGTAGTGATACTTCCATCAAATTCAGAGATCGAGCTGTTGAGCAGACATGATATGACCCTATTGAAAGTATTGTAATTGAAGGGGAAACAAAGGCTAATTTCTTGTTGGTAAGGCCATCGCATCTTTTGAACAAATCTTATTGATTCATAAATTATATTTTTACAAGAGCTGAGCTATAATTAATTAATCATATCTTTTTTTAGACTAGGTCAATTCCTGCGTTGAGTAGCTAGGTTTTGCGAATTATTTCAATCAGCTATAGTGTGAACACCTCCAGTTCAATTAACAAGGACAACTCAATTTTAAAAAGAAAAAAAGACAAAGGAAACCGCAAAGGCGCAAAGCCGCCGAGATTTTTATTTTTACCCAAAAATAAATTAATTTTAATATAATTAACCAAGTTTCTGAAAAAACATTATATTTGTACCCAAACCGTAAATATTATTTACGGTTTGAATTCTTAATTCAAACCGTACGAATATTTACGGTTTAATTCTTAATTCTCAAACCGATAATTTCAAGAGACAAGGTGTTTGAACAGAACACGATGCATTGGACGCGGCAGTAGAACGTGGACTTCACCAAGTAGCCCAACACGTGGAGACAACTCTGCATTTTGTAGCAGGTCCATAATAAATAATTTCTCATTTCTACCATATTCTCTAGTAATATCATCCTGATAAGATCCAAAGTTAAATACAGTACAGATGTTTGGATATGTACACAACAAGACAATTTCAGTTCTCTAGGGTTATGCATGAAGGACCCACCATACACAGTGGTCATGTGAAATACAACTACAAGACACTGTCACTGATACGTCCTATCTCGGAAGATGAGGGGCCGTATGGAAAGTTGGGCTGAATTGGGTTCGTCCTGCCCAGGGATGGCAGGCCGAGATGTGAATGGAGTTATGAACTCGGGGTGGATTGTGAGAGATTCGGACTCTATCCTATGTGATCTCTCTCGTGGTTGGAAAAGTGTCCCCTGATTCATGGGAATCACTACCTTATATAGTCCAGCCATAACTGCTATCTCGGGCAGTTATGGAGAACGTGGGTAGGTATGTCAGCCATTACTGGGATGGGGGGCATTAAGCTAGCGTTTCCACTATCATCCCGTATGTTAGTTATCAGAACCCCATTTAAGGCTGTATGACTTGAGGCCATTGTATTGGGCCCCGACTTAGTGAACCTTTGGGCTTTTCATATGACATCGGGTTGGCCTCTTAGAGAGGTCCGAATCCCAGTCGTTTATGGTCCAGTTTAGAACAAGTAAAAGGGCCTGTGGAACATGGCCCTATCAGTCACCTTACATATAAAACTATGCAGTAGTACCAAAATGTCACTAAGCACACTGATGCACATCCCATACCGATCATGATATAATTCTGAATAGATCAAATGAACGGCACAGATGAAAAGGGACCACAGCACCGCGTCCAATGCATCATGTTCTGGTCAAACACCTTGTCACTTGAAATCATCGGTTTGAATTAAGAATTCAAACCGTAAATATTCTGTACGGTTTGAATTCTTAATTCAAACCGTAAATAATATTTACAGTTTGGGTATGATAGGGCCATGTTCCCAAGGCCCTTTATTAATAAACTTTAGGCCTATGAAAGCCCGGGATTCGGACCTCCTTATAGGAGCCAGCCCGGAGCCAAGGTAAAAAGGCCCAAAGCCCGAAATACCTAAGAGACCCAGGCACAGAATAGGCCGAAGGCCCTGTAAAGGTCAAAACTCGGCCCGAAATAAGCCTGTACCGCCTTAATGCGGGATAACCACCCAACGTGGTCACAATAACCGCTTCACCGCCTTAAGGCGAGATAACCACCGAGATAGCGGTTATGAAGCGGTTATGATTCAGCATATATAAGGCAAAAATCCCCATTGAACGGGGTCGAGATTTTACACACAGAGAGATATCGCATAGGACAGAGTCAGAATCTCTCTACACCCACCTCACTCTTTAACTCTCACACACTCCACACTCGGACTGCCATCTCCTGGCAGGACGAGATCGTCCCAATCACCTCTCTCATACGGACTACTCTCCTCGGGAGATAGGACGTATCAGGGTACAAATATAATTTTTTCAGAAACTTGGTTAATTATATTAAAATAAATTTGTTTTGAGTAAAAATAAAAATCTCGGCAAAGCCCGTACTGTATATTGGATTCTACAAAAAAAAATGCAATTTTAGACGGCCACGTCGCTCGTTTTTTAATAACCGTCGGATGAGATCGTGGAACGGCTGTGATAGTCTTTTTAGTGCTATTGAATATACGGCAAGATCCCAAACCGCCTCTTCTCTCATATTTCTTTTAGAGTGCATCTACCCTTCCGGTAAAATTATTGACGGAGCTATTTTGACTTGACGTAGCATAAAATCAAGAGACGATGAAAAATCATATGATTCATGCGCTGCAAAAAGCCAAAATAGCTCTGTCAATATTATTACCCTTAACCGTCGTCGGTTAGGCGCTCATGTCTCTCCGGTTTCATAAAACATCTTTCCTGATACAGATTTCTTTCTCGGTAACTACTGATCAACACTATTAAATATTAATCTCCTCTCTCCATACCATCTCTCTCACGTATCGATACCAGTTGATCAACCGACAAAAGTTTCTCTCTTTACAAGGGAAATTTGGTGCAATTCGTCGTTCTTTAGTAAAGAAGTGCAAATCGGTGCTTACGTTCATACAGATGGATCTGATCAAGAAGGAAGAATGCGGTGCCATTGATAATGTACTAGATAGGTAGGGTATGCAATTGAATTTAATTTCTTTGAATTGACATTTGTCAAAGATCATAACTGTTTTATATTTAATTTGATTTTCAGTTATGCTAATTTCGATCAATTAATTATCGAAATCACCAGTTCAAACAAAATTTGTGTGATCATACCAATTTCCATAGTTTAATTATGCAATCTTGATTAGAGATGTTTAACCTTAAAGTTCTCAAATGGTAATTGTTGCATTTAAGATTTGTTTTCTTGGACCATCTTTCTTTTGATATAAGATTTAGCATTTACTTTTGTACTTATGACGAACGCTGTTATTTGGTGTTAATATTACATTTGTTTTCATGTTAGCAACTTAGCATTCACTACTTAAAATGGAAATTAAGAAACATGTTTTTTTAAATCTAAGAGGTATATATGCAACTGAAATTCATGCACAAAATTAATTGTACATAGGTCATAGTCTCTACTTAATCATTTGCTTTCAATATAACCTAGCTTTATGAGCTGTCAGAGCTCGCCAACGATCGATGTATGCTACGAAACATCTAAGTACGTCGACCGCAGAATATGTGAAATTAAACAGTTTTTAAAAGAAGAGCTGCGGAGGCTTATGTACGATAGGATGAAGTCTTCAATTGCAGGAAGGAGGAAGAATAAATGTGGGCCTTGTGGTATGTTAGGGCATAATCGGCGAACATGTCAACTTCTTAGCTCGGTATGTAAAGAGCGATTACATAGTATTAAATTAGATTTTATCATCCTACCAAATTTGTATTAATGTTTTCATTTTTTTCAGGAAGATGACGATGGTAGTAGCTATTTCGATGCACTCGTCGAGTTGTCATTTTTTTATGACTAAAGGAGTAATGTTGTAATTGATCTATATTTTTTATTGTGTTATCATGTTGTTTGTTGAAATCCTGTATTTTGAACTATATTTGCTTCTATACCAATGGGTTGTTTTTTCAATTCTAGACTTTCAACAATTTCAACTGCCAGTATTAAAACTGGTATTGCTGCTACTGTCGATCACTGCTGGTACCAGGTGGGCCAGCTGCTACTTCTGGCCATTTGCCTATACCAGTTGATTTTTGTTCATGTTGTTTTACTTATTTAGAAAATTAAATTTCAAGTATATTGATAGTTAGATCTAATTAATTCATACACAGTTCTACACAGTAGAATGATATTAAATTATAAACCTTCAAAAAGGATATTAAATTATAACATCAACCAAATCTTGTTTTCGATTATGTTTGGTGCAACGCTTGAGCTATAGTTTAACTTGAAAATGTTTTTTGATCGATTGGAAAATGCTTTATAATTTGTTGACTTAGTTCGGTAGTAAATGACATAACGGAATTGAGATAGTGAGAACAAAATAGTCATAGAGTGTGTGGTACCTAGATCATATTTGAGATGCAAATGTCAATTTTGATGGTTTAAACCAAGGTTCTAAATAGCGTTTATAGCGTCATAGCGGGAAGGCTAAAAAAAAAGCTATAGCGAATAGCGTCGCTATAGCGGAAGCTATTCTAAATAGTATTTTTTTTTTACATTCCGTATATTCAATATTTGTACTAAATATCAACATTATCTAAAGTCTCATAGAACAATAAATAACACCAAAGTAATTAAAAAAAATATAATATTCATATTGAACCCGTACAAAGTCCAAATTGCGGTTCAAAATATCCATAGTAATATCATAAACTATCGATTTTTCCTATTAAAAATATCTTAAGCATCATGATTCATGACATAATCTATTTTTTTTTCTATTCAAATTTTAATTTCGGTTTGGACTTTTTTTCTATTCAAATTTCTATTTCTATTTCCAATTTCAAATTGATTTATATGTAGCAAGTAGCAACAAATTCAATTTCAGTTTGAGCTTTATTTTTATCTTTATTTAAAACCCATATAAATTGCTTAAAAAAAAGAACCCATATTGTATAGCGCAAATAGCGCTATAGCGGCCGTATCGCAAATAACGCATTTTGATGTCATAGCGTAGCGTTTGAGGTCCAAAAATGCTATTTAGAACACTGGTTTAAACACTTAAATTAACTTCAAAATTAATCAAAAATATTGTTGGGTTTTATGGTACTTAAGGCAGCAGAATTTCAAAATTTTTGACAAGAAAAGTACCAAAGGAACATCATGTGCGGCTGAAATCAAACCAAAATCAAATTTCCAAATCAATAAACATTATACCTTTTTTGTTTCTTGTCTCCAAATAAGAAAAAATGTCCTTGAGATGTAGGGTTGAAGATCATTCACCTCTTTGTTGATGTTAATGGTAGTTGATATGTACGTGAACTAGAACGACTTGCACCAATATGAGACTCCAAAGTAAAAGTCATTAACGATATCCACCAAAAATTAATTAGAAACAAAAGTTTTCTCTTACTAAAGAGTAGTAATTTGGTAGCTTGTTAATCCCTATAGGAGAACTAGATCTTGAGTTCTTAAGATTTGTGTGTTCTCAACACATGAGAGTTGAAATAAGAGAGAGTTTTAGCAGAACTTTAACTCTCAAAAACGAATTCTTCTAAAAAAGAATGAGAGAGATTATATATAGCAAACAAGAAATGTGAATTTTGTTTCAAAAATTAACTCCACAAATTTACCACGATCTAATTCGAATTAGGTTCTGCTCCAGAAGGCAAAGTTATAAACCTTTCTTTTAACTTTCCATTCATATATAGTATGCCCAAAATGGACATCGTATGAGGGCGCTATGGTCCAAATACAAAACATGTGCAACAGTTTTCAGAACATGGTAGTCTAAATTAAGCACCACATTCTACCACGTTTTTAAACATGATCTATTTCGAATTAGATTTTCTCCAGAAAGGAAAAGTTCTACATCTTTCTTTTACCTTTTCCATAAATATATAGAACGCTAAAAACGTATGTCTATTGAGGGAGATATGATCAAAATAAGAAATGCTGCGCAACAGTTTTTAGAAAATATGGTAAACTATTTTGGACAAATTTTTAATTATGGAAACAATTTTTTAATTATGGAAACAATTTTTAAAATAAACATGAGCCATAATTAAAAACAGCCATGTGCTTTGTTTAGTGGGCCAAGTTCTATTTTTTTCTTATTTGAATTAATCAAATACAATTAATCTAATTAATTGTACTATCATATATAATTATCTCAAATAATTATATTTCTCATGTTTTGGCGGAGAAATCAATTTATTTGTCATGTCATATATGCCAATAAATAAGGAGCATTTCTAATTAATTTCTTATTAGTACGTGAAAGATTTCATGATGCGTTAAAGTGGTAAAAATAAAAAATTTAACCCTTTTATAAGAATCTATGGATCTACTTTATCATGCTAATTTTACATAAGTAATTCTTAGCACAAATAATTGTCTACTCATTCATCCATCATAAATTTATCTACAAAAGAAGATTTAGATATACATTTACCAAATGTCAATTTGGTAAGTGTAGAGAAGTCGTTTTCTCTTCTAGATCTCTTGGATACCTTATTTTTCAAAACGACCTCCAAGAATGTCTTGCACCAAGTTGAGACTTCAAAGTAGAAGTCCTCCACGGTATCCACCAAAAAATTAATTAGAAACTGAAGTTTCCTCTTGCTAGGGAGTATTATTTCAACCGCTCCTTAATCTCCATCCTCCAATAGAACTAGATCTTGAGTTAGAGTTTGTTGTATGTTCTCAACACATAAGAGATATATTATATATAGCAAACAAGGAATATGAATTATGTTTTCAAAATTAACCCCACGTTCTACCACATTTTCTACCATTATCTAATTCGAATTAGAATCTGCTCCAGAAGGCAAAGTTATAGATCATTCTTTTAACTTTCCATCTATATATAGTGGGCCAAAACGGGCATAGTATGAGGACACTATGGTCCAAAAACGAAACATGTGCAACAGTTTATAGAACATGGTAGTCCAAATTAAGCACCACGTTCTACCACGTTTTTTACTATGATCTGTTTGTAATTTGGCTTTTCTCTAGAGAGACAAAGTTCTAGATTTTTCTTTTACCTTTCTATAAATATATAGAACGCTAAAAATAGATTTCTTATGAGAGAGATATGGTCCAAATAAGAAATTTTGCGCAACAGTTTTTTAAAAAATGTAGTAAAATATTTTGGACAAACTTTTAATTATGGAAATAATTTTTAAATAAACATGGGCCATGATGAACAATAGCCATTAGGTTTTGTTTATTGGGTGAAATTTGATTTTTCCTTATTTGAATTAATCAAATACAATTAATCTAATTAATTGTAGTATCATATATATTATCCCAAGTAATTATATTTCTCATGTTTTGAAGGAGAAACCAATTTATTTGTCATGTCATACATGTCAAATAAATCAAGGAGCATTTATAATTAATTCTTTATTGGTGTGACCTTGTGGGATCTATGTCATGTTGGCAATGACATAATAATATTTTATTACCATAAACTATAAGTGGTACTAGCTATACATTATAGTTACCCAAATGATACAGATGTAAAGTATCCTTTTACAATACACGATTTCTTAAAGTAATGCTATAAATAATATCACTTGTGTCTATTTCTTGCCTCATGATATAATCTGTATAACTGTCAGTTACGGACAGCGTTGAATAATACCCACGAATACGCATTCTCATGTGAGAGAAACAATCATCTCATACCTTATAATTCAATACACAAATAAAATATTAATAACACAAACACAATTCATATTAAATATTTTATTTTGGTCACGTCCAATCTCTTGATCTCCATCAGGTATCCATTTAATTAGATTGATAACTCATTGTCATATGATATGCAGAAAATGATCATCATCTAATCCAAATGCTAATCTTATACTGGTAATTAATATTTCTTGTTAGTAAGACTAGGGACCCGAATTTTTTATTAATATCCAAAAATAAATAAAATTACAAAAAATGACCATGTCAGAACTGAAATTCGAAAAATACCCATTCCGGAAATTTTTTTCCGAACTAACCCTCTAACTTCGGAAAAAAATTTCCGAAAATTCAATTCAAAAACCGGAAAAATTTTATCCGGATTCTAAGTCCGGAAATTTTTTTTCCGAAATTAGGCCAAATTTTCGGAAATTTTTTTTCCGAACTTAGTTCCGAAAAATTTTATCTCTCCGGTTTTCAGATTGAATTTATCCGGAATTTCCGGAAAATTTATCCGGTTTTGTACCGAATTCGATTATAAATACCGCTGAGCTCGCTTTCAATTTCACTCGCAGTGCTCTCTCGCTCTCTCCGTAAGTTATTTGAATTATTTAAATTTGTAATTATTTATTTGTTAATTATTTAAAATATTTAAATTAATTAAAATAATTTTAAAATTTCAAAATGGTGTAGAATAATTTAGAAATTATCAAAATAGTCTAGAAATTTTAAAATGATTTCGAATTGTTTTAGGAACCTCTTTCATTTTTGAATCCCTTCCGGAGCTCTGACTGTCTGATTGATCCGATCTTCGATTCAGGTTATTTTTATTTTTTTATTTTAATTTATATTATATTTTAGTTCATTTCAAATATTTTTTTTTTTTTTGGAATATTGTCCAAATATTTTGAATTTTTTAGAATATTCCAAAATGGTTTTAAATAATTTATAAAATTTCAAATTTTTTTAGAATATTGCTAAATTAATTTAAAAAATTTAAAATGGTGTAGAATAATTTAGAAATTATCAAAATGGTATAGAAAAATTTTGAAAATTTTAAAATGATTTAGAATTGTTTCAGGAACCTCTTTCATTTTTGGATCCCTTCTGGAGCTATGACTGTCTGATTGATCCGATCTTCGATTCAGGTTGGTTTTTTTTTAATTTATATTATAATTAATTAGTTCATTCCAAATATTTTTTTATTTTTTGGAATATTGTCCAAATAATTTAGAATTTTTTATCATATTCCAAAATGGTTTAGAATAATATATAAAATTCCAAAAAAATTTAGAATTTTTTTCTATTAATTTAAAAAATTCCAAAATGATGTAGAATAATTTAGGAATATTAGAAATGGTCTTGAATAATTTAGAAAATTGAAATGGTTATGGAATAATTTTTAGAGGTCCGGACAATTTGTAATTACTTATGTTGTTATTTTTAAATTGCCAGACCAATCGAACTGAAAATGACAACTATTTATGTGAAGATTTTTAATGGAGGAGAAATCAAATACAATAATGACGGGGTCTTTTACAGTACCGAGCTAAATACTCATTACCGCTAACCGTCAACCACAGCTTTGATTATCTTCGGAATGAGATTTATAAATTTGTTGGGTATAATGCTAGTCAAGCAAATCTGGAAATCCAAGCCAGGTTTAATATGTCTACCGATGGGGGACGTGACCATCAATTAGTACCGGTAATGGACCAACAATCATTCGAAATGGTTTTAGAAATTTTGTGTCCGTCGTTTGCACAAAGGTTACCGGTTCTGGAGTTGTATTGTAGAATTGCAACCGAACTATACCAGTCAGATTCCTGAACCTCGATCCCGACCCAGTAACGCAGTACAGAATCATGTGAGTCCCACCCAATACCAGTTAGATCCCGCCTTAGTACCGGTCGGCACTCTATGGATGTACAGAGACCCCGATCAGTATCGGTAGCAACTCTGTGGATCTACCAGTTAGACCTCTACCCAGTACCGGTCGGAACTCTGTGGATCTACCAAGCACATCACGACCCAGTACCAGTCGGGCCCGTAGACAGCTACGTGATTATTCGCATGCCCTGTTGATGCAATTGATTCTGACAGTTTGGAGAGTGGAGATGAGAGGCTCTCAGGTGAGTCATCGGGTTCTGACGATGATATTGAATCGCTCAGCCAGCCACAATCACGGTCCCGTGAAGCACAGTACCGATAACTGGTCGGGAAAATATGACACATCCGGTTGATAGTTTCAATGACATATCCGGTTTTAGGCCTGCGGATGTCGATTTTTTCGGCAGGTCAAACAAAACATTCGATAATCCATTGGCTAAGGGTGTAGTTTATCAGTCGAAACAGCTCTAAGGATAGCAATCAATGAGTTCCATCTCGATAATAATTGTGAGTGCAAGGTTCTTAGAAGCGAATCTAGACGTTACGAGGTGGTGTGCAGAGATAAGTTTTGTAAATTTAAGGTATGTGCGAATATTACTTGTGTAGCTCTTCGTGGTCGTCCCTATCCAAGGGGGGGGGGCGGTGGCGCAATTTCTTGCCATCTTCCAAATTGTCACATGCACCGATCAGGATTGTGATGCTCCACAATCCAATAAAAAATAAGAGGACTGCGGTACAAGTAGTACGGATGAAAAATATAGTTGAAATGTTATACCGGAATTTATAATTATGATGACATAAATAGGAGAAAGTATGCGAATTTATTACAATATACCTGGTCCGCCCGAGTTCTTCTCGAAAGATTGTGGTAAACAGACGCGTACGGCTGCCACTCTACCATGTTATCCGTCAATAGCTGAATCTGATCGCGGGGATACCTGGACCGGTGGGTTTTGAATGCGACGAGCTCTCCCACTCATGTGGGCCTTCCCATAGCTCACCATAAGCTGGGCAAGTATCTTCTGTTTCGGCGCCCCATGCCGGTTGAGATCTCGGAAATAACGGCCGGTGAACTTGAAATCGGCTCCACGACCAGTGCTGCAAAAGCATCGTGGGACCATGCATAGAGTGGCAGCTAGGATTGCATGCGAGGCATAGATTTCGGTATAAATATGCGAGAACAGCTCCGCCCCAGTTGTAATTCCTCGCTCGTCTAAATTGTCCACCATGTTGACATACCACAACGGTATCCTGTCCCCGCTACTGTCGGCAAACATGGTATTCCCTAACATGTCAAGGGATAAATGCACGGACATACCTGATCACCAAATATTAAAATGTGAGTACATTATTGAAAATGCAAAATACGAATAGGGTTTTAAATAGAAAAAAATACTAACCATCTCTTTTCTATCTCGCTCGCACCGGTGGGCAGTATTCTGAAGCGCTCACGGAGCGCTTTTTTCGCCAAAAGCATGTCGGACGTTCTCGCATCCTTTCCCATCTTTTCATGAACCCCTTGATTTCATTATCTTGGATGCCTAGCAGCTCATACAGTCGGCCATGAATACTCGCCGCGTCTGTAATTCCCGTTACAGGCTCCCCCGAAATAGGTAAACCCCACAAACAACTCACATCCTCCAACGTTACTGTAATTTATTTTTGCATGTCAGTAAGAAACTAAAAAACAAATTTATTTGAATTAGTTAATACCTGTCATCTCTCCGAAAGGAAGATGAAAGGTATGCGTCTCCGGACGCCACCGCTCGACAAGTGCATGAATAAGAGCCGCATCGAGGGCGATATCAGGCATTGTCGCGAGCTGATATAAGCCCATTCGAATTAATAACGGTGCATAGTCTTTGTGATACTCGCATTTGTGTCGATAGTGTCTCACCGTTAAAATATCTTTGCTCTAAATTAGAGAAAAAAATTAATTACAATATAATTTGATTACTAACCGAGTTATGAAAAACAAAATAAGTAAATGTTTACCTCCTTCGACGCCTGAGATACCCTATGATTGCCGTGAGCTATCCACAACAAGGGGCTAAATGTATGCTTCAGTACTAAGTCTGCCATACTACAAAATTCGAACAATATTCTAAATTATCTTGAATTTTTCTAAATTATTCTAGACCATTCTGCTATTTTCTAAATAATACTGGACCATTCTGGTATTTTCTAAGTTACTCTGAATCATTTTGGTATTTTCTAAAATATTCAGGGCCATTTTGGAAGGTTCTGACAAATTCTAAATTATTCGGACAATATTCTAAATTATTGAAAATAAACTAATTAATTGTATTATAAATTAAAATTAGAATAAAAAAAGTTAAAAAAAACCTCAATCGAAGAGCCGAGTGATCAGACAGTCAGAGCTCCGAAAGGAATCCGAGAAAAAAAGAGGTTCCTGAAAAAATTCTAAATCATTTCAGATTATTCTGGACTATTCTGGTATTTTCTAAATTATTCTGGACTATTCTGGTATTTTCTAAACTATTCTGGACTATTCTGGTATTTTCTAAACTATTCTGGACTATTCTGGTATTTTCTAAACTATTCTGGACTATTCTGGTATTTTCTAAACTATTCTGGACTATTCTGGTATTTTCTAAACTATTCTGGACTATTCTGGTATTTTCTAAGTTATTCTGGACTATTCTGGTATTTTCTAAACTATTCTGGACTATTCTGGTATTTTCTAAACTATTCTGGACTATTCTGGTATTTTCTAAACTATTCTGGTATTTTCTAAGTTATTCTGGACTATTCTGGTATTTTCTAAGCTATTCTGGACTATTCTGGTATTTTCTATATTCTGACCATAATTAAATTACTCATTATTCTGGACTATTCTGGTATTTTTCTAAACTATTCTGGTATTTTCTAAACTATTATGGACTATTCTAGTATTTTCTAAATTATTCTGGACTATTCTGGTATTTTTAAACTATTCTGGACTATTCTGGTATTTTCTAAACTATCTGGACTATTCTGGTATTTTTAAACTATTCTGGACCATTCTATAAATTCTAAATTATTCTGGACTATTCTACAAATTCTAAACTATTTAAAACTAAATAATTAAATAATATAATTAAAAAAAAAAAAAAATTTACCTCGGGCGGACTGCGGGCTGCTGCGCTGGGAGGGAGGAGAGGACAACCGAAAATAGGCAGATATGGGGTGGGATTATATTAGGGCTTAGTTATTCGGAAAAAAAAATTTCCGGATTTGGAGGCTTAGTTCGGAAAATTTTTTTCCGGAAATAGAGAGCTAAGTTCGGATAAATTTTTTCCGAAATTAGAGGCTTAGTTCGGAAAAAAAATTTCCGGAAAGGGTATTTTTCGAAATTCTCTGCTGACAAGGTCATTTTTGATAATTTTATTTTATTTTTGGATATTAATAAAAAATTCGGTATATGTTTTCAACTAGCTCCTCACCTACTACAGTACTACCTCACATTTACCTCACAAATATACTAACTATTTCCGCATCAATCCTCTTACATCATTCAATCTATTTACTCCCACAATTCAATTATTTTGAACAACCAAAAATTAAGCCAAAAAAATAAAAGAAACTCTTCCATTAATGCACCAACTCTTAAGCTAACTCCTGTTTTTCATGCGCCGGACCCGGAATCCTACAATTATATACATTAAAGTACAATTATTTATGTATTTCATTGTTTTTCATATAGAAGATTTTTTTTTTTCTCTATTATGTTGTACTTTAAATTATGTTGCTTGAGCAGCCAAAAGTTCAAAAAATAATCAAATCTGACTTTAGCTTCTGTTCATATTATTACATACATTAAAGTACAATTATTTATATATTTCATTGTTTTTCAAATAGAAGATTTTTTTTTGTTCTCTATTATGTTGTACTTTAAATTATGTTGCTTGAGCAGCCAAAAGTGCAAAAAATAATCAAATCTGACTTTAGCTTCTGTTCATATTATTATATACATTAAAGTACAATTATTTATGTATTTCATTGTTTTTCAAATAGATTTTTTGTTTTTGTTTTCTCTATTATGTGGTGCTTTGAATTATGTTGCTTGAGCAACCAAAAGTTCAAAAAAGAATCAAATCTGACTATGGCTTCTGTTAATATCAGCTCCTGTCCAAACCAATTTTGATTTTGTTTAATTTCAATCTGTATTTTCAAACGTAAGCTTCGGAATTGACAATATACCGGTCCTTCTCATACCCTGCATCTAATTCAATGCAAATAAGACAAAAATGAAAATAACTTTTAGTGTTAATTTCTACAAATTCCGTTAAGACACTAATCAATGTGTAATCATAAAGCCAGCCTTATTATAATTTTCTTTGATGGACAAAAACATAGAGATAATATAATCTGAATATTCTATACGCAATAAGAAATACTTAATTTTTATTATAATTTAGTATGAGTAACCTATCATGGTTGTTATTGACTGATATACTCATTTCTACTGACTTTCTGTACATTAAAAAAATGTATCAATCAAGGATAGGTAATTACCCTTTTACCCGTCTAGCCGTACCGTATTCGATAAGACAGGTATGGGTAAAGTTTTTTTCGTTAGCTAATTGGGTATGGGTATGGGTATGGGTAAGGATCTTTTTCGTTAGCTAAACGGGTAAAAGTACCGGGAAAGGCTATTTCGTACCCGTTACTCCTATAGGATAATTATATAAAATAAAATTATATTATAATGTTTGAGTAATAATTAGTAATGTTATTATTTATTTGCGTAATATTTCATATGATAATGTTTGAGCAATAATTTTTATATACTTTTGTTATTTAGTATATGATTTTTGCTATAAGAAAAATGCTAATCATATTACTTTTATTTACATGTTTTGTTATTTAGTTAAATAATTAAATTTGTGATATTCGTGTTTTTAAATTCTCTTGCATTATAAAAAACAATTTAGTTGAAATTGATTGCATATGTGTGAAATGAATTAGTTTTAATGTTCTATTCATAAAATATAATAAAATTAATTATTATATTAGTATTATTCGTTATTCACCCGCTACTGTTTCGTTATCCGATAATTTTAACGGATAAGAGTAGGGTATGGTAAGATCAATTCTTAATAAGGGTCGGATATAGGTAAGGTCAATTCTTAGTGGGTATGGGTATAAAAATGCTTTCACCCTACCAGTATCGTACCCATTGACACCCCTAATCAAGGATGCCATCAAATTTGTATTACATGTAAAAAAAAAGTAAATTGGTAACTCATCCTAGTTGATAATTTGAGGTACATTTATTTTACATAACTGGTGAAGGTTTCTATTGACATTTGTACAACTTTCTCCTGACTTTATATAGAATTAGAAATGCACCAATCAAGGAAACCGTTAAAATTATACTGTATATAATTCCAGAAATATTGTATATTCTGTAAGTAATAATTATTAATAATGCATCGATCCCTAAGTTATTATTTTCTTGATGAACAAGGTTATACAATCATATTATTGATACTAAAATATATTGAATAATTACTACAATTGTTTTTGTTGTATGGACGGTTAGTATTTGATATGAATTTAATATATTTAATAGTGGATAGAGAATATTCTATGACAAAAAATTTAACTTTTATCGTCAATATTCTTTTATTCTCTTACTTTTCTACAAACTACAAACGACAACTTCTCAATTTATAGACAATAGACTATATGGTGCTCTTTACATAATCTAGAACATAAATATTATTAAACATGACACAAATATCAAGTGCATGAATTGTACAATCCAACATAATTCTATAAAACCTAAACATTTAATCTATCTAGAAAATTCAAATATATTCACCCTAACCATTTGACTAATTAACCAATTAATTAAGTTTACTATTTCCAACATCTCTCCTTAAACTTGATTATTTTCCATCATCTCCGATATATGGTAAAAAAAAATACAATTCTTCTTTTAGAGGAATCTTCTTCAAACTCAATTATTATCGTGGGATTATATCAGTGAGTCGTCCACTCATCATACTTGATCTCGCAACAAGTATCTTTGTAGTCACTTCTATGTGCTACTTACTATTTCCGTGAGCATCATAGTTGAAACACCCATCAAGTATCCTCGTAGTCACTTCTTCGTGCTACTTGCTTTGTCCATAAGCCCACTCATGACTCATCATCACATAACTTCCACGACCAACACTCTATAGTCTCCAATAGACTCATGCACTCTCTTTCATCATAATCGACTCAAACTCAACCCTTAGAGTAGCCGCACCGCACCTTCTTCACTTAATAAACTCTAACCACCGAATTTCTTAGAATTTCACATGCATCCTTAGAACTCGTCTCATTGACAATTTTCTCGAACATGTCGTCATCCAACCCTTGATGGATGATACTTAGCAAGCTTTGATCTCCATTCTTCTTTTTTCAAAGCATTTAACTCACCTACCATGAGTTCGCTATCATTTTCGAAATCTTCATCCACATTCTCGACAATGTTTCACAAGCCATGAGCACCAACATTGGCGTTGATTCGCAATGACCATTCATCACGACTACAGCCTCCATTGCGACCATAATCACAACCTTCATGGCCGCTGTGACCTCGACCTCGACCTCAATCACTGCTCTTTGATTTCTCTTCTTTTAGTGTTGCTTTCGCTTGCAACTCTTCTTAAAGCAATTTGTGCTCCTTTTTCTTTTTCAGTGATTACCTTATGATAATCCCACTTCGCAACTTTAATTTGAATGGGCGGGTAGATCCCTCACCTTTTCATATATGGGCGGGTAGATCCCCATTCAACTGTAAAGTTCCATGATGAAAGTTGCAAGTAAATTCCTCACCTTTTCATATTTTCTGTAATTTGAATGGACAGATAGTTAGATGATTTTCTACTTTTAAATTTATTTTTAGGACTTTACATTATAAGTTAGTAGTAATTTTTTTGTTCTCTTATAATACATCCCGTTGGTCCCCGGTGCAACGCACGGGGCACTTATAATACATCCCGTTGGTCCGCGGTGCAACGCACGGGGCACAATACTAGTATTATACCATTAAGACCCACATCAGTTGTTACGAATATAAATAGCTGTGCGCGATCTTAGGAATAAAAAAATATATAAGAAAACAAAACACTCAAAGTTCTAACCAGCGCCACCTGGCTTTGTTACTGTGTATAATTAAATTATATCGGTTTACGCTTAACGAACCTCCATTTCAATCATATGACTATATGAGTGTGAAGATTTTAGAAGAGCAATTTTTAATTCATTCAACGCACAAATAATAGAGTCAAAACAATAGGGCGGAACCAAATCTTCAACCTATGGAATCAAAATATAAATATAGATCAATCAAATAAAATTTTCATATCACAAATTAGAGTTAATGTCATAGTATCCATAACATTTTATTCTAAGATAAGGGATCCAATTACACTATTTTTTTTGACACATCCTGACACCGTTTTTTTTATAGGTCAATTTTACGATTTCAAAATTCAAACAATCGATCCGAACCGTTCAACATGATCACCATACTAAAATGTGCTTGGAGATCAAATTTTACATTTTTTTGAATTTTTTACTATTTATTAAGATGGTTACAAAATCGTTATTTTTCAATGGTCTGAAAACAATGATTTTGTAACCATTTTAATAAATAGTAAAAAAATTCAAAATAAAATAAAATTTGATCTCCAAGCACATTTTAATATATCCATCATGTTGAACGGTTTGGATCAACTATTTGGACTTTGAAAATGGTAGGTGTCAAAGTGTGTAAAAAAAAAAGTGTAATTTGATCCCTCCTTTTATTCTAAATTATATAGAAAATTTTGTATAAACATATAAATTTTGAAAAAGAAAAACAAACATTTTGCCTGTTAGGTCTGAAATTTAATGAAGAACAATCCTAGACATTCTCAGTTAATAGCCTATCATATAGAGTTTTGGTCCTACTGAAGCACATTTAAGCACAATTTTTGTTAGTTAATTATAAGTTTTTGCACTGAAGTAGGTTCAGTCATTCTGTATAGTATATACATGTTAAATTAAACTGTCTCAATCGATCCGATATGATCTCAGCGCTGGCGGCTAATTAATTAATCCAAGGAGCCGCCACCCCGTATACTTAACTAATGATCAGTACAACACATGCAGTTTACTATTCTGCTTATGAAGCCATATCTCCATTTCTCCATTTCATTATTAAGTACGTTGGGTGTCTGATCCGGCAACGGCTACGATTGAAAGATGAAATTTCGGATTTAATCTCAGCTCTCCAATCACATAATCTGTCTTCTTTTGATTAAATACATATGTTTTATGTGTAGGAGTCTAAATTTAGTTAAAAACATACTCACCACACGTACTACCACACGATACGTTACGAGTAATACTAAGAATTGAGCAAATGGAATTAGCATTAAATATTTATTACCATATCTCTCTCCAGCTTTAATTGGTGCATAAAAAGATTAATTTCCAATTTAGACAGCTAGCATATCTCATTTCCGAATTTCCTACCTCTTATTCATTTTTGGAAGAGAACAAAAAAGACATATTATTGATTTATTCTCTCGCTGCTTTTCACATTTAATTTAATTGAATTAGAACGCAAAAATTGTGTATGCACTGACATGCAAAGAATGTTGTTGTATTAAAACAGTCATTTGTTGTTGTTTCTTTTATTATTATTTATTATTTGCCTCTCTATGTTAAATCTTATAATATGTCCCGTTGCAACGCACGGGTACGATACTAGTATAATTATAATTATTTTTACTAATCAAAGAACTAAGACTGATTTTGCATTAAATATATACATGCATGACATAATTAATTACCTATAATTAATTCAAAGATTGTAAATCGTCTCTATCAAAATACTTGACCAAGCTAATTAATTAACATGGTTAATATATAACTACTGCTTTAGGTGTTGTAGTTAGTAATAATTAATTTGCAGATCAACTATGACCTCATATTCAAACTTAGACCCTCATGTCTTAGTCAAGTTATTACCAAAAAGTTGCTGCCTCTGTAGCAAGAAATAGAAACACATGTTTAGGGGTTGAACAGCTTGAAGTCTAAGTTTGCGGATTCACACCTAGCAGGTGAAATTTGATCGTTCGGCTAATTTTTTTTTCCCCTAATTAGAATTTAAAAATAGAAATTATACTAGTGTTATTCATAAAGCTAGCTGGATGGTTTTATTGTGAAAATATATTGGTGAAGGCCAAAAATATTAAATTATTTTGTCCTTTCAAGCAATTAGCATTCATTTCTGTATACATCATACTACGTATGTACAAGAATAAATTAATAACTCTTAAACTTATGTGCCGTATGCTATAGCCAAAGAAGAATAAAAACAAACCCAATTTTCAAAATATGATCATTGTAAAAAAGAAAAAAGAAAAAGGACGAGCGTACGGTATATATTATAATTATCATTTGAATAAGATTACTTATCGTGTGCATCATTTTTTTGATATAAAGAATTGTCGTAGAGAATAACGATCTCTCTCAAGTCTCATATATAATGATAGCTACTAATTAAATTAAAGACTGATTTTCATCTCTTAATTCCTCTTAAATAAAGTTTAAAAAAATATCCGTACGTCTTGCAAGTAATGCAAAATGCCGAAATTTTTATTAATATCCAAAATATTTATTTAATTTCAAAATCTACATCCTTTTGGACAAGATTTCGAAAACTGTCCAATCGCAGATTTATTTTCCGGTTTCAGGCCGAATTACCACAGATTTATTTTCCAATTTTGAAATTTTACTTTTGGAATTCCAAAACTGCCAAATTTAATTTGCGGTTTTGAATAACTTAAAATTTGTCCGACAAAGCAATCATAACATTTTTTTTTTCAAAAATAGAAGGATTATAATATTTTATGTATTTACCTAGAAGTGACTTTTGAACCAGGATCAATAACTCAGATTCAAAACATTGTTAATTTTTTTCAATAACACACAAAGAAATATTTTAATTTTTCTTACAGCCACAAAAAATCTAGCCTGAAAAATGTTAATTCGGGTAATTTGTCGCAGTCTTTCTAATAAATCAAATTATATAGTATTACATCTATTTTCAAAGAAATATATAAAATATTTCTAATATTTCAATACAAAAAATAAATAAATTATAAACATTTCTGTTTAATTAAAAAACTTAGAACCGGGGATTAATTCTCTAGTTCTTAGAATTGGGAATTTAATCTCCAACTTCGGACTGCCTAGAACCGGAAATTTCTTTTTGCGGAAAGTTTGTATGAAACCAGGAATTTAATCTCCGGTTTGGACAGATTTAGAAATTCCTATGCATGAGGTGTAGATTTTGAAATTTAATATTTTTTTTGGATATTAATAAAAATTTCGGTGCATAATGCATTGCTTGTATATTTGCAATTACTAGTGAAATAAAATATCTGTTTTGGTTGTCATAAGTCATTCGATCACTTTTGAAAAATTAATTAGTTGAATAACTAGTCGCCACCAAACAATTTCCTTGGTCTTAGTCAGCAGTGCAGTATTGACTTGAATCCAAGGCTACATATATTCTTTTATCATAAAACACAAGTCATATGTTGCTTGCACAAGTACATGACATTTATATAATATTCCATTTACATACGGATGAGGAAAAGACTTGTGTCTATTTTTCCTATGCAAAGTTAGAAAATAAAACAATTAAACCCATAAAAAAAAATATCAAGGAGAAGTTTTTCCCCCGGTTTGATTTTTATTATAGCAAATACTGTATGAAAGTAACAATTTATGCGTGAAAGACAAAACGACAAAGCAGCCAAAGTTGGTAGAAGTGCTCTCCATTTCTGTAAAAATGGAGAAATCCATTACAGTTATTATGTATATATACACACATGCTCACAGATCATGAGGATAATTAATGAACTACTGACGGTGTTTTGTTATTTTGTGATATGTAAATATGTACTTGCACATCGAATTTTAAACAGTTTAGAAGAATTTTAAACAGTTGTCAAAATTCTAAACGGTCTATCCATACAGTTGAGCATGATATATAAATTATGTACTTGCACATCAAATTTTATATTTTAAAATATCTCTTTTTTTCTATTTTTCAAGATAGATAGAAAATCACTTGATCTAAAAATTCTGGACCATCCAAAAACAGTGATTTTCTTCCTATCTTAAAAAATAGTAAAAAAAATTAAAAAAATATATAAAATTGGGTCTTCAAGTACTTATTCATATGGGAATCATGTTGAACGTTCGGATCGACCGTTAGAATTTTGAAAACGAAAATATTGATCCGTATTACGGACCAATCCGTACTATATATAGTACCATAGACTCACTCTCATTTTAGTATCTATATCTATTTAGCAGTGTTCTAAATAGCGCGCTATAGCGTTTTTGGACCCCAAACACTAAGCTATGACATCAAAATGCGCTATTTGCGCTACGACCGCTATAGCGGTGATAGCGGTCTGCTATAGCGCTATAGCGGTCCGCTATTTGCACTACGGCCGCTATACAATACGAGTTTTTTTTTTTTAATAAAACCTATTTGGCAGCCACTGCCAAATTTTTCAACAAAAATAATATGGATTTTTTTAAGCAATTTATATGGGCTTTAAATAAAGACATTGAATTTGTTGCTACTTGCTACAGATAAATCAATTCGAAATTGGGAATATAAATTGAAATTTGAATAGAAAAAAAATAAATTATGTCATGAATCATGATGCTTAAGATATTTTTAATAGGAAAAATTGATAGTTTATGATATTACTATATATATTTTGAACTGCAATTTGGACTTTGTACTGGTTCAATATGAATATTATAATTTTTTAATTACTTTGGTGTTATTTATTGTTCTATGAGACTTTAGATAATGCTAATATTTAGTACAAATATTGAATATACGGAATGTAAAAAAAAACGCTATGTGGCATAGCTTCTGCTATAGCGACGCTATTCGCTATAGCTTTTTTTGTAGTATTCCCGCTATGACGCTATAAACGCTATGTAGAACCTTGCTATTTAGTCAATTAAGCAATTAATATTTTATTTTTGACGAACATAATTCTTAAGCATGAGCTAAAAACCCTGGAATTATATATTCCAAGACTATGCACTGAGTATCAAAACTACTACTTTTCATACGAACAACAATGTCTTAACTAAATTGTGTTATATATGTAGTTTTTTTAAGGTTAGCGGCAATTTACAGAGATTAAAAAAAGTTATTTACAGGTTAGATATGTAGTTTTAACAAGTATCTTCAAAATAAGTTTATAAGTTTGCTGTGTGATTCAACAATTTTCAAAGCAAACAAAATTAACGAACAGCTCCAATTTCCTTTATAAACGGAGAGGATGAGCACCAAACTACATGTACTGATGTTACACGTGCGAAATGGACTTGTGTTTTAAATTGTAACGGCACGAAAATTTGCAACGACTTGCTCCAGTATTTGAATTGAATTTCTGAAAATGGAACTGTAAGGAATGGAGGAAAAAGACTGTTATACCTTCGTGCAGGAATTTAAGAGAGAAAGATAAGCGAACACCAAAGAAAAACATTAAATGTTGCTATCACCATTTTAATTTCTGAACCGGTAAGATCAAATTTTGACCCGGTTTGTGCACTTGGCATCAAATTCTTAATTAGAGTTTGGAGAAATGTATAGGCTGCTCAAATTTAATTGCACGGTTAGTGAGTTCCACTCACCTTCCTACAGACCCATTTCGGTTTGATGGATATATATATGCACAGTCAAATATACCGGTATATATTACTAAAAAAATATTTTGCTTGGACTTTAGGTCCATGATGATTTGGACTTAATTAGCTTATGTGTCTTGCTTAAGTTATTGACTTACCTAATCATATATGACATTGTTTTATATACTCAACCTCCTTAGAAATATGATATCATCTGATTTAAATTTCACTATACGCACTGTTCGCATTTAAAACCTTTTATACGCTCTATTACTTTTTGCAGGAGCGGATTCAGAAATTTCGTCTGGAGGGCAACAAAATATCGAATCGTATTTAAATTCATTAACCAATTAGGTACTCGATAAAAAATAATGTTTTAACTTATACTTTCCAATGCTTTGACTTGTAATTTATGATACTCTAACTTATAATTTTAATTATCAATCAAAATTCAACAAATTTATTTTAATTTTAACCTTAAATTTAACCTGAATTACAAATCAAACGTCCAGAGAGGAGCAAAGTCGGTCGAGACAGATAAATCTTCACTAAAACTCAAAATTCAGGAGGAGCAGCTGCCCCGGAACACTCTGTGGCCAGCCCTGACATCATCTGATTCAAATTTCACTATACGTACTGTTCGCATTTAAAACCTTTTATACGCTCCATTACTTTTTGATCACTGGTGAGAAGTTTTTAATTAATTAATGCCACGTGCATCATTCTGTAAGGGACAAGTATTAATTAACGAGGGCAATTAGAAGAAAAGACAAATGAATGAAATGCATGCCTTATTAAAAACAAATTAAATAAATATCAAGTACAATCCTCTAATAAACAAGGAACTCATAATTTGATTGGTTAATTCACCAACCACTCCAACGATAAGTCTAAATCAAATATAGGTTCTGTCTGGGGCGGACCCAGGTATATCGGGGGGCAGCTGCCCCCTGGATTTTGAGTTTTAGTGGAGATTTAGTGGTTCCGACCGACTTTGTCTCTCTTGAAATTTTTTTTGCCCCCTTGTATACGTTTGATTTGTAATTTGGGTTAAAATTGAAATAAATTTGTTGAATTTTGATTGGTAATTAGAATTATAAGTCAAGCATCAGAAATTACAAGTCAAAGTATTGGAAAGTATAAGTTAAAGCATTGTTTTTTATCGAGTACCCAATTGATTAATGGATTTAAATCCGATTCGATATTTTTTTTGCCCCCCCTGGCGAAAATCCTGGATCCGCCCGTTATGAGGAGGGACCCCACTTACAATATTTGTAAGTTACCACATCTTACAAACTATTCGATTTTGTGATTTTCAAAGTCCAAACAGTCGATCTAAACTATTCAACATGATATCTATATTAAAATGTGCTTGTAGATAAAATTTTACATTTTTTTTGAATTTTTTTATTATTTATTAAGTATTTTACAAAACTGTTGTTTTTTGGACAATTCTGGACCACTGAAAAACAACAGTTTTGTAAAATACTTAATAAATAGGAAAAAAATTCAAAAAATATGTAAAATTTGATCTCCAGGCACATTTTAATATAGAGATCATATTGAAAGGTTTGGATCAACTGTTTGGACTTTGAAACTCGCAAAACCGAATTATTGTAAGATGTTGTAACTTACAAATGTTATAAGTGGATCCCTCATAGGTTATAATGCTTAATTAATTACGAGCATATCATATACCAAGAAATTAGAGCTTTTGGTCAATCTGTTTAGAGAACATTAATATCTGATCAACTTGAGATATATATACTTGTTAAACATTAAGGTTTGCAACAAAGCTTGGAATTCTCTGATAAACATACATATATTCTTGTTGCTTTTATTTCCCCTGGATTATTTTCTTTTCTCTTTTTTCTTTAGAGCAGAAGGGTTACAACAAATACTAAATAAAATATCATATACCATTAGAGGTGCTATCGGGTCGGGTAGGGTCCGGATACTATTATATTTGGACCCGTACCCTAGAAGTATTAGGGTCCGAATTTCGATCCATATACTTATTTGTTTCAAATCGGGTCGGGTCCGGATCCGGATACCTATCTACCCGTAGATATTTCGGGTCTAGTCTTTCGGTTCTGGGTAGATATTTATACCCATAACTTGTTTATAGATTATCGGGTATGGTTCAAATCCAGGGCGGGTCCGGATCCGGAGCGGGTACATGTCGCAACTCACAAGCATTTGAGAAACACTTTACGTTTAAATATAACTATAATTTCTTCAACATCTCACATAATATATCATTATAATATAAATTAAAATCTACTCCAAATTATTGAAGGTGGGATAATTTTAGAAAGTAAAATATTAGAGGTGATTTCATTATATGATTCCAAAATTCAAGAATAGAATATTAATATAAATTTGTTTCAATCAGTGAAGAGAGCAATAAATTTCAATAATCCGTGCAGAAAGGTAGATACATGGTAGATAAAAAGATCAAGAGAACTTAATTAGTTTCAAAAATTTATAGGCAAATGGTAAAAATGATATTTGATTTCAATAATTTGTGTGAAAAAAACAATAAATTTCATTCAAGAAATTAAAAAATACTACAAATGATTGTCTTTTCATAGTTATTAATATTTGTGTTTATATTAAATAATTATAAAGAAATGGTATTATCATTTTATCGGGTATTTATACGGATATCGGGTCGGGTTCAATTATGGGTCGGATAACTAAATCAAACTTATATCCTATCCATTACAGTATCGGTTCCGATTCGAATCCAGGTCGAATATTAAATTATTAATTTTGTAACCGTACCCATAATTTAACCGGTTATATTTTTTAAACCATATCCTATCCAAATTAATCGGAACCGGTTCGGTTCCGGATCGGATCCGGGTAATCAAGTAAAAGTAGCACCTCTATATACCATTGTACCATGAAAATGTTAATCCATTATCACCTCTTAAAATTTTATTGTAAACTTGAAGACCACTACTTGTAATTTGCACAAACAAATTGCATATATATGATATCAACAATATTTTTGGCATCTAATTAAATTTAATGGAATGAGTACTAGCTAGTTGTTTATGACTTTACTGCATCGATCTCATGTCTCTTTTATCTAATTTATGGTTTTCACCAACGTGTATGCTATATATATGACTAGTCATCAAATTTGATATCTTGCTTAGAGAAGGTCAATTGTTTGGTGGTATAAGATAACAAGTATATAGTGGTTTAATCTTTGTCAAGTCAATTGTTTGGTGGTGTAAGATAACAAGCATATAGTGGTTCAATGCATTTACCACTATGAAACTTGACTTTCACTTTGTGTAAATTAATGCATTGAACGACATTTGTTCGGAAAATGAAATTAATATAATGAAAAATGTGCAAATCATGTATCTCTTAATTAACAACTCAACAACAAATCATGTGTATCTTATATTATTTTGCAATCTTGTATCTCTTATATTATTTTGCAATCATGTATCTTATATTATTTTGCAATCATGTATATATCTCTTATATTATTTTGCAATCATGTATCTCTTAATTAACAAACTCAACAACAAATCATGTCTAACAAATATTAGAATTGCACGTATATGCAAACTTTAATCGTTTTATTATCAATACAGTTCACCTGTCATTTTCTCCTTTCTTCATTCAAAGGCCGTTTTCACTGAGATCAATTTTGATTTTTTGGAGTAAATATAATACATCATTTTCATAAGAATATATTGTACATAATCAAGTCGTCGCAACATGTAATTAACATGCATAATTAGACCTACTAATTAAGTACTAGCTTCCTTCTCTCAATGGTATTCTTAGGTTGTCTCCTTCAAGAAAGCTGTCTTTTTTTTGTTTTACATAAGAATATTTCTAATTTATTTGTTGCTTTCTAGTTGAAAAAATTATACACATATTATATAATCATGCTTGATCAACAAAAAATATTTTAATAATTAGTTCATGATGTATTGTGTGTATATATTCGGTTGGACTCTTGCATAAATACACGTATATACTAATAATTAACCTTGCATATATGTCCGTTTCATGATTAGAAAATTTTAGAAATTTTGGTAAATTCCAGTGTTTTAAAATCTTCATATGTGTATCTAATTTCTGGCTTGGTGGGACTCTAAATGGACTTAAATAAACACTAAATTGTCATTAAATTATCATAATTAAACATCTCGCAAGTCATGCAGTGACGGATGGTAATACAAGGAAAAAGGTGCAAATTAATTAAGCCACCCCTATAAATTGAAATTTTTTAAAATTGTCCATTGAAAATTGTAATTTTTTTATGCATGCATCAATACTATTGGATCCCCTTATCAAATGAAATTACACAGACATTATTTGATATTTTACCCTCCCTAATCTCAATTTTCTAATCATGTCCCTGAAGTCATGGGCCAATCTATTGTCAGTTTAACAGGCCATAAACAAAACACTCTGTGTTTAACATTTTAATTAGGCTTGCCAATTACAAAAAAAAAAAATGAAGCTATGAGTATATCCAAATTACAACTTGTTCATTCTATGGATACCTATTGAAGTGTTGTAGGCAATATTAGCACTTCAGTAGACATTACTTGTTGATTAAATGGATACCTTTGGAGGAAAGATGAGAAAAGGCTTTCGTCATGCTTACATAATTAGTTTTAACTGTATCAATTAATGGAAACATAATTTCTATTTTGTTCTCTTTATCTTCATGTTTTTTCCTTGTGATAATTGAGCACATTGATATTCATCGATGAGTCCTTTTTTAATTATCATGAACATATATTTTCTAATGTATTTATACTTTAAAGTATATATCATTCTATTCCAGATTACATATATGCTTCATCCAATTATATTAAAACATAAAAAAATAAAGCCTATATTTCTCAACAGAAAGAAGATACAATTTTTACAAATAATTCAAACCTTAATTTTTTTTAATAATATATAGATAGCACTTATTTGCTATAAATTGGTATGAACAAGAAAATGAATCAACTTTTTTTATAATCAACAAATCTTCGTAGTATATACACTATCACTATTACAAAAATGTTAACCATACACGGCATATTATACACGAATACGATAAAAATTCAAATTATCAATGTATAAAGGAAGGAGATGCTCGTGCGAAAATGAGCTCAACCATACATACACGGTCAATTAAAATGAAATCGTGAACTAAAGTAACCTATATTTGTACACGGTTAATCGTTCATAATCCGTGTACGTTTGGTCCAAATCTCCAAACACAGATTTCTCACAAAAATCATATAAGATTCATTCGCGCCCTCAACTGAACCAGTTCAAAATTTGTATGTAATATGTATGATTAATTCAATTTGTATAAATTTGTGTATTGAGTTCAATTGCACTCTTATGAAAAAAAAATATACACAAATTTAATAACAAAGAACAAACAAGCAACATAAACAAACAAAACTTATATAGATTAAAGTCAATATCATACATATATAATGAGTGAGAATATTAATATTTCCAAAAACAAGCAAAATAACACTAGAAATTAAACAAATTAACATGAATAATTATTAAATAGCAGCATCTTGTTCTGCCTGGAGCCTCGGGCTGCAGCGTGGCTTAAACAATAATGGTCATGGCAAGTTTTCCTTGATTTTGGGAGGCAGTGGGACTGCTTGACTTTGCCTTAATTGATAATGTTCTTCGAATCCTGGAGGGATTTCAGAGAATTCCACCAATCCCCCATTTGGCCATATGACCCAATTGGCACTGAAAGGTTCTTCATTTCGCTTAGTTTTAGGCTGATTAGAAACCATTAAAATTGATGAAATAATTTGCTTGATATTGTGAGAATTGAAAATGAAAATGACAAATTGAAAAAGGTTGTTATCTGTTTATAGGAAATAAATACATCTAATAAGGAGATGTTTCGTGTTATACTTTCTAACACAATTTAATTTCATAAATGTTAGATAAAAAATTTAAATACTCAAATCAAACAAGGTTATAACCTAAAATCCGTGTATGATTACAAGTCCTACACGGTTTTTTTACCAAACAGTGTATAAATTTTGATAGGGATGCTTGATTTTTCGCGCCTGTTTGACTAACTAGCACATGCCCCTTCGACTTCCCTGTAATTTAAATACATTTTTCTAGGAACCATGGAAAATTTGTGTATCATACATGATTTTTTATACGGAACCGTGTAGAATTAGTTCTTAGGGTTTCCTTCTTTCGCACCTCTTCCTGTCTTCAATTCCCACAGCTCTCTCACGTCTAATCAAATAACTCTCCTATCTCTCTCTTCTCCCTCTTTATAGTTATCAATTCCTCTTTTCTCCTTTACTCCTCTCTTTCTTAGAGTTTCGGCGACGCTCATTTTTCTCTAAATAACTCTCTCGCAACCAATCCAGGATTTCACAAACCACTTTCTTTCTAACTCGGATCCATTTTTTCTTTCTACACCCATTTATGGTTTTTGTGATTTTCTTGTTGCTTGTTTGTTGTTGTGTGGAATCGAAGGTCGGCCCAGATGCGAGGTAGGAGGTTACTTCCTGTGACCCGCCTTGGTACTATGCGGCCATTGCTAAACCAAAATGGGATGCAAGTTCCGATAATCTTTTAATTTGTGTGTTATTTATCTAGAATGCCTTGTGAGAAAAATGATTATTGTTGTTATTCATGGCTTAGTGAATTGTTATTATCTAAAACGATTATTGTTGAAATTTGGGTATATTGATTTCTAAAATGTTTGGTGCCAAAGCAAATATTACTTCGTTGAATGATCTCTCTTTTGAACTGTTGAGTTGATGATAGAATTGAATCGGTCAAGGCATATATGCTTAGCAATTTTTGAACTGTTTGACATGTATATAATGATGTATGTTGTAAAATTGTTGAAGGCTAAATGTACTCTGTGTTGCAATCTGAAACAATTATTGTTGAAATTTTTTATTTCTCGAATGTTTGGTGCCAAAGCAAAGATTACATCATTGAATGATCTCTCTTTGAGCTGTTGAGTCAATGATAGAATTGTATCGGTCAAGGCATGCTTAGTAATTTTTTAACTGTTTGACATGTATAAGATGATGTGTATGTAAAATTATTGAAGGCTGAATGTACTCTGTGTTGCAATTTGAATTTACTTTCCAAATCTTGTTTTTGTGTTTTGTTGGGGCCTACTGATGATGCATAATTGGTGCTGAGACCTTGCTACTACTTAGTTTAGTAGCTAGTCGATAAAGCCAGGTGTGAGTTGCTGAAGCAAATATGACAGTCTAAAAAATTAATATGTAATTTCTGACTAAGAACAAATATTGGCATATGGCTCATTCTTGAGGTACTCTCTCTCTCTCTCTCTAACTTTCCCCTGACTTATCTATTTTTAGCTCATTTTTCTTATTTTACCCTGACTTGTCGTGTTACTTGAATCTACAAGTACTCCTCTGAAGCCAATGACAATTCTTGATCATGAAAGCAGAAGGGAGATCGAATGTGTTGTCACTCTAAGAGTGTACGTTCTTGGTGCAGCTCTATTCTTTTTTCTTGTGAGAAATCAGATTGTCGATTCAAACAATTTGGGACTTTGTAGGAGATTTTGGGAACCATTAGATAGTTTCTTTTTTACTTAATTGTTTTTTTTTCTTTTTTCTATTTAACTTGTTTAAATTTTTATAACTAACATATTTTATCTGTAAAAGGATCAACTTGTCATTTCAAGACAAACTATGGATCAAGAATTGTCATTGAGTTCAGAAATATGGAAGACCAATGGAATGTGCATGTAGTGTTCGACCCGGCTGGCTAACTGGACTGAGTTGTGGTTTAATCTCTTTACATGAAAGGAATTACATCAACTCAGCCCAAGTAAGACTGTCATGTTGAACACCACATGGACTTTCCATGGGCCCCTCCACATTTCCGAAGTTAATAGCATTCTTGATCCATGATTGTCTTAAAATGACAAGCTGACCACCTATAAATAAAAATGTTAGTTATAGAAATTAAAGCAAGCATATCTCATAAAATGTATATGTTGTATATATGTTGAATTATGAATGTATATGTATGTTAAATTAATGTTGAATATATTAATTGTTTTTGTTTGTTGAATGTTGAATGTCGAATAAAGATGTTTGTTTTATGTATTTTGTACATGTTCAATAATTTTTGAATTATGAATGTATAATATTGTATATTTAATGGCTAGCAAATATAGATGTATGCGAGTCAATTATAAATCAAATAAAAAAAAATTATACGCGGTTTTTAAAATCAAACCGTGTACAAAGAGTGACATACACGGCTTATATTAAATAGTCGTGTAGGGTTTCTAAAAATCATACACATATTTCTTGTAAAAACTGTATATATAATTCTAGTTATTATACACAATTACTGTGACTGTGTATAAATCACCAGTTTCAGCATTTGTTTTTGAAGATCTGACACGATTCACTTATAGAAACTGTATATATTAGGTACGGTTTTGCAACCGTGTGCAGTGTATGGACCTTTTTATGTCATTAACTTTTAGAACCATATATAGTCACGTTTTCTATAGTAGTGTACATATGAATAGATTATGCCGCCCGTTATATGAATCCAATACTAAGGAAATATTTACCTCATGTCGATTTCCACCAACAATTTATTATTACACGCTAGTTAAAGAAAACGACATCTCCTTTACGAATTAAGCCAATTTTGCATTCTTTTTAGTCTTCTTTACATATATATTTTTTATTATTTTCTATCTCAAAGAAGGGAAAGTGGGAAACAGAAACAGAATCAAAGACTTATACTAGTGGGTTGGGCAATAGTTGCAATTAAACCGAAACCGGAAGTTTAAAGCCGTCGGCGATCGAGCCACGAAAATCTAAATTTCCAAATGGCCCGTTTCTTCCACGTGTCCCTTTCTATGACCGCTCGTCCCCTTCACCACTACCTTTTTACAATTTTACCCTTCATTTTTCCGTCTCAGCATTCCCTCCATTTCATTTCAAACAGCTAATATCCTTTTGTCTCCTATAGTTCAAGCGGCTAGCGCCCGTCCGTTTTCACTCGTGCATGTATTAAAAGTCAATAGGCTTCTCCAATTTTACCATTGAGGCATTGACTGGAGAAATAAGATCTCTTCCTCTCATACCATACCAGACCGCCTATAATAACCCCCCTGCACCCACCAACTCATTTGGACTCACTCAACTCTCACCTCTCTCTCTCTTGCTCTCTAAACCCTGTCGACGCGAACTCAAGTTTCTCTCTCTTACTCTAAGAAACCTAGAGAGAGAAATGGGGAGAGCACCGTGTTGCGACAAGGTAGGGCTAAAGAAGGGGAGATGGACGGCTGAAGAAGACGATATCTTATTGAAGTACATTGCTACCCATGGCGAAGGCTCATGGCGATCTCTACCAAAGAAAGCTGGTACATATCTATTTTCTTCTTCCTCACTTTGGACGCCCACTCAGAAATAAAACTAATTTGATTCGTCGAAATGATTCGTTTCTGATCGTGCGCGTCTGAAATTTCCAGGATTGTTGAGGTGCGGTAAGAGCTGTAGACTGAGGTGGATAAATTACTTGAGAGCTGATGTCAAGAGAGGCAACATTTCCAAAGAGGAAGAAGACACCATTATAAAGCTCCATACTTCTCTTGGCAACAGGTACTAACTTTAAATTTTTTTTAAATTCTACCTGAAAATCATCATTTTTATTCTTCACAAGTCACAATTGAAGATCCTTGATCAGCTATCAGTCCTAATGGGTGTAGTAGTACTACGCTCTAAGCTCATTCGTTCTCTTCTCTCCGTTTTCTATTTTTTTTTTTTTTAATTTGCTTTTCTGATAGTAAACAGAGAGTTCTTGTCGTATATAGAGAACCTTGTTTTCCGTTCGGCTTTGGTCTGTCCTCTTGTCCTTCGGCACATGTAAAGCTATTTTACTTTAGTTCACGTCAGGAATACATGGCCAGATCCGCCAGAGTGGGTCCCACCTGTCAATCCAAACGAAACCTTCTAGCAAGGCAAGCAGTAATGATATATTGGTCCACTGGCCCTATTAAACTAGGTCCAGCCTAGATTAATAGCCCGTCTGCCTTTACTATTGGTGGTGGTGGGCCCCTGGCCACGTGGAGCTCGGTACTCGACGGGGCTCATGATGCACGTGGCCGTGGCCAACTTTTTCATATTTGTGCATCGTTCCAATTATTGCTGTTGCTCTCCATTTTTGTCGATACCTTAGATGTCCTTTTCCCTGTTTTATGACCCTTTTATGAAAGGTTGAAGTTTCCGTTTTCAGTTTTAAATGCAGACGAAAATGTTGCCACAAGGACTTTCCAAATATCGTGGCATTTTATACACAACGATTTAAATCCAACGGTTTAATTATTCATTTCGCTTTTTATATCTTTCTACTGATTTTGTTTTTTCATACATTTTTTTTTTTTTGTTGCATCTTGTCAAAGTCTTTTGGATTCAAATCTGTAGACGGATCAGTTGGTCATGTGCCATGCAATACACATGTGCAAGTGGTGATTATAATATGTCGACACATTTATTATAAAATTTAAGTACGAAAGAAACAAAATTGAGATCTGAATCATTTATCATAAATTATTTGAGATTCCGACTGACACCAATCAGTCTGGTTATAGCATATCTTCTGTGCTTGTTGTTTTCTTCTGACAAACTTTATATATTATAAACCGTGATTCAGCTGCAAGTTGTATTATATCATAAAAAATAAATTTATAAGATCACCATATAATATTTCTATAAAATAATGGATTCAAGAGGATTTAGTAGATAACTGTGACGACAATAAGTTAGTATTATCGATCCTGCACTAACACACATTAATATATAATCGAATTTACACAAAACTCTTGGCGTGCATGAAACAAAATATTTAATATAAATCCATCTTACTTTAAAATATATTTGAATTATTGACTGTATATCTGACAAAAATTGTTACTTCATTTTGTGTCTCTGTAGGTGGTCACAGATAGCAGGTCACCTGCCAGGGAGAACAGACAACGAGATAAAGAACTACTGGAATTCACACCTCAGCCGGCAGGTCCACACTTACCGGAAGTCTGCTCCCGCCGACTCTGATTCCCCAAAAGTCGATTTGCCGGCATCCACCGAAACTGGCAAACACAAGAAGGCCAACCGCACCAGCCGGGGTTCAAAGAAGAAATCCAATAACAACAACACGACGAAAGAAATGAAAGAAGCAAACACGAAAGAAATCGAAGTCGTGCCGGCTGCTTCACAATCAAACAGCGAGGACGGGTTCAGCACGGTGTTAGACCCAGAGATTGAATCAATTGACGAGGAAATGATCAGTGGCCTACTAAGCCCGGGCCCACTTGGCAGTGAGATGGATGCAATGCTTCTGTGTGGTAGTGATGGAAGTGAGGGTTGGGTCCCACAGGAAGAGACGGCATTGAATGAGGAGAGAGGGAGTGGGGCAAATATTGTAAATGAAGAGAGAGAAAGCGGGCCTACAGGAACCCACTTGGGCCAAGAGGAGGAAGTGGGGTCGGCCCAAATTGATACAACCAACCTCTTAGATTGGGACAAGCTGGATTGGGACTTGGATTTGGGACAAGAATGGTCTTGTTGTGATTCTACTGTTGATTTTAGGATCCCCAACACGGATATAAACAATGGCAATGACCTAGAATCCTTTGCCAGCTGGCTCATGTCGGATCTTGCATGAGCTTATCGGGTACAATTCATGTTTGGGTCTGATGGTTTTTCTAATGACTTGTATAATTAGGAGAGGTTTTCTCATTTCTGGTAGGTTTCAATAGGGGCTAGTAATTGGCTATTGGAAGGAATGTTGGTTGTTCTAAAAATAACGATGGTAGAAACTATAACTGTGCATTATTCTCCTATGTTTATGGAATAATCAATAATTTCACCTTGGAATTTGGTTCCATGTACAAACAGAAGTTGTGATGCAATATATAAAATATTTGTGCATCTATGTAGGTGGGGTCCTTATTTAATGGGTATTTCCATATATGGATGATTATGTATATGTGAGTAGTGATTCAGGAATCAAATTTGTTTGCATCTCAGTAGGTGTGGTTCATGGGGAATTGCAATGTATGGTAGCCTGTTGGATTTTAGATTATGTATGATTGGTGATTAGGAAAGCCTGAAAGGTTTTATGGGAGATTTCCATTGGTTTTCTAATATTGCTGAATAAATAAAAAGCATGTACGAGGTATGTATGTTAATTATAAGCAATAAATAATTGAAACATGGTTGTGGTTCTCATCAATTTGGTACCACCAAGTACAATCTTTTTTCATCGATGTGTAATTTGTTTTCTTTGTGTGGTCTAGGATGTGATAATACAAGTTGAGTTTTTGTCTAAAGGGTTTTGGATCAAGTTTTATTCAAAGCCGGATCTAAACCTCTCGATCAATATTAAAATTCATACAAACTGTTTAGGTTCACGGAACCATTTAAATTTGTTAAGTTTTAACTATGTCCGTACGATCTCAACACAAATCAGATGATTTAGGTCTGACTTTGGATCAGATTTATCTGAAGCCCTTTGGACAAACCCAATTCCAATAATAAATACCATTTTTCCCTTTAGAATATTTATTGAAGGTTTTCTTTTGAAGTTACAATTTTTTTTTCCTCTAAAAAAAGAAGAGTAGATTTCTCTCAAAAATAATTATAATTGTTTTTTTTTAAGAACTGAATAAGATGTAGTCATGTACTTCTTTTCTGAATGATACATAAGGCTTTTTTTATTTTGACTTTGGATATGGCTTTCAAGAATTGATAACAACAACAATGTTTAGAATAATATATAGTGTATCAATAAATAAACAATTAATCATTCATAAATTATGGGGTTGTCTTTCAATATTGCTTTGTGCAACATACATATACAAAAATATAATTAGAAAAAATAAAGCCCCTTTCAACAGTTTTGTACGCAAGTAGCCAGGTAGGCACGCAATACATGCATACACCAAATCCTGTAGAAAATTATTTTATACGCCCGGGCCTGGCCGGTAAGTTGACAAGACACATGGATGATGTCTTTTCTTTCATATCTGTTATTAAAATGATGTACATGTTTTTTTCCTTTTCTGTAGCAGTATATTTCCTTTTTCCTGTCAATTATATATATATATTTCCTTTTCCTGTCAAATTAATCCCCAGGGGACCTAAACCTTGTCTTCTAGTTCTTGGTTTATTTGATTAGTGCGCTTTTAAGTCTCTTAAACAGGAAAAGAAAAATTAGTGCCTTAATTAATTGCTGGGAAGATTAAATCTTTATAGTTTTATAGTCAAAATAAACAAGAACTAGTTTTTGATCTAGTAGCAAAAACACATGGTTCTAATGTGGAAGGTTAAAGTCCGAATCTGCTGTGATTCCGAGAGAGATCGCAGGATTCTGAAATTCCGAGATCAACGGTTCAAACTTTTCTATGCATGGATCTCGAAAACGTTCTCGGAAAAAATAAATTGTCATGCACGCATCTTGAGAAAGACCAACCGTTGAGATCAAGATCGCAGGGTCCTGTGATTCCCGAGAATCACAACAGATTTATTTTCGGAAGGTTATGAGTTCGAAACTCACAAAGTACGTGGAGAAATCCTTTGTAGTATGAACAGGAGTTTGAAAATATATTGAGTGGCTTGACCTAACTTATAATTTTAAAAAAAATGTCAAAATAAACATACTCAATCTTGATAAATAATGAAAATAGAAGAAGGTAACTGCAAAATATTAATTTTACATTTTACTCTTCTTTGACTGAGACAATTATTAGTCAAAATGAAGAGACAATTTTTTGACAATCACCTCAATTATTAGTCAAAATGAAGAGACAATTTCTACATAACTTTTCTTTTTACCTAATTTTAAAGCTTTGTTAAATATTATTGCTTACCATATGAAGTAGAATTCATCGTACGCTATGTGTCACTTGTGCTTTCAAAGGACGGTGACATCTATAATTTTGATCGGAGAAAAAGTTTCATATAAGATTATATTTTGCTTGTAAAGTAGAGAAGGAAATTTGTCACGCCCCGTAATCAGTCACGTCACGGAACGTAACGTTACGTTACATGAGTTGATTACGTGATGTGATTTGAGTGTCGCGTGATGTGACCGTATTTGAGCGAAAATTACTTGTCACGTCACGTCACGGTATGAAAAAACATAGAGTATTCAGCTTTTTGTAATTAATTTTCGGGGGAATTTCACATATACCCCTCAAAAACTTCAAAATTACGTATTTCCCCCTCTAAACTTTGAAATTACGTATTTCCCCCTCTAAATTTCAAAAACTCACAAATTTACCCATTTTATTGTCTTTTATATTAAAACTCATTCTAAAATTTTGAAATACCCATTTTACCCTTTACTAAAAGCATATAAAAACCCAGCAAACTCAAATTTGAATCTGAAGGGTTCCTCTACCGTCCAATCCGCAAGCATCGCTTTAAGATCTATGCGCATCGCTTTAATATTCGTGTTGATCTAGCACGAATGGATCTTAAAGCAATTATGATCTGTGCGCATCACATTAAGATCTGTGCATGTCACTTCAATATGCGTGTGTGTTCGCATCAAGATTTGTGTCGATCTTGCGCGCACAGATCTAAAAGCAGTTCGGACGGTAGATGAACCGTTCAGATTCAAATTTGAGTCTGATGGGTTTTATATGTTTTTAATAAAGGGTAAAATGGGTATTTTATAAATTTAGAATGAGTTTTAATATAAAAGACAATAAAATAGGTAAATTTGTGAGTATTTGAAGTTTAGAGGGGAAAATACGTAATTTCAAACTTTAGAGGGGGGAATACGTAATTTTGAAGTTTTTGAGGGGTATACGTGAAATTGCCCCTTAATTTTCAGTTTTTGTTTTATACGCATAGAGTATCCATGTTTCTCTTATGTTATAGGTTCAGTGATACCGGTACTCATGTAGTATTGGTTTTTATTTTCTCTAATTTAGTCTAATGAATATTTGTAATTTGAATTTCTAAAGTAATGTCAAATATTCAATAGCCTTTCCTCAAAAAAAAAGATTACAATATTATTTAGTTATTTTACAATTTTTATAATTTTCATATTTTTTATATTTTTTTCTGAATTTCAACAATTTAAATTAAAATATAAAAAAAAGTTTCACGTAATTAATGTACGTCACGTCATATCACATCACGTGTGGTCACGCTACGTGTAGTCACGGCGTGACTACACATGACGTGACCATTCGCGTGACGTGACCGTCTGCCCTTATTTTAATCACGTCACGTAACCAAATCACGGTGTGTTTGTCACGTCACGTCACGGCGTATCACGTATTTCCTTCTCTATTGTAAAGCATGAACTATGTACAATTTTACATGGTTCATATAAATATTGGGTGGATGAGTTAACCAATTAGACGCACAATAAGGAATTGATACATAAAACTATACTCAAAATCAATAAATTATACATATTTCGGATAACAATTAATAAAAATTCGAACCGAATGAAATTCGCTTTTTTCGCTCCATTGATAAAGAGGCGATCTGCTCATGTGCCCTCCTCTCCGAGGAATTCAGATCCAGTGAGAGGAATTTAGATTCAGTGAAGTAACTTAATTTTTGGGTTTAGATTGGAACCGTCCGATTTGAATCCGTGACAATCTATTTCGAAGTGGAACGCACACATTCCGAGCGACGGATTCGAATTGGACGGTCCCGATCCAAAACCCAAAAATTAGGTTACTTTAGGGGATCCGGACCCCTCTCTGAGTCCGCATCGTCTGCATTAACTTAAAAGAGCATCTTTTGAGTTAATGCATCTCGACCATCTAATTTTAAACGGAACCATTACGGCTCCTGTTTATAAAACATGGGGTCTTCTAATATTAGTGCGGCACAAATTTTAAATTAGATTGGACGGTCCATATGCATTAACTCAAAATATTATTTTTTGAGTTAATGCAGAGGATACGAATTCCTCCTGTCCCACTCTCACTCTTGACACAGTGATATCCTCCTCTCTTTTTCGTATGTACCTCTTCTAACGGAGAGAAGAATGAGAGAGAGGAGAAGGAGCGAAACCGAGTAGAGCCGAGAGCACGATCAGGGGCGGATCCAAAATTTCAATCAGGGTAGGGCACTAATTGGATTCAAATAGTCAATCGATTCAAATCCGTTAACTAATTGGGTACTAGATAAAAACTTGTTTTGTAATAGAAAGTTGGACAAAATTGATAAAAAATTATTTTTCTAAAAAATTATATTCCATATGCATCTATACTTTTGTTATTAGCTAAATTAGTCATTAGTTTTTAATTTTCAAAATCTATATCCAAAAAATAATTCAAAATACTAACTAAAATAAAAAAAATTGCTTCACACAAATAAGAAATATATTGTTGAAAAAAACAAAATGATTTAGAAATTATGAATAACAGTTCAAAAACAAATACAAATATGCAAAAAAAAAATGTGAAAATGGATGGTCCAATGAGTGAAGAAATTGAGAGGAGATAAAAAAATTAGATACCTCAATTTTACAAATGAGATCCGCGGTTCCATTTATCTCATATTTTATTAGTGCATAAAAACTCATCTATCTCATCTACAATAGTCTTTAATAGTACACCTACACCAAGTCTAAATAAACAAAGGAGAGCTTTCTTCTCCAACAGGCTCCACCAAAATTTGCCAAAAAAATATATCTCAGCTCCAATAGAGGTAGAAGGAAAATAGCGAACGGAGAGAGACTCAGTTCTTGTAAATTAGATTGTTGGACTTATTACAGGTCCAGGGTAGAGCAATCATATTTTTCAGAATAGGACAAAGGTTTGAAACTCATTTCTTATGAATTAATTTTGGATTTCCAGGGTAGGGCACTTGCCCTACCCTATGCTTAACTGGATCCGCCCCTAAGTGCGATATCGTCAGAGTTTAGAGCATAGAGTCTCTACCTCAATCCGATTAGAGCACGGCGGTGAGCATATCTAATCGTCGAAGCGCAGGGATCCAGTCGTATAGAGAGATAAAGAATGAGATAATAGGGTGATTAGAGTACTAATAAGTAAGATTAGATGATTATAGTAGTTTAAATAAATTTGTGAGAATAAATAAGTTTTGGATATAGGAATGAGGGTCACTTGACTCATTGTAAATACATTTTTTTATCAATAAAATTATTAGTAGTCATTTAAAGTGACTAACATTTAAAAAATGCAATTAATAAATTCTACTCCTAATTTATTATAGTGGCTGGAGAAATGGTGGGATCAAGCCGTGACGAGTTCTACGATAACTTATACGTGGATAGGGGTGGATCTAGATGGTAGGGCGTGCTTAGCTATTTTTATCATTTTAATTTTTTTAATTATGTATGTTAAAATTTAATAAATTTTTATAGGTATTTATATGGTTTATTCTCTTACAAAAAATTTAAAATATGTACTTGTAACTTAGTGATTAAAATTTTACTTTGTGATTGTAAAAACTTTGAGTTAAAAAATTTCAATTGCCACACATTATGTATTTTACATTCCAGTCGCTGTCTAAATATTTGTATTTGCCCTTTTACATGAATATGAGATTTTAATCATTTTATAATCAAATGTAATATTATAAGTTTTACTAAAATCACATTTTACTATTTTAGAAATGCAATATTATAAGTTTTACTAAAATTACATTTTTTTCAAGCTCTTCCAACATGCAACATGCTTTAAGAATTTTATCTATACTCTAGTTAAGAGCAGGAAATTAGCTTTCAAAGATTCTTTGAAAAGATGTTTGGTGTTGAAAAAGATGCAAAATACCAAATATTTATATAAAGTGAAAAATTAATAACTAGGTAAGATTCCTAAGAAGAGCAACTCTACATTCGTTTCATTTTTTTATTTTTTTCCTTACAGTAAGACTTTGTGTATTGTTTGTTTCAGTTGTAAGACTCAAAACAGTCTTTTGTTTTGTAACACTCAATTTAATTGATGCTTTCCAATTACCAAATATCTACGTTGTTGGCTTCATCCGTATCTGTTTTTATTTTTGAGATACGGATCGGATATTAGAAAAATATGGTTCAGATATTAAATGAATATAAATACGGATAACCGCTTTTTATAATAATAAATAACATAATTGTTTTCATAATATATACTAAATTATAGAGTATATATCTACTATTTGAATATGGATAATTAAAATTTAAAATCATATTTGTATCCACATGAATATTCAGACATCGAATATTCATATTTAATTTTCAAATATAGATCTCAATACAATACAGACAGATATATCTGACCCGTTTGCACACCTAAGTCGGACACATTTTTATTCCTTCAGCAACAAATTGGATCATGTACAATTCTTTGAGTGAGGCTATGGTGCTATGCATAGCACGGATGGCTAGTGTACTACGGCTCAATATGGTACCTTTTAAAATTCTAACGGTCGATCCGACCGTTCAATGTGATAATTATATGAATATGTACTTGCAAACTAAATTTTACATTTTTTCGAATTTTTTTACTATTTTTTTAGATAGGTAGAATTTTGATGGTCCAGAATTTTCAAAAAACACTGATTTTTCTACCTATCTAAAAAAATAGTAAAAAAATTCGAAAAAATGTAAAATTTAATTTGCAAGTACATATTCATATGATTATCACATTGAACGGTCGGATCGACCGTTAGGATTTTAAAAAGTACCATATTGAGCCGTAGTACACTAGACATGTGTGCTATGCATAGCACCATAGCCTCACTCCAATTCTTTTATAAATGGTCACATTTTTTCCACGTGATTGTTGTGAATGAAGATCTTTTGGACAAAAGTTGGCTATTTGTATGATTGTAACACACAAGTTGTTATATGTTTTCCACTTGAGGGAGGCTAAGATTTATTAATTGTCGAATATATCACAAGTTTTTATAAAATTTATGTTTGGGATAATGTTATATAATGATGTTTTCACATTAAGTTAGATGTAATTGAACAATTTTGGGTAAAGGTGGAAGGATAAATTATTTTATACTCCAATTTCTATACGTACAATTCATTCAAATCCTAATCCTTATATCAAATGCGCAACATTACATAATTATCATCAGCGCAAAATATATTTAAAATTGAACTTGTTATACTAGCGGAAATGTGATGAATTTGTTTGGAGAAAAAAAATAATCTCAATATAAAATTACAACAATAGATATACAAAATTTAAAATTTTGAGTCAGCCTTCAAAAAAAAATTTAATATTGCAAGAGCTAAAGACAACATACCGTCCCGTCCGACTTCATCTACTTTTATGGGAATTTACATTCTATATGATTATCATATGAAAATATACTTTTACGGGAATTTTACATTCTATATGATTATTATATGATTATCATATGAAAATATACTTTTACGGAAATTTACATTCTATAAAGTTAAAGTAGCCGATCTGAGCCATTTTATATGATTATCATATGAAAATATACTTGTAGATTAAAAATTTTATATATATATTTTTAAATTTAATATTTGTTTAGATTTGTAGAAACTTACTTGATCTAAAGGTTCTAAATTATTCAAACGTACTGATTTTCTACCTATTTAAAAAAATATAAAAATGAAAAAAATGAAAATTTTAGTTTGCAAGTAAATTTCATATAAAAATTATATTGAATGATTTAAATCGACTATTTGAATTTTGAAACTAAAAATATTAATCAAAAGTACAGACCAATTATCTTAGCCTCCTTTAAATGAAAAAACATATAATAACTCGTGTGTTACAATCATAGAAATAGCCAATTTTTGTCCAAAAGATCTTCATTCACAACAATCAATTCATGTGGGAAAAAATATGACCATTTATAAATGACTTGGTACATGAATACAACAAGTGTCGGACCCCACTTTTCAAGATTTATGAAAATAATACTATACAATTATTCGTGCGGCCAGAAATTGTGAGGTAATTGGGGGCTTCAAAATGGAAATATTTTATTGGTAGAAATTAATAGAAAAGAAAGAGAGAGAAATAAAAAGAGTACATCAATTCTTATATTAGTAGAAAGATCGGTAGGATTTTTACTGATTCTAAAAATCAAAAAGTTTGGATCGGTACGAATTATACCGATCCAAACTTAGTTTTTTTTTTAAATCTGATGTATAGATGGAGGGAATTCTTATATTAAATTTCTAGTAAAATATAAAAAGTTTTTCAAAAAATAGATAGAATGTTTCTATTATATCTAAATGTTAAGATACTCTATCTATCTTTGTAAAACAAAATTATATTTTACTAAAAAATGAAAGAAAAAAAAACAAACTGGTTTTTGAATCAGTAAGAATTTTACCGATCTTTCTACCAATATAAGAACTGATGTATTCTTTCTATTTTTCTCTCTTCTTTTCTATTAATTTCTACCAATAAAAATTTCCCTTCAATATAGTGGATTCATATCCTCTCCGGTACCGGACAAAAAAAAAATTTAGAATCTTTTCGAATTAGTGGATCCGGACCGTTTTTTTATTTTGCACGAATCTCAAAACACAAATAATACTGGTCCCGTGCTATTTATTCTAATCTGGATCGTAAACTTGTGAGACCCACCGTCCAATATCTGAAAGGATACTTCTCTCAGTGCAAAGCGTCCAAGAAAATCCCAACTGTTCAAATACGCTTTGCACGAATCTCAAAGCACAAATAATAATGATCCCTGCGCTATCCCTGAATACGCACTCGTTGAAGAGTCAGGCTCGAATGGGTTCAATTTGTTAGTTCGGGGCCCACCACGTATAAGTATATATTTTCTTTGTTGCACCTCTTACTTATTGAATTGTATTGCAGTTCGTTCCGACTTCCGATCTATATCAATTATCAAGATTTAATTCAACCCGGTACGTGATGCATTGCATAGAATTAATTATGGAAAATGAAACCCGGGTTCCGACCCGGACCATGCCCCAAACTCAGACCGGACCGGACCAAGGCTAGGGATGGTCCTGGCACGAACCTGGTCCGTTTGTTTTCCCCCGGCCCGTGTAGGACCGGACCGGACCAGACCCAGACCGGACTAGCAGTAGCCTAAAAAAAAAAAAACCGCCAGACCTGGACCGTGGACCGGACCGGTCCGTATCAATTTGGACCACGGTCTAAGCACGGGTTTCGGCCGATCTCCAATTATTAAGACCACCAGACCTGGACCGTGAAGCTCGCCGGACCCGTGTGGACCGTGGCCTGTTGGAACCGTGGCCCGACCGGGTCTGAACCGGACCGGACCGGCCCTTTTTCAATTCACTAACTTGAACACGCTAAGGGATTTAAAAAAAAAAATAACTCTTGCTTATACTTTATGATATGCATTTTTACGTTAATTTTAGTGGTCGTTCAAGTGAGATTTTTTTTTTTTTTTTTTTTGCATAATCTATGCTCCATACAAAGAGTAAAATTCTAATTATTCATTCATTTTATATTATAAGTATTTTTACAATCTAATCTTCTCATCATTAATCCTCATTTAAAAGAGAAATTTAAGATGTAATGAAACTTTTAAAATAATATAATTTTTCTTTTTCTCTATAAAAATTTTTCACACTACTAATCGTGCTTTTGTTTGAATTCAGATTCTCCTCGGTACCATAATAGAGAATCTTTTAGAATTACTGGATCTGCACGAATCTCATAACCCAATAATATTGCCCCTACGCTAGCCCGAATTTCAAAGTGGCTAGGAGTTAATCTAAACCCTAAACCAATTAAATAGTTAAATGATAATCCACAGTTAAACATAATTTAAAACCTTTGATGAATGCAAAACTTTTTCATAAAAAAATAATTTAATTTTAAAAATTCAATTTTTATTCCTCTAGTTTTTTTCGGTCGAAGGCTAAAATATAAATATAATTGAGAATATAATCCAGAAAATTAAAGGCTTGCCAACACATGACATTTCAAATAATAGACAACAAAAAATTATAAATTATAATTTAAAGCCTCCTTCTTGAAATACAGTTGCCCTACAATTTGGTAGATAATAAATTTCAACAGTAACAACAATATCTATACACGATTAATTTGCGAATAAAACGTATTATACGTTTTTTGCGTTTTATTCGGAGTTCAGTTCTGAAACGTCAAAAAATGAATAAAATGCGAATTATTCGCGAATTAATTGCGTATATTGTTACTATGATTTGAACTAATTTGACCTAAATCTATATTGTAGATGATCCTTTTAAAGTTTGTGCTAATATATAACGGAACGAACCAGATTCAACCTACCAATTCAATAAATAAAAAATTATGTTTTCCTTTTTGATTGATTTTTACATCTCTCAAGTTACATCCCATACTAGTTTTAATTCCTTAGATGCAACAAAATTAATCCATGTTGTCTATTTTGTGAAATTAATCTCAAACTAGTTTTCAATTTTTTTTAAACTTTGTCTATGTTGTGAAATAAAATTAATCCAAAATCCGGGAAAAAGGAGGAAAAAAAAAAGTTTTTTTGTGCCAGCTTTTTTGTTGCTATGATTTTTATTGTTGTTGTCATTTTGCAAGGTTATTCAATAAAACAGATTTTTTTTTAAAAGGAGAAACATATTTTGCCTATTTTTGTATGTTAGAAATTGAATCCAATTACAAAAAAATAAAAAAAACAAAGGGATGTTTTGAATAAAGAATTTCTATCGACAAATATTCCATTAGTATTTTGGATAAAAAAAAGTTATAGAATAATTTTGAAACAAATAAAAAGTTCAATAGCTATAAAGTGACAAATCAAAATTTAGTAACTAATTCGTAACAAAAGACAAAATTTAGTAACCTATGACGAAATTAACCCTATATTATAAGTATCCAAGTACTTAAATATAAAATTATCAAAAAAAAATTTAGTAAAGGTTGGAGATCAAGCCACCCACCCAATTATTTAATAGTATAAATTTATAAAACTTGTGCGTATATATTAGAATATCTTCATCTATGCTTCCAAAGTAATAATGAACAAAGCTAGCGTGTGTGATGCATTTAATGCAACTTAAAAAGTCTATCGGATTGGCTTCAAATGTCGAATTCAAACCATTGAAACCGATCTACTTCATGAGTAATGCATGTACATGCAAAATTTTGAAATTTTCGTATTCATTTAGTACAATATCAAGCGGTAAAATAAAAATAAAAAATGAATGTAGAAAATAACTTATAAAAAATATGTTTTTTTTACCGCTTAACTATGTACTAAATAAATTCAAAGCTGTCAAAATTTTACATATACAGATCAATCGTGAAATAGAGGGATTTCAACGGTATTAAATTTATCGTTTGAAACTAATTCAGTATATTTTTAAAATTATGCTCACCAAACATTCTTAATGAGCACATAAGATCTCCTGTCCACATGACTTTCTGCCAACAGATCAATCCGTTCTTCTTTTCATTACTTGAGTGGTCATATTTGAGATAAAAAAAAATGTATAGAAATTTGAAAAAACAAACTCATACATTAATTATGACCATCCGTGTGATAGGTCGATGCACAGATAAACTCTTTAAGGAGGAATATTCTGCCCGAACAGAAAATTTGGTTCCGCACCAACATAAGAGCTTTGCTCGAAATTTTTACAAAAACCATAATTAAAAAAATCAAAATTAGCAAACTAATATGATTAGTTCGGTTTTTACAAAAACTATAAGAACCGAGATGCCAATTCGGTTCCCATTTTTTTTTTCTCCTGGAACCGAATTGGCATTTCGGCCCCCCCTTTTCACACTTATTCCGTAGAGCCGCCACAGAAAATCGAAATAGGCTATGACCGAATTGTCATTTCGGTTCCCATTTTTTTTTTTAGAGACAAATAGCTAAAATGATGAAATATAACACTAAAAAATTGAATTTTTTTTTCCCTCTGTCAAATTACTTTTTTTATAGCATATTTATACTAAAATACGCTAAATTACTTCAAATTATGTTAATTTATGCTGATTTACATTAAATTACTTGAAATTACAATAATTATGTAGAATTATGCTAAAATACGGTAAATTATGCTAAATTACGTATGAATAGGGCCTATTTTGTGCCATATTTCATAAATCATAAAAAAAAAGTAAAAAAATTCCAAAAATAATAAAAATTGGTATTCTACAAGTTCATTATATAACTTATTTACTGAGCTACATAGATTGAACAATAGAAATGATAATCTTAATCGGAAACTTCAACTGAAGTTTTGAGACTCTTCCCTTTATTTTTTTGGCGATTCTAAATTTCAAAATCCGGCATTGCAAGCTATGACGCATGCGTATTTTTACAAATTTTCCGAAAAAGAGTCATTTGCTGAAATCGGAAACTCGAACGCCGTTTTATGGCCGTTTGAAGTTTCGTCACCATTTTTCGCCTTCTCAGTGAAGATATCATATCTATTCATATGTAATTTAGCATAATTTACCATATTTTAGCATAATTCTACATAATTATTGTAATTTCAAGTAATTTAGTATAATTCAGCATAAATTAACATAATTTCAAGTTATTTAGCGTATTTTAGTATAACTATGCTAATTATATGTCAAAAAAGTAATCTAACAAATATTTTAAAAAAAATTCAATTTTTTAGTGTTATATTTCAGCATATTACCTATTTGTCTCTTAAAAAAAATTAACATAATTTCAAGTAATTTAGTGTAAATCAGCATAAATTAACATAATTTCAAGTAATTTAGTATAAATTAGCATAAATTAACATAATTTCAAATTCATGTAACTTGACCGAATTTTTTAACTTGGCTGAATTTTTTAACTTGGTACAAATAAAATTCATAAATTCATCTATGTTCTTAAATTCATCTCTGTTCATAAATTCAAATAAAATAAAATTTGGAAAAAAAGGGGGGGTCAGGACCGAAATCCCAATTCGGTCTCCACTGAAAATACGCTGGACCGAATTGGGATCTCGGTCACAAGGGTTTACACCAAAGGCCACAACCTTTTTTGCAAAAAAAGTGTGAAAAGGGGGGGGGGGACCGAAATGCCAATTCGGTCCCAGGAGGAAAAAAAATGGGGACTGAATTGGCATCTCGGTTCTCATGGTTTTGTAAAAATCAAACTAATCATGTTGGTTTGGTAATTTTAATTTTTTTAATTATGGTGTTTAAAAAAATTTCGCTTTGCTCTGTAATAAGAAATAATGATGTGGCATGTGACAACTGCGCGGAGCAATCATTGTTACTGTAACATTGATCGACGACCGTTCAGGCAGAAGCGCGAGTCATTGGTTCATTAGTCGAACTTGTGGGTCAAGTGGTCTACAAATTAGTGGCTAATCTTAGCAGTAATATATTTATTATGTATATAAGATCGTATATAGAAAATATTCAAATCTATATAATATAAAGCATTTTAAAATGCTGATCAAAATTATTCGAAAAAATTAGGGATCATATGGCATTCATGTATTGGGAGATCTTTTGATATCCTAACAAATTGTGTTCTAATTCGAATTTGTAATTGTTGATGTATAATACAAATAAATTTGTTGTGAGAGAATTTCACAATTTGATAACATGTTGTTAAATTATAAAATTATAAAATAATTTAAGACACTGTAGTTGCAATTCGGTGAGAAAGGTCCGACATTCTCACTATAACGATACATTTTTATAATTTGAGTTTTCGTTTTAGTTTGTTTGAATAATAAATATTGTATTCAAATACTGAATTATGAGGACATATGTAACGGAATAGTGATTTTATAAATCTAAATTTGTTTTCAAAGACTCGAAATTGTAAATCGCATGTTTCAGGAATTCTACTGTTTGCATATTGTGTTTTTTAAAATTTTAGATCCTATTGCTATCGTTGGTTAAAATATACATACATAATCTACTATATTTGGGGAATTCTATTGTTTGAATATTGTGTTTTTTGAAATTTTAGATCCTATTGTTATCGTTGGTTAAAATATACATACGTAATCTACTATATTTGTGGAATTCTATTGTTTGAATATCGTGTTTTTTGAAATTTTAGATTCTATTGCTATTGTTGGTTAAAATATACATACGTAATCTACTATATTTGTGGAATTATACTGTTTGAATATTGTGCTTTTTTTTTTTTAAATTTTAGATCCTATTGCTATTGTTGGTTAAAATATACATACGTAATCTACTATATTTGTGGAATTCTACTATTTGAATATTGTGTTTTTTGAAATTTTATATTCTATTGCTTTCGTTGGTTAAAATATACTTACGTAATATATACATACGTAATCTACTATATTTGTGAAATTATACTGTTTGAATATTGTGTTTTTTGAATTTTAGATCCTATTGCTATCGTTGGTTAAAATATACTTACGTAATCTACTATATTTGTGGAATTCTACTGTTTGAATATTGTGTTTTTTGAAATTTTAGATACTATTGCTATCGTTGGTTAAAATATACATACGCAATCTACTATATTTGTGGAATTCTACTGTTTGAATATTGTGTTTTTTGAAATTTTAGATCCTATTGCTATCGTTGCTATCGTTGGTTAAAATATACATACCTAATTTACTATATTGGAACTAATTTACTATATTTGTGTTGATTGACGAACCGTCGAATGACTGTGAGGATATTATTATTTTATGCCGGATTGACTCTATCCCACAAGCAATTGCACATATTTTCTGCGGCCCGCGCTAGCTTGAATTTCTTCGTTTTGCTTGATTTATAGTATTTAAAACAACTTTTCGGCAGTAACTTGGTTCTTGGATATATTTGACACTAAATTAAACATAAATACAATGAATTTGGTACATTTTGGAGGTAAAACTCTATCCTATGGTGTATATAAAATTGACTTATCAGTAATTTACTATATTTGTGGAATTCTACTGTTTGAATATTGTATTTTTTGAAATTTTAGATCATATTGCTATCGTTGGTTAAAATATACTTACGTAATCTACTATATTTGTGAAATTCTACTGTTTGAATATTGTGTTTTTTGAAATTTTAGATCCTATTGCTATCATTGGTTAAAATATACTTACGTAATCTACTATATTTGTGAAATTCTACAGTTTGAATATTGTGTTTTTTGAAATTTTAGATCCTATTGCTATCATTGGTTAAAATATACATACGTAATCTACTATATTTGTGGTATTCTATTGTTTGAATATTGTGTTTTTTTGAAATTTTAGATCCTATTGTTATCGTTGGTAAAAAAATTTCTTTTACATACGTAATCTACAGTATTTGTGGAATTCTACTGTTTGAATATTGTGTTTTTTGAAAATTTAGATTCTATTGCTATCGTTGATATCGTTGGTTAAAATATACATACGTAATTTACTATATTTGACCTAATTTACAATATTTGTGTTGATTGACGAACCGTTGAATGACCTAATTTACAATATTTGTGTTGATTGACGAACCGTCGAATGACTGTGAGAATATTATTGTTTTATGCCGGCCGGATTGACTCTATCCCACAAGCAATTGCACAAATGCCTTGAATTGATGGGAATAGAGACACTCTTATTTCTTATCCCACACACATTTGACTCAAAAATTGTAGTTTATGCACTGCCGTTTATGATCGTTTGTTGGTATTTGAAACTTCGAATTTCAGTATCTCATGGCATTGTTATGCTTTAAATTCCTAGTGATGTAAGCTTCTTCGTTGTTTCGACTTATGTCACAGTGACGTAGCCAGACGGGAATTAAGCATTTTTTTATTTTTAGAAATAAAAAAAATCAAATTATTAAAAAATTTATTTTATAAATGTTACCAGATCAATAATTCGATCTCATTGGGTTAACTACAGGGATCGAATCAAATAGTTTGATCTCAGTAGTTTTCGCAAGCTGCAGTGTATTTTTGCAAATGGTTTGAAATCCGCGAGTCATTTCATCTCCTTTCTTTTCTTATTTCCACATGGGCCTCTATTGAAGAGAAGACGATGGAACCAGATCAATAATTCGGTCCTACTGATTTTCCATACTGAGTGATCCGTTGGGGTGGTAAACTTTGAAAATCAGTGGAACCGGACTATTGGTTCGGTCTTATTGGTCTCTAGATCTCTCCAATGAGATCAAATCATTGGTTCGGTGTCATGCATTTATCGAGAAAAAAAAAATAAGAACTCATCTTATTTCTTACAAATTATTTTTTAATTTCTAAAAATAAAAAATGGAAATTAAGAGGTAATAATTTCAAAATAATCTTTACTTCAGACATTTGTTCGTGGGATGTTTCATGTCATTTTTACATGGCATAAAGAATAACTAGAAATAGTTGATGTCAAAATTGATTTATTGGTGAATTAAACAACTTGAAAATTTATGTATAAAATTAAAATTTATGTATCAGAGTTGTTGTAATTTAAAAATCAATTATTTGTGAATTAAAGAACATGGAGATTTAAGAGTTTAATTTTATCAAAATTTTATTAACAACCGATTTTTAATTGTCCAAAATGATATCCTACCTCTGTTATTTCAGCTTTATGTTAATTTGAACTAGCATCTTTACATCTCTAAGGCACCATGCCTAGTGAGATGTTAACTGTCATTGTTTTCTTAAAAAAAAAAAAAATCCTCCTAGATTTTATCTATATATTTAATTTTTTTTTGTTCCCCTTTAACAAAAAAGTGAGGTCATATTTTATATTAATAAAAAATATAAACGTAATGCACCGTTATTGACTTCATTTTCGTTTTGTGACTTGATGAAGGACAGTCACCTTACGTAAATAGTTATGTTATATGTGATCACGCTTTAATTATGTGCAACTTGACTGGTCACGCTTAATTTTTTTTTTTCATATTTAAATTTAGTTTGTAGAATAAAATAAAAAAATATTAAAACATAAGAAAGAGAAAATAACAAAAATAAAGAAATAATATTAAAAAATTAGGCACATGCTGTGAACAGATCATGCCGTGATATGTCATTTTCGATCGAAAGATGACACATTATGCAAATGAACTCTCGTAACCTACGAGTCACATTACGTGACTCAGTGACTGGCACTCGTGACGTGACGTGTGGTCACAAAACGATGTGACTAATTTTCTTCATCGGCTTGTTATGTTAACTTCAATTAAAGGATGATGCATCTTATTTGTAGCATTACTTCTTTTTTTTCGTTTTCCTTCTATAATCAACTCAAGATACATAAATTGACTCAAAATTGATAATTTATTATTTTTCTTTTATTTACATAAAGATAGAAAAAAATATCTCAACTATAATATCTACAAAATATTTTTCCTTTGAATTTAAAAAAAAAAAAATTACTTAGAAAATAATATCCTTGATCACTAACCTACGTATTAGTTCTCATAATTTAAGATTTAAAATAATTAATACTCTATATTTCAAAAATAATGCTTAATATTTCCGTTGTTTTTAGTTACCACAAAAAAAAAATCAAATTAAATGATTACCACTCCTGTGGGGTTATTTCAAAACGTACCACCCAAGCGTACCCAGTATACACACCAAATTGGACGGTGCGCGTACTGGGCAGGCGCACCGACCCACTTGACCCGGTGCGCAGACTGAGTAGGCGTACCGCGGACAGATTAATATCATTCATTGATGTGATTTCAATTTCAATTTGGACGAATGTGCAGCCTTCGCATTGGGTATGTATTCGTGCAATTTAAATCATATTGGAAGATCTTTTTGAAGATTGCGCCAATCAAATCAATGAATGATATCGATTTACACAGAATTTGATTGTTGATCTTTTTTGAAGATTTACTGCGGTACGTCTACCTAGTCTGCGCACCGGGTCAAGTGAGTCGGTGCGCCTGTCCAGTACTCGCATCGAGCGGTGCGCCTGCCCAGTACACGTACCGTCCAATTTGGTGCGTGTGGGTGGTACGTTTTGAAATAACCCCACAGGTAATCATTTAATTTGAATTTTTTTTCTGTGGTAACTAAAAAAAACGGTTAATATTTCAGTTTTTGTTTCTTAATATGGGCTCTTTATTCAACGGCTATATATCCTACGTAATAGTCCAACAACCCCAACCACGTAATAATTTCTTCAGGACTCTGCCATTTATAAATTATGATAAAAACAAATTACATCAGCACGTAATAATTTATGAATTATGATCCAATAATTTTTTACATCAGCATGTATTGAAAATTAAACTTAAACAGTTCTACATCAGCTGTACAACATTTCTACATCCTACACTTACACAATCAAACCAAAACAGAGTTCACCAGAGAAATCTGTACATTTTCTTTCTAAAGTGTTTTTTTTTTCTTCTTTTTGACTGTTGAATGTTACAATAAATACTGTGGAAGTTACGATTGTCAGAAATCGTGATAGAATGAGACAATTTTGAAATGAGAAATTATTTTGTTTGAACAACAAATATATATTTCTATATTTTCTTAAAAGAAATGGTAGTAAAATTATAGTTTTGAATTATTTGGCTAGCAGATGATAGGTGTCTCCTCCTGAACTCATATGACTCTGCCCCTCTGCATCACGATTTCTATTTTGAAATTTCAACTTCATGATGTATATTTATACATGGGAAGATGAATTGGTGCCTCTTGCTACAATTTCTTAAATATCGAAGAATTTGACTTACCTAAGACAGCACAAATTTGCTACCTCTTGCTACAATTTCTATGAAGAAAAACAGAATATTTTTTTTTAATAAAGATTGGAGATCAAATCACTTAACTATTAAATATTTATAAAATAAAAAAATTTAATCAGATTTTGAATCTATGACTTTCTACACAGAAGAAATTTATTTTGCTATTAAATCAAAAGCTGATTCTCATTATAAGAAGCGGAATAATTAGGAATTTTGATATAATTTGACAAAATTTTAAAGTAAAGAATAATTTTATATTATTTTAAACAATAAGAATATTTGTAATTTTCTGAAAGAAATATAACAAAATTTTACAAATAAGTTAGAGAAGAAAATTTAATGATTATCTATAAAAATATTTGTTCTTTCTTTCCAAGTTTAAATGATTATTTATTTATCCGCCGTTTGAGAAGAAAAGCATAACGATGCTACGGCAACTAGTTATAACGATTGAGCGTAACTAGAAAATCGTTATGAGTGAGGCTATGGTGCTATGCATAGCACCAATGGCTAGTGTACTACGGCTCAATATGGTACTTTTTAAAATTCTAACGGTCGATCCGAACCGTTCAATGTGATATCCATATGAATATGTACTTGCAAACTAAATTTTATATTTTTTTGAATTTTTTTACTATTTTTTTAGATAGGTAGAAAAATCAGTGTTTTCTGAAAATTCTGGACCATCAAAATTCTATCTATCTAAAAAAATAGTAAAAAAATACGAAAAAATATAAAATTTAGTTTGCAAGTACATATTCATATGGTTATCACATTGAACGGTTCGGATCGACCGTTAGGATTTTAAAAAGTACCATATTGAGCCGTAGTACACTAGTCATCCGTGCTATGCATAGCACCATAGCCTCACTCAATCGTTATTATCAGTCTCCCCAAATGAAATGATTTTCAGCCAAAATTTTTAAATATAGCACAGATTCAAAAAAAAATAAACCAAAACGGCACCGTTTGGCCGAAATTCCAAATTTAGCACGGCCGCAGATCAGCTGAGCGGCCCCCTTTACTGGGGACCGCAGATTAGCTGAGCGGCCCCAGAAATGGGGCCGCAGATTGGCTGAGCGGACCTTGGGGCCGCAGATCAGCTGAGCGGACCCTTGTTTTTTTTTTTTTTTTTTTTTTTTTTTTAGACCTGGGGGCCGCAGATCAGCTGAGCGGCCCCATTTTTTTTTTTTTTTATAGATCTGAGAGATAAAAATTCGAATTTTACGAAACTTTAAACGGCCATAAAACGGCGCTCGAGTGTCCGATTTCAGCAAATGACCACTTTTCGGAAAGCTTGTGAAAATGCGCATGCGTCCGAACTAGCTTTGCTAGATTTCCAAATTCAGAATCGCAAAAAAACAAAGGGAAAAGCCTCAAAACTTCAGTTGAAGTTTCCGATTAAGATTTTCATTTCTATTCTCAAATCTACGTAGCTCAGTAAATTAGTATTCTACAAGTTCATTAGATAACTAATTTACTGAGCTACGTAGATTTGAGAATAGAAATGAAAATCTTAATCGGAAACTTCAACTGAAGTTTTGAGGCTCTTCTCTTTATGTTTTTGCGATTCTGAATTTGGAAATCTAGCAAAGCTAGTTCAGACGCATGCGCATTTTCACAAGCTTTCCGAAAAGTGGTCATTTGCTGAAATCGGACACTCGAGCGCCGTTTTATGGCCGTTTAAAGTTTTGTAAAATTCGAATTTTTATCTCTCAGATCTATAAAAAAAAAAAATGGGGCCGCTCAGCTGATCTGCGGCTCCCAGGTCCGCTCAGCCAATCTGCGGCCCCCAGTAAATGGGGCCGCTCAGCTGATCTGCGGCCGTGCTAAATTTGAAATTCCTGCCAAACAGTGCCGTTTTGGTATATTTTTTTTTGAACTGTGCTATATTTAAAAATTTCAGGATTTTCAATTACGGGCTTTATTGGATCGGGCCAACTCAAAAGGCCCACTTGGTAAAAATATTTGTATACATTTCAAAACATTATTTGAGTAGAAGTATGGTGTTCCTAAGGCTGTGCTCCACAACGAGGGTTAAATCGCTCATTAATGGAAGAAGAAGGAAAGGGTGCGGGATAAAACTTCTTCTTGCACAGTAAAATTTACACTCCGATTTGGAGGGGACAAATTTCAGCGAAATTGTACACGGAGTTCCCCTCTCTACAGCAGATTTTTCCTTCCGTCCCACTCCGATTTCTCCTCTTATGGAGCGGGTGAACGTTGCCGGGCAGAAGTGGTCACGCGCTGTTTCACCTTCGCTCTCTTCCCCTCTCCACATACCTCTTTCTGGAGCACACCCTAAGTTCACCAAGTCTTCTTGTGAACTCAATTTTAAAACCTATTGGATTGGCTTCAAACGACGAATCCAAACCGTTAAAATCTTTCTATCTTACGAGTGATGCGTCTACATGTAAAATATTTTAAATTTTAAATTAATTTTGTATAGAGTCAAGTGGTCAAAAGACGCCCAAAAAATAAATACATTAAAATTAATTTATAAACGTTCTAATTTTGACCACTTGACTTTATACTAAATTAATTTGAAACTTTAAAATTTTCACATGTAGATGCATCATTTATAAAGTAGAAGGATTTTAACGGTTTGGATTTGTCATTTAAATCCAATTCCATAGGTTTTAGAGTTGAGTTCACAAAGAAGTTTGATGAACTTAGGACACCCAAATTCTACTCACATTATTTATATGCAATTATGAACAGCACCTAAAAAATTTGTTATTTTTTTATCCCTGCCGACGAAAATCCTAAATTATGAACAGTACCTTTTTTTATTGTCAAATCGAGTAATTGATGCTATCAACTTGCTCAATGTCAGTTCATAATAGACAACACAGACGAAGTTTCAAAAAATTTATTTTTTTTATTGATTTTCATCTCTAGGGGATATGTTGACCTTTTTGAAAAACGCAAGCTTTATTAGACCAGAAAAATGGTAAAAGAAAAGAAGGAGAATGGGATTTGCTGACTATATTTTGGTCTAATAAAGTTGCCGTTTGCTCTCAAATTTGTCAGTTCTTCTCTTGAAATATTTTTATTTTATTATTATAATTAATGTTTATATAATAATTGCTTGACCAGAAACGATCAAATCTGGAAACTTCAAGTTTAAGCGCCATTTAGATTTGGTAAGTGGCTTTGATGTAAGATGTACTAATTAGGCTCTTTTTAATAAGAAATCTTATTTTTTTAGTAAAGTTTGGAATTAACTATTTAATATTCAAAAATATTATTTATTCAAATTTTAAACCTACAATTTTTCATACGGAAAACATTATTTTTTTACTGAATAAAACACTGAATTTTACCTTACGTTTTGTTGTCTCGTTTCTTCCTAGCAAAAATATCAAAATTTCTCATGTCCCTAGTGTCTTTCGCACTAGCAATTCCTCTCCTACATTTTCAAAGTCTAAACAATCAATCCAAACCGTTCAACATGATGATATATTAAAATGTGCTTGCACATCAAATTTTACATTTTTTTTGAATTTTTACTATTTATTAAGATGGGTACAAAAATTCAATGGTCTAAAAACTACGATTTTGTAAAATACTTAATAAATAGTAAATAAAATTCAAAAAAAATGTAAAATTTGATCTGCAAGTACATTTTAATATATCCATCATGTTGAACGGTTTGAATCGACTGTTTGAACTTTGAAAACTTTGAAAATATAGAGTATAATCTGATGTCACAAAAAATGAGTATAAGTGGATCCCTCCTCTTAGTATATACACTATTCAAAAGAACACTGTATACTTAGTATAAGCATTTAAAAAAAAAGAAAAAAAAAAAGGTAAAGGCATTAGGCTGAGATGACACAGCAAGGCGGGTCATAAAAATGTGGACTTTTTAAATTGACAGTTTATATGGCACTTTCTTACAGACTTCTATCCCGGGCTCACAGCCCAAAATTTCATGGAACAACATTTGTTTTCAAGCCCACTATAAATCTTTCCCTTCGCGTCACTTATTTATTTATCTTTTTTGTTCTTTGCTAAACTTGGGCCTATTAAGAAAGTGCCATATAATATAAACTGGGGGAGGTTGGGACATAAATGGGCTTAGGTGCATTCTAACACTGATGTGCCTTTAAAGGCCCAAAAAGAGTTATCAAGTACATGTATCAGTGTTGTAAAAACGGTACGCGGTCATTGGACGAACAGGGTATCACCAAGCATTAATCAGAAATAATCAGAAATAATCAGCCATAATTGGAAATAATCGGCCGATTAGTCGGGAAAATCCGTGACAGTTTAGTCACCGCTAACGACTAATCAGCCGATTAATTAACCTAAATGAACGTTTTTTACAACATTGACATGTATAGAGTGTGGCTACGGACCAACGGTATATGTGCATATTACATATCAACCCATGTTATAAATCAATATTACATAAGTTTATATTTCTCTATACAAAAAAATTATATGATTAATCGTGTTATAATCTTTTATATAAATTTTTTTGTTAAATTCAAACAATCAAAAACCGAATGTAACATGCATGAATTAAAGTCCATTTGCAAAAGGACAATTCTATTTTCAATTCCAACGTGACACCTAATGTGAATATGTGATATGTATGAATTAAAATCCTTTCCAAAAGGACAAAACTTCACTTTACTCTTTGCAAAAGGACAATCCTTCGCTTTACTCCTTGGGTCTTCAAAAGGGTATTTTTTATTGGTAGAAATTAATAAAAAAGAAGAGAGGGAAATAGAAAGAGTACATGGGTTGTAATATTGGTAGAAAGATCGGTAAAATTCTTACCCGTCTAAAAAATCAAAAAGTTTGGACCGGTAGGAATTCTACCGGTCCAAACTTAGTTTTTTTTTTTAATCTGATGTATAGATGGAGGAAATTCTTATATTATATTTTTAGTAAAATATGAAAAGTTTTTCAAAAAATAGATATAATATTTCTATTATGTCTAAATTTTATGATACTCTATCTATTTTTATAAAACAAATTATATTTTACTAGAAAAAATGAAAAGAAAAAAAAACTTTTAGACCGGCAAGTATTTTACCGGTCTTTCTATCAACATTACAACTCATGTACTCTTTTTATTTCTCTCTCTTCTTTTCTATGAATTTCTACCAATAAAAAAATTCCCTCCAAAAGACAGCAAGGAAGAGATTAATGTGATAAATTTTAGTTCTATGATCCCGGAATTCACATCACCTCAGGTTATCTGACTGAGGACAATTACGATCGGATGGTTCTTTTATCATGGCACGAATCTCAAAGCAGACCCCTACAGTATTCATAGGCACTAGATTGAGTTTGGCCCAGGTAGGTTTAATCTGGGCCGTCCGTTTCAATTTGCTTGAGTCAGGTTCCAATTTGCATGATCCCGGTGGTGGGCTTCCAATTTTTTTTTTTATATTTTCTCAGTTTTAGAAAAACAAGCAGAGTATAGAGATTTCAAAATTTGAACGGACTGATAATAATTTACGGCGCTAATATTTTGTGGAAGTTAAAACTTGACAATGTTCATAAAATATTTTATTGTTATCATTATTTTCATAAATGATATTTTATGATGCTGATAATCATGCTTACATATCAAATTGAAATTGAGTGCATTAAAATAAACGATGAAAAAAATTTGAAAAAAAATGAAAAATATGGTCAAAAAATGATAACAAATTAATTCATTAAAACAACTCATAAACCTTCATTTTTATTTTTACACTTTGTACCAAATAATTTTGAAATTTTGAAAAATTTGCATTTACACACATCACTCGTGAAGTAGATCGGTTTTAACAGTTTGAATTCATCTATTAAAGCCAATCCAATAGATTTTGAAATTATGCCCACCAAATCTTCTAAGTGAGCATAGTGCACGCTCGAAAATTACTTTACAGTAATTTTTTTTTATAAATTACCATTACAAAAATTTCATTTATTTGAAACAAATAATATTATTATTGGAGAAAAATTCGGGTAACAATCCTAATAAAATAAGTACCTCAAGCAAAACTTAGCAAAAATAACTAACTGTACAGTTTACCATATCTATGTTGTCCAGAGGATAAGATAAAAGGTGATAACAACTAATTCAACCTAAATATATAAATTAAAGGACTACTGAGATTGGAGAAGTCCTGGCCAGGTTCTGTAGATATTGTTCATACTTTAAATACCAAAATGAAATTTTAAGAAAACCAACTTAATGAAAAGCAGAGTTAAATCTGCATAAACGAACTTAAAAATAGCATGTGAACCATTCATGATTCAACTAAGGCTTGGAATTAGGAGGCTGGTTCTGCTGGTACATTTGCTGGTACAGAGCAGCCATCCTGCTGTATGCATCCATGCTCACCGATTGCTGAAAAATTCATATAAAACTAATTCATTTATCAAAAGAAATCAATTAATGTAATCCATGGAAACCATACAGACCAGATTTTAATTGAAATATCTAAAATCTAGTGAATAGAACCAGAGCTCTAATGGAAACCATAAACTCCGAAGGAAATATCAAATGTGAGAAAGCGACATCATGATACAAACAACTTATTACATAATGTGAGACGAAATAATGCAATCGTTGACATAATGTCCATTTAAAATTGTCTCTCTTATCAAGGAATATTTTCTTAAACATTTTTTTTTCTCGTGCTAGTAATTAATGAACTTGAGCAAATAATTATTTACACTGCAAATGGTGTACTTAAGTTTTGTTCCCCAAATTTTACAGACAATTTGTAGTTTGTAATATTAACCAACACACTTTGACATTAAATTTATATATGCACTCAGATGGAGTAAAGAGCAATTCAGCTATAAAATAAAAAATAAGAGCAAATAAAACAATGAAGAGAGGAAAAGAGGAGAGAGAGAAAGAGAGATCCTATAACCACACTATGGCGCGGACTGTTATCGTAGGTTAACACCAATGCAAGTCCTCTTTGTTGTTAATATATATAAGAAAAAAAGATGAGACTAATAACAAGTAAGAGAGGCAGGAGCAAAAACCTGAGCAGCTTGGCAAGCCAAAAATGTAGAAAAAGGGTCTGTCATGGCATTCCCTCCGGCTTGTTTCAGCCGATCATTAGCGCCATCCCATCCGGCCGTAGTGAAAGGGACAAAAGGCGATGGATGGAGAAGTGGCGACGTTGGCATGCCAGAGTACCCAGTCGGTTGGCCCATGGAACCGAGATTCACCATGGGGGGGCCAATGCCCATTCCCATCTGGGCCATTTGGGCCATCTGTGCCATGTTGGCCATCATCGACATCTGAAACGGCGGCATTGCGGCCATTGGCATCATCATCCTGCTCATCATGTTCACTTGAGCTTGTAGCTGCTTTAGGTAGTCTATCACCTCGTCAAGCATCGATGCTTTGTCCGTCTTTGCTCAAGTTAAAACAGTTACAACAGGTTTAATTAGTTTTTTTACACGAGGGATCTATATATGAAGAGTGAATTAATTAAGCTGTTGAGTGAAACTTACCTTGCTCGAGTTCGGAACAAGCCTCTGTAGAGTTTTCATCTTTTGGTTGATCCTATCTCTTCTTTTCTGCACATTAATGGTTTTCTTTGTTAAGATGTTATCTTAAACTGATATTCTTTGGAACAAAAATATGGGTTCCTTATATAAGATCAGAACAACTTCATTAATTTGATAAATTCTTATATGACTAAAAATCCACCTTTTTTTTTAGGAAAAATAAGAGTCATGGAGTTACATTTGATTATATTAAATGATAAGTTATATGGAGTTTGTAACTATAGCATGCAAGATCAAAATGCTCAAAACATTTGAGCTCTAAAAATAAAATTAAAAGAAAAGATGGTCATGAAAAAAAAGAAAAATATGCAAGAAAGAAAAATGAATTTATGAACTCCGTGGTGCATGCATTGAGCTATATCTCTACTGTGTAATCACTTGACTGTGTGAAACTGAAAATCCACTTGATTTAAGGATAAAGGTTATAACTAAGTTACCAATAGCTGGTAATTTAAGTCATTGAACAAAATTTTCTCAGTGCTCTCAAGCAAACATGTCGTACCACCAAATGTACCAGTTGCATAATATATGGAGACATGCAACAAAGAAAAATAGGCCAATTATGTCCTGGCTCTTATTAGCATGATATGCGTGAATTGTAGTTGAGATTCGAATTCCAGTTTTAGAATGGTCCCTAATGCTATCCTTTTGGAAGCACTTAAGATCCAGATCCAGCCAATGATTGCAACTGATGACAATACATCCAATTATTGGGACAAAAGTTCAGGCAACTGATGCAAAATTGGTACAAAATTAGCTAACTACAATTTAACTGTTGTGCTATTTCAATCCAACAGGAAGCTGGAAGGACCACAACTGATGTAACAAACTGATTCTAAGGCAGATATCTAACAAACACAATCAAAGAAAACAAAAACAAAACAACAAAATAAAATAAAATGTTCCAACACTTGAGTGAGGCTATGGTAATATGCATATTATGGATTGACCCTTGTTTGGATCCATATTTTCATTGTAAAAGTTCAAACAGAGTATCCAAACCTTTAAATTATATGATTTCAAAATGTACTTGAAGTCCAAATTTACATATTTTAGAATTCTTTTTTTACTATTTTTGTAAATAAACTTGATCTAAAAATTCTGAACCATCGGAATGCCTATCCAAAAAAATAGTAAAAAAATTCTAAAAAATGTAAAATTTAATATCCAAGTATATTTTTCATACGGAGATTACTTTTACGAACTAAACCATCGGAATGCCTATCCAAAAAAATAGTAAAAAAATTCTAAAAAATGTAAAATTTAATATCTAAGTATATTTTTCATACGGAGATCACTTTTAACAGTTGTATCGACGGTTTGAACTTTAAAAATAGAGATATGAATTCAATCACTCGGTAACACTTTCTTACACGTTCAGATTCATTGTGTGTGGCTGCTGCTCTACTTCTCTTTGTTGAAATTGAAGCTCTTCCAGTTTCCACCTTTGGCGCCATGTTCTCTTCCTCATCACATACCCCATCTCTCTACAGAAATCATTAATTAGTGTTTAACAATCATTAGCTGTTAACAAAAACATTCAACATATATTAAGAACAAATTGTGCAAAGCATAATGACACGGTATATAAAATTTTGATCAGGTGGATTGCCTTAGATCTCAGGCTTTGACAAATGGAGTCATTTGCATCGCCACCGCCGGTACTAGCATTCTCTGTCTCAGGTGAACCACCCCCTTCGCCATCCCCTGGTGAAAGTGAAGTTGAGTTATTAGTGGTGGTTGTAAACCCCATGTCCTCTCCAGCACCGGCACCACCGCACGTATCCAGTGCCACTAATGTGCTCTCTGCTCTCCCCGGCGCAGCACTCCCTTGACTAGCGCAAACCCTACCATCCTCTCCCACAATTCTTGCCCGTTTCTTCCCTGCCATCACCGGCTCAACTACTTCATCTCTCGTGCATGGTACCAGCATGTCAACTGCCGCCTGTGCGGCTTGCACCGTGTTGGTCCACGGTATGAAATTTGTACCAGGCAGCGGGACCTGGGGTAACATATGACTGCGTGTTGCTTCGTTCACCACCTCCTCTAATGTCCCGCCTCCAGTCATCTGTTGCTTAGGCCAAGTGATGCCAGTTGATGAAGGAACCGTCACAGTGGGAGTTGTGATAGTGGTAGGGTACTTAGGCATGGCCTTGACGACACGCGGTGCACCAAGTCCATGAGACGAAATGTTCCCGTTCTCCCACGTCAGTTCAGCCACCTCAAAGTCTTGTGCCGACCCCGGTGACAAGTTGGGTTGAGATTTGAAATCGAGACGCAATCGTGGCGGCGGGTTTGGGTCATCCAAATCCCAGCTGGGCACACACTGGTTCATGATCTCTTTAGATACCCGTCTAGTTAATTGGTGTAACAGAACGAATGGTTATAATTACTAGAGTAATAGAGAAGGCATGTGGTTAAGATACAGATTCAAGGTTTGTGGTGATAATTAAGGGGGAAGAGATGATAAAGGTGGGAAGTGATCGATTGGAGGGGATGAAAGAGAGAGAGGGAACAGTGATGAGGAGAGAGAGAGAGACGGGAAGACAGGGGGGGAGTGCAGAGGTGGAGGTGGGGAATGGGGGATTGAGTTGACAAAAGGGGCACGTAGACTGCATCGGCGCCACATGTCGTGAAGATAGCGAGTGGAGGAGGTATATTGTTGAAATCTTTTCCCTTTTCCCGGGGCAAAACATGGGGGTAACATGAGGAATATATTAGGTATCTTTCTCTTTCTTTCCCCCTTGTTTGTGAGGTTATAAATATACCGGGATGTTTGTTTGTTTGTTTCTTTTTGTTTTTTGATTAAGTAACATTGAACTTTGAGTACATATATATGAATACGCTGCTATTATTGTTGTAAGGAGGAGGTGGCTTGCTTTGTCTCGCGCAGCTGCCGCGCGGGAAGCGGTTGGAGTAGCGGTGCATTGCGGAGTTTACTAAATATGATATGCTAGATATCTATTTTTTTTTGTTTTTAGTTAAGGCAGGCCCAAATCAGGCCTTATTTTTTTTCCTAATTTAATTCTTAGAGTTACTGATATGAGCCCTAGGCTGGGGGGACAGAAAGCCCAGATGTTGCTTTGTTCTGAGTCAGTGCCTTTCTAGTTTCTAACCGTCTATTCTATTAATTACAATAATACAAAGTTAAACATTTCATCACCTATATCTTTCATCTCCGGTATAATTTTATCAATCAAACACGATTCAATGGAAAGTTTTTTTTTCCTTTCCATTCCTTTCCTTTCTCTACTCTCCATCCAAACAAGGTGTAAAAGAATAGAGTAAGATATATGATTATTTTATCTGTGGAGTTTATTTTTATAGAAAAATGTTCATTTTTCAACATTTTTCCAAACAAGATGTAAGATATAAAGAGTAAGATAGAATAAGAACTTTAATTTTCATTAACTTTACTCCACAATCAAACATAACATGTTGACATCTCGCAAATTGTACTGGACCACGTCACAAGTGGCGACCTATTGACAGTTTGACCCTTTCATTTTGAATAAAAATATTGACGGCGCTTTTAGCTTCATGCAGCACAGCATATAGAGTCGTATAATTTTTTATTTTGCTTCTATTATCAATACACTGCATGAAATAAAAAAAAACTAATATTAGTATATTTATCCGTCTTTTTTTCTCCGACAAAACAACAACTTTGAACAACGGCGGATCCAGAGGGACACAGAACTTGCTTACTTCTGAATTCAAATTTTTTATTTTGAAAATTTATTTTGACCTAGTAAAATTTTATACTTGTGTCTACTTCTAAATAGGAATATGGTATATCCCTGAATTTAATTTACGGTCCCGAAAAAGAAAATCGCACTAAAAAGAAAGTCTGACCAGACTAATTTGTGGAAAAGAAAGAAAAAGAAACCGCGGTCCAGTCTACTACTTTGCTCAGAAGAATAGCAGATTCGTTAGGAAAAAAAAGAGGTATGCTACTCTGCTCCGATTCGTCAGGGGAAAGAAATTTACTCTCTTGTCTAGAAAAGGACATTAGTCATGTCATTACCAGTTTCGTAAGCACTTTAAGTCAATTACGTGAAGTGACCATTCGTGTGACGCGATTGTCCTCTACCATCTTAGTCATGTCACACATTACATGATTAGTTTTTTCAATATTATTTCTTAATTATAATTTATTTTGTAATAGTTTCTTATTTTTTTAAGTATATTTTGTTATTATTTTCTTTGAACTAACTTAAAACTTGAAAACAATAATTAAACGTGATCAGTCACGTCACGTATGATCACGGCGAGATCATACGTGACGTGACTATCCTCTACTATTTTAGTCATGTCACATAAAAAAAAAATTAATCACGAGCCGTGACGTGACTTGACCAAGTCACAGTGTGTTAGTCACGTTACGTTACATTTTTTCTTCATAATTTTGTTAGTATTTTGTGCTTACACCTAACCGCAATCCTGAATCTGCCCCACTTTGGATAATTGTGGCATTTAATATTGAGTTTATGAGTACATTTTAAGTTGTAATTTTTTTTTTACCCTAAAAAAAAATTTCGATAACTGTGATAAAATGGACAGAATATAGCTGAATAGCGCGCTCTTCCGTAGCGTGTCCAAATGGTTTCGATTATTTGTATTTTTGTAGGCGGTCGGGATTTTGTCGGATTTGACAAGTTTATTGACAAAAAATATCATATGTCCATATATATATTAGGGCTGCAAACGAACCGAACCGAACCGAATCGAACTTACCTCCAGTTTGAGTTTGGTTTGAATTAATTTCGAACTAGGTTTGGTTTGAATTAATTTCGAACGAACTCAATTTCGAACGAACCCAATTTCAAACCGAATTTTTTACGAACTCAATTTCGAACATTTACGAACTTTGTTACGACTTACGATTTATGACTTCTAACTGGGCCATAGTGCGAAATTACAGCACAAGTCAGTACACTTCAGCAAAAGTCAGTACACGACTTACGATTGTTGAACAAGTGATATAACCCTAACATCTTAAGTACACCTCCAATCTAGAGATAGAAAGAGCACAAGTCAGTACACTTTAGCAAAAGAGCATATAAGAAAACTGATAATGAGTGTCTTGTAATATGCAATTTATTCTCTTGGTCTTCTTGTTTCCACTGGGGTCACTCGCTTAGTTAATATTTTATTGAGTGAGTCTAAAAGTGCATTACAAAATAAAATTAGGCAGCAAATAATTTGGAAAAAAATAAAAAAATATATTTTCAAACTTTTTACATTTTTTTTACTTTTGCATGTTTTTTTTATTTTTTTATTTTTTTATCAAATAAATAAGTATTTTTTGCATTTTTAGAATTTTTTTTTACAGCAATACATATAATTTTTTTTCTAAATGAATAGCTGATCAATAACAGCATTTTTTGCATTTTTTAGACATATAAAAGAAATATTGTACCTTGATCATTTTTTTGACAGCATTTTTTTCATTTTTTTGACAGCAATACATTTTTTTGCATTTATTTTCGGACCGTTCGTTTTACCGCGGGAATTCAACGGTCGATTTGCAACAAAATAATTCCAAATCTGATCTAGAATGATCAAGGTGCAATATTGAACGTAACCAACATAAAAGTTCAGAAGTTTTATTATGTATGAGCTTTGATCCAACACGAAATGTTTATGGCCACACGATGCTTCAATTTTTGATCAACTAGATGGATGGGTAAATCAAAACAAAATTTTATCAAACTTTCATGGAAGATGATAAATGCAGTGCTCTTTGATTTCAACGATTCCGAACGAACCACAAACGATATATTTTCGTGCGCCTTCATTAAATCACAAGGCAAGAGTTTATGTCTCATGAAACATATGTTTTTGCTTTCTAAGTTAATGAAGGTGCACGTAAACATGTCGTCCGTTGACCAATCGGGGCCGTTGAAATCAAAGAGCATTGCATTTATCGTCCTCCATGAAAGTTTGATAAAATTTTGTTTTCATTTACCCATCCATCTAGTTGATCGAAAATTGAAGCATCGTATGGCCATAAATATTTCGTGTTGGATCAAAGTCCGTACATAATAAAACTTCTGAACTTTTATGTTGGTTACGTTCAATATTGTACCTTGATCATTCTAGATCAGATTTGGAATGATTTTGTTGTAGATCGACCGTTGAATTCCCGCGGTAAAACGAACGGTCCGAAAATAAATGCAAAAAATGCCAAAAAATGTATTGCTGTCAAAAATTTGATCAAGGTACAATATTTATTTTATTTATTATTTAATAGTTTCTTAAAGCTGAAATTAATTGAACAAATTTATCAAATTAATAATAACTTTATCAAAACAAAGAAAAAAAACGAGAGAGTTGAGACTGGATTACCCGAAAAACTCAGAATCCTACCATAAAAAGCAAAATTTCTGGTATAAACATGTGAATTTTTTAATTTGAGCTTTTTGTTGAATTTTTTTATTTGAGCTTGTAATTGGACCGGGCTTTCTGTTTCGAAAGTCAGAATTCAAAGCAATTATGGACTGGACGGCTTATATTTTCATCAGTAAACATAAGTTATCAGCAGAAATTAACGGTTCACGTTTGAGTTCATTTCGAACTAAATTTGGTTTGCGAACCTATTTCGAACGAACTAGGTCCAGTTTGAGTTTGGTTTGAATTAATTTCGAACTAAGTTTGGTTTGAAATAATTTTGAACGAACTCAATTTCGAATCAAATTTTTTCCGAACTTTTTTGAATCAAACTCGAATCGAATTACGAACTACGAATTTTTTGTGCAACCCTATATATAAAAGCATGAATAATTATTATTATTACAATATAAATAAAATACCCAATAGATAATAATGTGGATAAAGTTCTTATAAGAATCTAAAAATAATAATAATAATAATAATAATAATAATAATAATAATAATAATAATAATAATACAATAATATTTAATATAATCGAACATAACATAAAACCTAACAATGAGAACAACATTCACTAAACAACACTATAAATATAAAAATATATAAAGAAAACATTTTAATTAAAACAAAAGATAAACCATTTCAACAATGCATAAGAATAACTTCATTTTCAAAATTATATTAATTCAAAATATCACTAATAGCTCTCCAAAAAAATTATGAAAAATATATATTCAGTTATATTATGTGGTCAGAACTAATGTTTAACAAAAAAATAATAATTAAAAAATAATAACTAATATATATGTAACGACTTGATTAAAATTTAATCTGTTTCTAACTAAATAAAATTTAAATTTATTTATATATTAATTTATTAATCATATTGATTGATCAAATAATATAGAAGCAAAAGGCAGCTGACAAGATGAATGTTTTTCTTAAGCCAACTATTTAGTCCCGGTGCAACACCTCATTCAATCTCCTAAAATGTGGGGCCAAGAAGTGGACGAATACACCATTTAATACTGAGGGATGCTTCGGTGGACATAAGGACCTATTTGTAAAATGAGTACTATTTTTATTTTCAAAGTTCAAACCGTCAATTCGACCATTCAACATTATCTCCATATTAAAATGTATTTGGAGGTCAAATTTTATATTTTTTTTGAATTTTTTTACTATTTATTAAGTATTTTACAAAGTCAATGGTCTGAATTTGACTAGTTTTTGTAAAATACTTAATAAATAGTAAAAAAATTCAGAAAAATGTAAAATTTGACCTCCAAGTATATTTTAATATGGAGATAATGTTGAACGGTCGGATCGACAGTTTGAACTTTGAAAATAAAAATAGTACTCATTTTACAAATAAGTCCTTATGTCCACCGAAGCACATGCCTTTAATATTTGCTCTTATTGCATTTCTTGTTAAAGGTGTTGGTCCCCAACTAACGGGAGCTTCTTTATTCTCTCTGACTTCTCTAAAATGGATAGAAAAGAAGAAAACAGATTCGGTGGAGGGATCGTCATTCGTCATCATATCTATAAAGTTTCGAAATGTCTACTTTTGAATTTTATAATCGAGTTCTTCATTTTAAGAAATCCGGTCCCATTTCTCCTTATCCGATATCACAAATTTCTCCTATCCGATATCACGGGTCCATATCCGATATCCTCTGAGATAACAGAATGTTTCTGTTTAGATAATCCTCTCAGATAACAGAATATTTCTGTTTAGATCTCGACCGTCTGATGATCAATTCAGTCTAAGGTGGAATTCATAAGATACTTCAAATTTTTGTACAGATTCTGATGAAACGGTTTAAATCTAAATATAAATATTTTGTTACTTTAGGTGATATAAATTTTGATAGCAGTGTGGTAGCCTTGTATTTTACTGTTTGTTTTGTTTCGGTATCTCTTATTCTCTTCTATTCTCTCCTCCTTAAATGACAAAATGGTATAAAAATCGTCCTATGAGTGTTGATTTTGATAATTGGGCCTAGCAAGTTGTCTTCGGCCCAAATTATATGAGCTAATATATTTTGCTAATTAATTGGGCCTAGCATCTTGCTAAGTTCTGTACACACTGGTTTCTCCAAATTGTATCTTTCGGCCTCTATGTTTGTATATGAACTTTGCGGAGTTTACACTGCAAATATATGTTTGAAAACTATATTAAGCTTGCATAAGTTTGCATATTCTTAGTATTGTGTGTTATTATTTTCCTTGTTTTATGTGTTTTTGCCTCAGTGTGCAGCAGGTATAAAACAGGTTGCAATATAACATTCACAAAATAATTGCTCTTAAATTTTGTTCGTTTACAGTAAATTTGTATTTCTCCAGATTCTAAACTTTTGCAGCTTATTTTACATGCACGATATTTGATGCAGAACTTTTGCGCAGTATTCATGCAAATTAAGGGCCAAACATGCTTTTATGTAGTTAATATATAGAAATTGAATCCCCTTTATGGAGCACTTAGCCAGCAGTTCTTCACTTGAGAAACATTAACCAGGGGCGGACCCAAATGGTTTCAGGGGGGCAGCTGCCCCCCTTGGATTTTGAGCTTTAGTGGAGATTTATCGGTCCCGACCGACTTTGCCCCCTCCTGAAATTTTTTTTGCCTCCCTCTGGACGTTTGATTTGTAATTCGGGTTAAATTTAGGGTTAAAATTGAAATAAATTTGTTGAATTTTAATTGATAATTAGAATTATAAGTCAGAGCATCAGAAATTACAAGTCAAAGCACTGAAAAGTATAAGTTAAAACATTGTTTTTTACCGAGTACCCAATTGGTTAATGGATTTAAACCCGATTCGATATTTTTTTGCCCCCCCCCCCCCCCCCCCCCGCCCCCCCGACGAAAATCCTGAATCCGCCCCTAACATTAACCCCAAAAAATCCAACCAGGTAAGACTTCTGATACGAACATAAACTTGATCGATCGGCAATCTGAACATAACCGCAACATTGCAGTGTTGGCAGAAGGGCATTTGATCCTTTCACTGCCAGTAGACATGCTTCAATACCCTGTTCATTCACCTTACAAAATCTTAAAGCATCCACTATGTCATTATTTATCATCATAAAACAAGACAGTAGCAGTACGTAGCAGCACAACAAGTGCGGTCTCAAGTTCAGGCAAGAGCAACATATTGCAATCTGTGTTGAATTTTGGTTATTAGAATTAACTTAGTTGTCTGGAATTAAAAGTCTGACTAGTGAATAGTGATGATCAGGAACCATGAGCAAAAAAAATCTGACCAGTGAGGGGAATAGAGGGCTATGATATAGATTTTTCCTAAACATGTTGTCCTTGTTTACATTATGTCTACTGCTTACATTTTGAATTGAACAGGTGCAACAAATACTCTAAATCCACATCTGAATTTATAATAATGTCTATTCCAATACTGTAGACCTAATTTAAAACTAGCAATTTAAGAGCATTTTAGTAAAACTTCTTTTTATCATTTTAAGTATTGCTAGCAAAATAACAAGGTCCATTTAAAAAAAATACATGTACCTGGTATCCGACTTTTGCTGCTGTACCAGATCCTAGTTGAGTTACTAAGTACCTATGTTGCATGGATACGGGTACGGGTATCGTATCGGATATGATACGGATACGGATACGGCGATACGGAAATTTTGAAAAATCAAGGATACGATACGCCTATTATATTATATTATTTTAATTATATTATTAATCCAATACTTGTATTATATAAATCAAATATAAAAAATTCTAGGTATATATTAAATATAAAAGTTATTGGTTTCTAACATCAAATGTGAAGTAGTGTAGTGGTAAAGGCTTTGGTGCTGGTCCAAAGGATCCCTAGTTCGATTCTCCATTGGCGCCGCGAAAATTGTGTTTTTGGCGTGGTCCATGCACAGTTCACACCAATAGCGCTGGTGCATCGTGGGCATGGTCCACGTGTGGTGTATGTTTATCTGAAGTTCAAAGTATCCAGACGTATCCAGTCCGTATCCGGACGTGTCAGAGCCATATCGGAGCGAGTCAAACTGTATCGGAGACCATATCAAGAGAATAAGGATATGCCACGTAAGCTGATCTGGCGTATCAAATATATATCGGGGCCGTATTGGGTGCGTATCCGTGTCTGATATGTATCCGACACGGGTACGGAGCCTATATGACCGTATCGGAGTAAACATAGCTAAGTACCGACCATTAGTTTCAGGCAAAATAGCATCTAAAATAACCTAAGAGGCTAAATATGATTATATGAATTATAAGGGTTCCTGCAGGAGTGCAGGTTCAACTACAACCAGCCACGAGTAGTACCATGACAGGACTCGATCCATGTGGCAACAGCATAGAGTTTCTGAGACGAACTGAGGTCTAAAAAATTAAGAGGGGAGAGAAAACAGATATGATAGATTTCTGTTAAACGCCTTAGGGAACTCTCTATGCCAGATGTCTCATCAGAAAATAGCTGAATGCAAAGAAAAAATAAGAGCAGGTTCCAAATCTCACCATTAAATAAGATCAAATTTGCAATTGACAAAACAAGTCATCAGGTGCCTAACCAGATGTTTCTGGTACAGGTATTCTTGACCGGTACCATGATAATCCACCAATTTCATTTGTTTCAGAACATGGAAGTAACTGAAATCTATAACCAAGTGACAACTCAAGGAGTTTAAGGTTAGAGCCAATTCTAACTACACACTCACCACTGGTGGTGTAGCTGAAATTTTAGACAACTGCAACCGGTCAATGCTTTCGTTGAAGAAAAGACCTCAGAACAGATTGGATCATATGAAAAACTGTCCTAATGTAAGTTTGTGTTGCATGAAAAAAGATATGTTAGCCTACAAACATTCCTTAAAAACGTCTTCAAGGCTTGTAGTTTATTTGCAGCATAGAAATCTTCCAGATATTTTATCTGATAAAAGGAAATATAGAGTAAAAAGAATAACAAAAGCCACATTGCATTATACAAAAGAAAACCAAAAAAGGCACCAAGCATCTTACTGGAGGGCTTTGGTACCAGTCCCAATTACCTGCTACTGAGATGGACCTACAATATTGGTTCTTACTTGAGTTGTACAATTAGCTCAAATCCATCAAGTCAAAGTCCTCAAGCTGTTTCAGTAACCAGCTCATAGCCTCAGTAGCATGTCAGATATAACTCCAATCAGATCGAAGAAAAACTAAAAATTGTGTTATTCCAGAACAAAACATAGTGAATCTGACAGGCAAAAAGGATGACCGTCCGATTGGAACCCTCCTGGGACCATAGTGGACCATAGTGCCCACGCTACTGAGCTCGGCCATCAAGGTACTTCGAGCATATTTCTCGTAGTGGGACTAAGAAGTTTCAAACCGGAACAAATCTCTCTATATATAGATTAGATGCGGAACTTCCTGCAACCTTTCGTGTAGCATTTATGCGTTTGGAAATGAGTTTGATTTCTGATGAATTGAGTGGATGTTGGATTCTGGGTGCCTGGTCCGTCACTAGGAGTAGGAGGCGGTGCTAATACCATCATGTTCGGCTCCTTTATAATGAAGCAGATTGTTGATTGATGTTGCAGCTTAGGTGTTTGCTGAAATGTCTCTGATAGAATGTGCTCCCGGCTTAGAACATTTACAAAGTAGCTTTAATCATGGATTCTAACCGGTGTTGGTATTCTTCCTAGCCGGTGCTTGTCCTTGGGGATTTGTTCTGTATACAATAAAATGTATTGTATTAACTGAACTAACCAATGCACTTTAATTTGTTAAGCTTTTTTTTTTTTTTTAAATTTCAAGCCCGTGGTAGTCTGCATAAGAGGCCCATTCACAGTTTTCATTGAAATGCCCTTTTCTTACAGCCCGGGAGATTCAAGTTCGGATCCTCTGAAGTAATTCAAATCTTGAGTTTGGATCCGGACCGTCTGATGAGAATTCAGATCAATTCGGTCCGAGTTGGAATCTCGGAGCTCCTTTAATTCATGGCAAAGTAGATCGGACAGTTACTCAAAATTTGAGTTACCTTAGGTGATATAAATTCTGAAAATCCATGGTACCAGTATAGCGTTCTCTCGTTTTGTTCTTCAAAATCAATATACTTTGGCATCAAACAAACAAAATAAATAAATAAATAACAATTCGTGTTTGCATTTATATAGTTTGGCGGAAGGAATGAGCTGTATTTGCTTTCTGTCACTGTCACTCAGACGCTCACTCACTCTTCAATACTGCTGTACCAAATTTTACATTTGTCCAGAATATAACATTAACACGTTGCACGTGTTATATACTCTTAATAACCGTGATTAAATATGTTATTGCTTTTTCTCTAAACACCTGTAATGATATAAAAATACAACGTCGAGCGAGACAATAGTCTGTCAACAAGCTGAGCTGAGCCGAGTTCAGCTATGCAACGCTTGAACTTGACCCATGCAAGAACAAGCCGAGCGAAGTCGTTTGTTCGCATTGCGAGCTGCACATAGAGTCATAGACCATTAACTGGAAAAAAAAAAAATTTTCTTCTTCTTGCAACGAGTTTCATCATCTCGTAATAATCATAAAAAGAAATAGTGAAAGAGTCAAATAATCTCATTTTGTTTTAACAACAAACTTAGAAACAAACCAAATCAATCCGAGTTAAGCTGAATAAAACTTGAACTCGCAGATAATAAACTTGAACGGGGTTTCATTTTTATTATGCTTTATTTAATTGCAATGTTGTTGGGCTGAAGCCCACAGTCATTTTCCCCACTCACCTCACTCATTCAGCAGCCGTTGATAAAATAGATGATAAGAGAGAGAGAGAGAGAGAGAGAGAGAGAGAGCGCAACAAAAAGCAGGTGATGTGACGGATGGAACCTGAACCAACCTGGCATAATCAATTCTATCTCTTTCTCACAACCACTGCTATCACGGCTTCCATGCACCTCCCACAGTTTCCCAGTCTAATCCATACACTTCACACCTTCTCCCTTTGTTCTCTCTTCTCTCTGGTAAACTGAAGCAGCACAATGTCACAACTTCACGCAGTTCCAGTGGTCACATTCATTTCTCAATTCAATTTGGACTGATTCAGATAATTTTTTAGGAACTAAATAGAATATATAAAATATTTTTTTAAGAACTAAACAAAGTTCACAGCTAATTCCAGAGTTAAACCGAAAATTGGAACAGTATTGTTTTAACTTCATGTAGCGTATAAAATAATAAAATTAAAACGAAAAAGAATATATAACCCGTGCGCTGCATGAAGCCGAAATAGCGCTGTTAATATCTTTATCCCATCGGTCGAACTCAGAGTGGGAAAAATGGCACGCCGGAGCCGGCTCCGTCACGGAACGGCACGGCACGCGTGTCGGTCACGTGCCGTGACCAATTGTTGGCAAAGAAGACACGGCACGGCACGGCACGGCACGGCACGGAAATTACCTTGGTCACGGCACGGGAACACGGAACGGCACGGCACGGGACACGCGAGTCACGGAACGGAAGACACGCCAGTCACGACAATCACGGCAGTCGCGAAGCAATACACTACCATACCTTTCTACAAGGTATAATTTTATTTTAATTAAAATATTTACATTTAAATTTCAATTAAAACATTTGAATTTTAAAGAATCGTTTCATATTTTTTTTTTAAAACGTTAAATGCGATCAAACTTGACTAACGCGAGTTTTGTCACGGCACGTTTGGTCACGGCACGAATTAGTCACGGCACGCGAGTCACGGCGTGACTCGTGTGCCGTGACCACACCTCGTAATTTTTGTCACGGCACGGCACGGCACGTGAAAAATTTACTTGATCACGGCACAGCACGGCACGTGACCAAAGTCACGGCGTGTTAGTCACGGCACGGCACGTTTTTCCCACTCTAGTCGAACTTATCTTCAATTGTAATTACAGTCCAGACACCTACACTATCTCATTAATTAAGGTGGATATGGAGAAATTTCTATGTACCGGGATTTGTTTAAAGGTTGCTGTCAAGCAGCAAAAGGGACCATAAGATCTAGACGTATAATTATGAATATGTTTGTATTGATATTGAGATGATCTAAAATTAACAATTCAAACACACCACGTAACCAACAGGTTCCAATGATGAATTCTTGTTTTTTCTTAGAATTTTCAAGGCAGTACATGAATTTGGAATGTTTTCTAAATATATTATAAATAAAAAAAAAGGAACTGAAAACAAGATAAAAATGAATAAACTATAGTCTAAATAAAAATATGTTTAATATTAAATTTAATCTAATTTAAAAATTGATTGACAATTCTATCAACCAATTTGTGATTCAATTTATTGGCACTTCATCGTTAGCAAAATCAATCTCGAATATTATCAAATTTAATACACGTTTTTATCCTAACAGTGAAGAATTAAATTAGGAGTAAAACTAATATGAGTTTGGACTCTTCAAGATAGTTTGTTCGCTTTGATCTTAAAATATATCAAATTAACTTTAAATGACGAATTACAGATGATTGGTTTATATACCAGGTTTTTTAGTATAAATCGGGCATTCAAAATATAACAAAAAATGAACATTGAATAAATTTCAAAACGTTAATTGATTCAATAGATTTTGATGTTGAACTCATAAACCATCTTAGTCAACTCAAGGTTATGTAGCAGTTTACTCGTACAAAATTATTAATTTTCTAAATTTGATTATTTAGGGTACGTTTGGATGCACTCTAGAATAGCGAGAATAGCTACTGTTGAGAATAGTATATTAAGAATAGCTAGAATAGCTACTGTTTAAGAATAGCGCTAACTCAAAGCTATTCGGAATAGCTAAAAAGTTGTTTGGATGCACACTTTGGAATAGAGTTTGGAGGGAATGATTAAAATAATATTTTTTGTGCAACTACCTTCTAATCTTTAATTATTATTTGTTGAAAATATTTGAAGCATCTTTTTAGCTAATTTAATACATCAACGTAATTAAAAATAGGAAATTCATCCAAGAGCAATTAAAAAATATTTAAAGCATCTTTTTATCAAATATGTATATTGTTGAAGATAAAAAAAAAAAATTAAAAATATCTAACTCGTAATTAACCAAAAAAATAAAAAAATATATTTTCAACAAATAGTTTAATTTGTAGTAATGTATGAAAACATAATCTAACCATTAGAACAAATATTTTCAACACGCCTCCATCTTTCCTTTTCTTCATCTCTCTTGTTTCAAGGCAGTTAATTGGAAATGAATAAAAAATTGAAGAGTGCTCTTTCTCTCTCCTCACGCTGCACACTTTTTTGGGCTGAAATCGCTATTCCACCTTTTGGTGGGGTTAGGAGAACAGCACTGAATAGCGCTATTCCGAATAGCACTCAGTACGTTTGGATGCACTACTATTCAGAATAGTGTTACTATTCCGAAAACAGCCCTATTCTCCTGCATCCAAACATACCCTTAGTTTTTAGTTAGTATTTTGTTCCTTGCACATGTGTAAACTAAGTTTAATTGACAAAAAAACCCCGTTCTTATTATAGAAATTTCCTGCCTTGAATTACTTTCAAAAATATAATAATTAGGGATGTAATTTTGTAAACACTAACACATAACACGTAAAATGATTAAATTGAAGTATAAAAAAAGATAAGTTGACAAAAAGAATAAGATCTTACTTAAGATAATAGTTTTTATGTGAGACATATATATATACAGAGGAGGGACCGGATTACACCGTTTTTTGGTGACATCGAATGACATTGTCAATTTTCAAAGTCCAAACCGTTCAATATGATGGATATATTAAAATGTGCTTGCAGATCAAATTTTAAATTTTTTTAATTTTTTTACTATTTATTAAGATGGGTACAAAAATTCAATGGTCTGAAAACAACGATTTTGTAAAGTACTTAATAAATAGTAAAAAAATTCAAAAAAATATAAATTTGATCTGCAAGTAATATATCCATCATATTTAATGGTTTGGATCGACTATTTGGACTTTGAAAACTTAAAAAATGCACGATGTAATTCGATGTCACCAAAAACGGTGTAATCTGATCCCTCCTCATATATATATATATATAGTGTTGGGCTTAGCTAAGCCATGGTGTAAAACGACTTGGTGCTCCACGTCTCATTATTTCCATTTTGAAAATCCAAACTACCGATCCGAACCGCTCAAGTTGTTCTCCATATTGAAATGTGCTTGGAGACCAAATTTTACATTTTTTGGAATTTTTTTACTATTTATTAAGCCACTTTGAAAATCGCTGATCCATTGGTCCAGAATTTTTTACTGTTTTGCTACTGTTCATCCGGATCAGCGATTTTCAAAGTGACTTAATAAATAGTAAAAAAATTCCAAAAAATGTAAAATTTGGTATCCAAGCACATTTCAATATGGAGAACAACTTGAGCGGTTCGGATTGGTAGTTTGAATTTTCAAAATAAAAATATGGCGTGGAATACCAAGTCGTTTTACACTATGACTTAGCTAAGTCCATCTCTATATATATATAAAATCTAGCTAATATGCTACATGTATACATAGAGGGTCTCTGTGCAATGGCTAAATATTTGAGTTTTCAAAATCCTAATAGTCGATCCGAACCGTTCAACATGATCTCCATATATATACATAGGTTCAAATTCAGTTAGATTCTTTCAGTTGATTATCAAAAAAATACTCGACTCCATTCATTTATAACGAAAGATAAATTAACAACACGAATATTAGAATTTTTATCTATATTTTTATGGATTATCTTTGATTAAATTCCAATGCAATCTTGACGAGTCCTTGTTTTAGAACTTGACGTGTCCTCCCCTATGATAAATCAAAAGAAATAGCGACTTTTTAGGAATTATACCTAGAATGATAAATAAAAAAAATAATGCGTTTTTGTCTAATAACGTCAGCAATCAAATTTTTTATTTTAAATATTTATGAAATTCTTTCAATGAAATTTTGAATTTACGATCTTTCATACAAAAAAATATAATACTTGGTAAATTAAAGAGTGAGCTTCACTATTAAATAATTTTAAATTAAGATCACAGTATCAAACGTAAGTTTTTTTATTCGTACTTAATATTCTAACACATGTTATTTTAACAAACTTCATTTTTTTTTTTTTTTTGAACTTCACACTTTACATAAATTTACTAGTCTATTTTTTAAGAATATCCCAAAAAATTAACTAACATAGATAAGTGAAAAGTGATGAGCCTGACCCAATATAATATTTTATTTTCATAAAAAAACTATTTTTTAAGAAATAGACGTCGGAACATCATAGTTAACAGAGTACTTAATTATTGCAAAAGGAAAACCCCAGAATTGATAGATGCTTGTAAACAAGATTATATAGTGTTTTGTTGTTTTGTAGCTAGCTTGCACCTAATTAATCATGTGCGACATTGTACCAGACTACCAGCACGAAGGCATGGGTTCAGTTAGGGCTGGGCAAAATTGCTCAAACTCGTAACTCGCTTATAACTCGCTCATTTACAGTTCGCTTTAACTCGCTCATTTGTAACTCGAGTCAGTTCCAACTCGAGTTGGCTGACTCGTTTAATAAATGAGCTGAGTTTGAGCTTACTCCAACTCGCTCATTTATAACTCGAGTTACATAAAATTGGTTACAATAAATCTCATAAATTGTTTTTGTTAAGCTGTTGTATGAAAAATTGATGGTGCTTATGTACTAAGTTGCTGTATGAAAAATTGTTGTATGAAAAATTGCTGAATACTGATAAATTTTTTTACTAGTATATAATTAACTGGTAAAACGAGTTGTGAGCCAACTTGAGTTGATAACGAGTTGAATTTAAGTTGGCTCTATAACTCATTACTAGTATCATGTCCGTACGTTGCAACGGGATATTATAAGATTGAATAGAATATGAAGAGACTTTTTTTATTGACATTTCACACAGAATTAAGAAAAAAAAAATATAAATGAAAAAAAAAATGACAAAAAAACGGAGAAATAAATAATAAATAACAATAAAAGAAACAACAACAAATGAAAAAAAAATGGATAAAATATAACATGAAAAAAATCTTGAAGTATCATTGCTAGTGTGATTCTCTTCGATGTAGTCCAACATTTCTGAAAATGAACAAAAAAAAATATGAAAAATAGATTATAATTGCTCCAATTGAAAAAATATAATAAAATTAGAAAAACAATCTTTCTATTCTTGATTTTCTCGATTCCAGGTGTGAGGTGATTTGTATAGAAACAACTCCAATTAAATATATTCTAAATTTTTCTATTATGCCATTGGGATCTATATAGAAACAAACAAAGAAAATATGGAAACAAAAAAAAAAATAAGGAAACGAAGAAGTTGCTAAACATAGGAGAAATAAGAAAAAAAATGTCACTACAAGGCAGTATATTCAATTTTAATTGTAATATATTGTGTGAATGTACGTGCAGCGAGTATGTTTTTAACTAAATATAGACTTCTACACTTAAAAAAGATGCATTTAATCAAAACAAGACAGATTATTTGATTAGAGGGTTGAGATTAAATCTGAAATTTTATCTTTCAATCATATGCGGATCGGACACCCAACGTGCTTAATAATGGAATGAAGATTACCATCCCAACTCGAGTTGACTTATTTATTTAATAAGGTGAGTTCGAGTTGGAGTTAACTCAGCTCAAACTAGACTCATTTACAGCCCGCTCAGTGCATCTCAGCCGTCCGGTATCCTCATATTTGTGCATGTGCATTGCACTTTTCATATTTAATATTGTATATCATTTGTTACTTGACGAATTTAGTAGAAATACTTTTTAAGCAAGTACAAGATTTCTTGGTGAGAGGAGATCATTCAAATAAAATTTGTTTATGATTATGTATAAATATATAGTTGATGAATACGCTGCACCTTCTTCTAGTTATAAAGACCATAAACTAAACTTAGGTTCTAGTGACAAATTTTACATTGACCACATGTAATGTTGTGTATTGTGCTTACTATTAGATTTTTTTTTTAAATAGAATTACTTAAAATTATTTCAACGGAACAAGCTTTGATCGATTTGATTTTCGAAAACTAGCCTCCACCGATCCCTAGGATCGGTGGAGCAAAAAAATCCCAATCTACACCGGTCTTAGGGACCGGTGGAGCCTGTTTTGCACTAGCCACACCCATACTACACGGAAGACCACACAAAATACCCTGCACCGATCCTGTGGATCGGTGGAGCTTCAAAAATGCCTCCACCGGTCCTGTGGATCGGTGTAGGTTACATGCTATCAGTGTTTGATGCATGGAAACACTATATAATTTTGTTGTTGAAATTTTTGGCTAATTAAAAGAGAGATACATCTTATTTATTGTTTGATTGATATGTACGTCTTAATGTAAATTGAATGTAGAGAATAATTGTGAAGAAAAAATCTGGAAACCAAGGCTCCACCGGTCCTAAGAATCAGTGGAGGTATAGATTGGGATTTTCTGTGATGAGGGATGTGACTGGTGCAAAACAGACTCCACCGGTCCCCAGGACCGGTGTAGATTGGGATTTTTTGCTCCACCGATTCCTAGGATCGGTGGAGGCTAGTTTTCGAAAATCAAACCGATCAAGGCTGGTTCCGTTGAAATAATTTTAGATAATTCTATTTAAAAAAAAAATCTTACTAGTACAACTAATTTTACCGATTTTCTGTTATCCAAGAACTTTAAATTAATCAGGCGATAACTAAATAGCCCAAAAAGGGAGGCGTGACTTTCCTATTTACCACCGCCAAGTGCCAACTATTCAGAAAAACCCATAACCCGAAAGTAAGAAAAAGTCAACCGTAGAAATAATGGGACCAAGAGATAAAAAAAAAATCGTACAATACCCTGCCAAACCAAAATAAATGGCGACCCCTCCAATAATGAATTCTACGCCATAATAAGACAAGCAGCAACCTCCGACACATCACGTGCATGTCACGTCGCTCTCTTCCCCCACTGTACTGTTTAATAATTCTCCCCTCGAGAAAGACAACTTATTATTAGCTTGCATCTACATTTCTACTCTTTTTCTATATACGTTCCATCTCGCCATTGGTGCGTTCTCTACTGACATGTTGGGCCCCACGCGTTCATCGAGATAGAAAAGATTTAGGTGCCCTTCGTTGTTTGGGGTATTATTTTAGTTCGCAAAGAGGGTGTCGCATGTAAATAATTTATGACATTTTTGTAAAAAAAAATTATAGTAGTTTATAATACAGACTACAGAGCCAAAAATAACAACATTTACTTGTTCTCAAATTTCTTTGCTTCTAAGCTGGAATATACTCGATCACAAACATTAGCTTGAAGGGTATATATAAGAAAACAACCCGAAAATACCAATAATAATATTATTAATTCTCCATCTTTTTCCGAACAATTATAACTACAAACTTTCCACCTAATTCCACAGCTGAAAATGTTTTTTAACGGGGAAATCAAGCTAGTTCCCCTACACTTATCAAAAAACCACAAAAAAGGAGACAACTCTAACTATCTATACAAACATCTCATGGCTCATATCACATCATATAACTTTCTAACACACTAAAACAATCCTTTTCCCACCTTTTTACCTGGAAAATACAGGATTGAGGCTCTTGGTGAAGCCATTAAAGGCGCCATAGCTCTTAGAGCTTAACCCTAAGCAACCTAGCAACCCTTGCCGGTACGGCAAGAAAGTACGCCGTCGCATTTCTTCAGCGTGGGCTCGGTTCATGTTGTAAAGCCTCTCATGTGCCGACTGCCTCTTTCTTGTACCAGTTGTACCAGCATTAGTTCTCATTGCTGGTGTGTTTGTGTTGTTTGGCGCCTCATTGTCTGGTTTAGTTTTCTCTTTATCCTTCTCCTTCTCCTTCTCCCTCTCCTTCTCCCTCTCCTTCTCTCTCTCTTTGGAGAATGGCATGTGGGTCCAGAACCTCTCTCTAATAGGGCCGCGCTCCCTCTCCCTACCTTCACTCTTACTACGGTACAAAAGATCCTTTAAGAAGATCCAGCGTTTAGAACTTCTACTGGAAGAAGAAGAACTGGATCGGGAAGAAGAGGCTGAGACTGAAGGAGCTGTTGCATCAGCCATTTCATTCTGGTCCTGATCCAGATCTAGATCGTTTGGCCGAGACTTGATCTCTCCCTGGTCAATATCTTTATCCTCTTCTTCGTCGTTGTGCCACTGGTAGCGGTTGTTGCGCATTGGTGACATTGATCTTGCTCTCCTGTGGACGGATCCATTTCTCAGCTTGATGTCGCGGCCTCTAACAGAGATTTCTTGTTCATCATCTTGAATTGGAGAGAGGGGAGGCGTGTCGAGGTTGGAAATGGGGCGGATCTGGCCGTTGCAGAAGATTTCATCAGCCGAGATCATGGACGAGAGGTAGCGAGAAGAGAACTCAAACTCAATGTCGCCAGATAGACCTCCGGATGAGGTGACGGCGGAGGAACTGCCGGAGGTGGAGATGATGAAGTGCATTGGACTGGCCGGAGCACTGAAGAAGTACCCGCCACTGAATGGCGCTGAGGAAGTGGCGTTGGAGGGACGACCAGGGCTGGAGGGGGCGCTGACGTAAGGAGTAGAGCACGAGCTGTCGATTTCATCGCCATTGTTAGGTTTTTCGAGCTCCATCTCGATTTGTCTCCTCTCGTTTCTTTCTTTTTTCTCTTTGTTTCTTTTTATAAGAGAAAGAGGGAGAGAGAGAAATGGAGGGAGGCTTCGGGAAGAGAGCGCTAAGGCGTTAAATAAATGGGAAGGTGGGGAAGGACGTGATAACTGTCAGATTGGGATTAATAGTCTACGACCCCATACTTGTACGTATTTACGATAACACCACTAGTAGTTGAAGGTGTAGTTATGTACTTATGCGTGTATGGGTGTATTTGTTTCGTTTGATTGTTTATTGAAGCAAAAAAAAAAAGGTACTCGTACGTGTGATGATTAGAGGTGAGATAGTAGGCGACTCGTGGTGAGGTAGTGGGTGTGTACGGTCGTAGCTTGCTTGGCACGGAGCCACGTATTACCATAATTACAAGTTTACAACTTTGTTTTAAAATAACTTCCTTTTAGTTTTCAGCGGCAGCGGCTTTAGAATTATTTGCTGTGTGGAGTTCAGAATAAATGATTTCGGCTCGTGGGCCTTAACAAGAAATGAGCTTTGAATATAAAATAGAGTTATTAATATTATTACATATCCCAAGTAATTATGAGTTATGATTGAAAAATTCAAACAAAATAATATTGTACTCTGACTAACAATATAGTAGAGTGAATTCTAATTAAAAATAGAAATACTGTGAAATCCTATTATTTCTATTGTGATTTTGTTATTATGCAATATGAAAAAAAAAAAACAAATTTTCCATGCATAAATAATGCACCATGGTTGGTTGGACTCGGTTTCACTCAAGAATTATGCAATATTTCTATCCACGATAGTCAATATGGATGCAATGATCTATAATAGTCTGTTTATTTTCTAAAAAATGTTTGGTGTCAACCAAACAAAATTTATATAGCGAAATGAGGGTTAATTGCATGCATATTGAATGCATTTGTGATTTGTTAAAAAAAATGTGAGGGTTCATTGTCAAAAAAAGTACATAAAATTGGTATTTGTTTATTGAATGTGAGGGTTAATTGGCACACAAAAAAAGTGAGGGTTAATTGAGTCAAAAAATGTGAGGTTTAATTGTAAAAAAAAAAGTACAAAAAATGTGAGGGTTAATTCCATAAAATTCCATAATTGTCTAAAAAAATGTGAGGGTTAATTCCATAAAAAAAATTTGTCACATTTTTTAATATAATCTATAATAGTCTGTTTATTTTCTAAAGTATTATGGAATAAAGTACGGAACTTATGGAATTTGTCAAAAAAAAAATGTGAGGGTTAATTGAGTTGCATTTGTTACTATGCTCTGATTTTACTTAACTTTTTCTATAAAATTGGTACTTTTAATTTATTTGTCAAGTTAATCAAAATTTAATTCATACTTAATCATTCAATTCTAAATTCACAAATTTTCGTATCGAATTGGTTGAAGTAATCGTGTTAATCATATTACATTTACGCCTTACATAAAGAAGTATTCATGTGGCAATAATCACCCCTAAATGCTTAGTACAGTTTTAAATTTACACCAAAGCTACAGTGTAATTATGGTGATTTACTTTCTCACAGTGACGATTTAAGAATTAAATGACAATAAAAGAGCGTGTAAGCTGAGCGTGTAATTATGGTGATTACGAACTTGTACTCAGTATAGACCTGCTGAATTTCGGATTTGGATCGTACGTAAAATTACTAAATATTCAAATTGTTCTTTAACTATTGTATGAATCTCAAAAACGAATTCCTTGTGTTTTAATAGACACCAAATTTTAATCGCTCAGCTGAAAGTTCGCCAACTCACATCATACTCAATCTGTTAACTAAGATGATACAGATTCCTGAACTTCATTGTGTGATAAAAGAAAAAAGAATTGAAATCTCAAACCCAACCAAACAAATCGTTTCTTGTGGCTACCACCTGAAGTTTTTTTTACTGTTTGATCTGATCGGAACAGTGTTAAATTGTTTGTTGATCCAAACAAAACCGGACCAGATAGCATGACAAATTCCCACTAATATGAAAGCTGTCGCACAGTGCCCATTCCACCTGTCTTCAGATCTTCTGTGGCGTTTTCATGCTGTTACCCCATGTCAAGTCTCTGACAATTATTACGCAGTTATTACTTATTAGCAATGATAAACATCACTGAAAGAACATGTTGTAACCGCCACAATTAATCTCGATTAACTATTGCTATCATATGGATTAGTGGAGAAATTTAACTTTTACCGATAAAGGTGAAAAGATTGAAAGAAGAAAAGTGAGATAGCTACAAGTGCGCGCGAATTTCGATGCTTGAACAACCGTTCGATTTGTCGCGAAGCTTGCTGGATTGTTAGAGAAGCAAAATGGATGCACTATGTATTCTCTATTTATTTCCACCGGCTGATGTGATGTATTTGGATCGGTTTTTTTAGTTGAGCCGAACCAATAAAAATAGTTTATTTTGTTCGGTTTATCGGTTTAATTGGCCCAGTTCAGTTAAGATTGTTCGTTTTTTTATTTTCTGCATACCATCATATGATTAATAACCAAACCGGACCAATTTGTAGTTCACATCAGAACAAAATAGCAAGGGATTTCACTTTATTTAATACTTATTTCTAGTGCAACTAAATAATTAATTTATCCATTTCAACTATAAGGTAACGGGGATTCGAATCTGCTGCGATCCTTCACTGTTCACAGTGATCCTGAATTCTTGCTTTTCTCAATCCAGCTGTCGAATTGTTTCAAGATGTGTGCACAGAAAAATCAATTGTTTCGAGATGCGTGTACAAAAAAAGTTAACGGCTGGATTTGAAAAAGTAGGAATTTCAGAGTTACTATTCACACGTGAAGGATCGCAGCAGTGGGGATAGAGAGCGGTCCAATCCGCACGAATTTTAGCTGTTTATATGAATCTTAATACGGATCTGACAACACTGATCTTTTTATTTACAAACTTTTTATTTTTATTTGGTTTGAATCTCTATTATCATAATATTAATGCTCAAATGTTTATTTTGTTTCATTCTTTGGATAGAAAAGATTGAAGACGAATAACATTTGTTTAATTTTAGTAAGTTTTTTTTATGAGTTAAAAAGAAAGTCTTTTTTTCATTGACTTAAAAGAGTGAGGTTATGTTACTTTGCAATGCGCGATCGTTCCGTGCATTGAATTTATATCTCCGTCTTCAAAGTCTAAATAGTCGATCCTAACCGCTCAACATTATTATCATATGAAAATATACTTGGAGACCAAATTTTATATTTTTTGAAATTATTTTACTATTTTGTTATACAATTAGAAAATCACTTGATTTAAAAATTCTGGACCATCCGAAACTAGTGATTTTCTAACTACCATAAAAATAGTAAAAAAATTCCAAAAAATATAAAATTTGGTCTCCGAGTATATTTTCATATGATAACAATGTTGAGCGGTTCGGATCGACTATTTGGACTTTGAAGACGGAGATACGAATCCAATGCACGGAACGATCCGTGCATTGCAAAGTATCATAGCTTCACTCGACTTAAAAAGTGTTTTTACAACTTTTTCTCTGTTCATTTTCTACTAATTTTTTTAAAAAAAAGTATCAGTCAAATAAATAATTCTAGCCTTTTTCTTAATTAACAAATTACTTATTTTAACCTCAAAATTATCTCGTCTAAAAGAAATAACTTAATCATTACAGAACCTTTCTTATTATTATGGTGATTCTGCAATATTTTATTTTTTTCTTCGAATCCTTGAACGTGCAAATTCAATTTTTTTTTCACGTAATTATTTAAACCACTTCACATGCATTTATATAATTTTAAAGCTAAGTAATTTGTTAAATATTACAAACAAGGATAATTCAAATATTTTGGTTTTTTACGAGTTCCGTTTGCTTTTTTGCTCTCTATTAATTTTTTTAATCCTTCTTTCATCACTTTGGAGCCAGGGGCCGACCCAGAGTATTCCAGGGGGCAGCTGTCCCCCCTAGATTTTGAGTTTTAGTGGAGATTTATCGGTTCTGACCGACTTTGCCCCTCCTGCAATTTTTTTTGTCCCTCTTTGAACGTTTGATTTGTAATTCGGGTTAAATTTAGGATTAAAATTAAAATAAATTTGTTAAATTTTAATTGGTAATTAAAATTATAAGTCCGAGCATAAAAAATTACAAGTCAAAGCATTAAAAAGTATAAGTTAAAATATTATTTTTTATCGAGTACCTAATTGGTTAATGAATTTAAACCCGCTTCGATATTTTTTTGCTCTCTTGACGAAAATCCTGAATCCACCCCAGTTTGGAGCTGTCGGCTATCTTATCCACCCTCTAACAAACACGAATCCGGTTTAACTGAACAGAATTTCGCTTGATTTGGTTGTATTTTTGTGCGGGTTGGTTTTGTTTTTTATCAGCTAGGTTCAGTTGGCAATTTGACAAATGAAACAAAACATTAATTATCTATATTTAATTCGATTTGTACACCGTTTAGATGTGACGACGCTCACTATAGGTTAACTTGGTTTCGACGAAAGCAAAGCAAAAATAAAGCAAATATATTATCTTTCTTTAATTAATTTTAATTATCTCTCTCGAGAAAGGGTGGAAAAGTTGTTTTGTACTGGATTACTGGAACAGTTGTGAGATAAATATTGAAATGTAAAGCGGGTCAATTTCTGTATGCAATATAACCCGCTCCATAATGTAGCATAGATTTGAAGTCAAGGAAAGGAGCTCCTGTGACAAAGGCTTAGAGTGGGAAAAATGGCACGGTGGAGCCGGCTCCGTCACGGAACGGCACGGCACGCGTGTCGGTTATGTGCCGTGACTCACGTGACCCGTGCCGCGACTATTCGTGTGTCGTGGCCAATTGTTGGCAAAGAAGACACGGCACGTAACACATAATGGCATGGCACGGGATACGTGAGTCACGGAACGATAGACACGAAAGACACGCCAATCACGGCAGTCATGAGGCAATATACTAACATACATTCCTATAAGATATAATTTTATTTTAATTAAAATATTTACATTTAAATTTCAATTAAAATATTTGAATTTTGAAGAATCGTTTTATATATGTTTTTAAAACGTTAAATGCGATCAAATGTGACTAACGCACGTTTGGTTACGGCACAACTTAGTCACGGCACGCGAGTCACGCCGTGATCACATCTCATAATTTTTGTCACGGCACGGCACGGCACGGCACGTGACCAAAATCACAGCGTGTTAGTTACGGCACGGCACAGCACGTTTTTCTTACTCTACATAGGCTTCTCCGGTTCAATTTTTTTAATTTTAAAAATAAAAAAATTAAATTATTAGAAACAAGATAATTTTTAAATATCTAAAAATAAAGAAGTTGTCTTGTCTCTAGTTGGCTACCTGGCTCTCAGCAGCTAATGACCTAATAGCATCAGTTCGATTTCACGTGCCACCAAAGTAAATTATGGGTCTCGAACTGTCATATTCATTCATTTTATTATTACATCTCATGTCTAGGTAGCCTACGTGGTTTATTTTCTGGAATAAAAAAAATATTCTTTTTCTTTAATATATGGAACCTATGGAGCTTTCCTTGACGTGTGGAAATAAAAAAGGTAAAAGTGACAATGTCTTGTCAGCCACAGCAACTTCCGAATAAAGGAACAGAAATTAGGAGGAGCTTGAATTTTGATATGAATTCGTATAAACTTTTACGACCATGTATAAGTTGAGATTAATCACAATGTACGTATTCGGCAATGCGGATTAAGACACCTTAGGTTTTTTTAAGGTCTTAAGCGGACCGAACTCTTATGTCTTAGACGGATTTAAGGCCTCCTTCTTAAGCTGAATTTTAAGCTAGATATTTCGCTTTCTTAGCGCATTGATCTCCTTAAGCTATTTTTTTCACTCATTCTACATGCTTAATCCAATGAGTTGTTGTTAAACACCAACTCCTTAGTGAAGATTAAATTGTTAAGTCTGAACCTCTTAAGTTATGGTGCCGAATATGGCCAATGCACTGGGCTAGGCCTTAGATGCAGCTCATGTAAGCAATTGTGTTAAATGATGGTGTTGAGTGATGTGCAAAAAAAAAAAAAATGTAAATTTAAAGGTCACTAAAGAGAAATATTTCAATTTTAAAAATTAGTAGCTATTTCAATTTTGAAATGAATGTTTTTCTTTACGTATCTCTATTTTCGGAAGTTCAAAAATACAGTCCTAGTTACTGATAAAAACCGTATGATCAAGTCAGATGGACATATGGGTGGCAACGAGCTGGCTCGGTCTGAGCTAGACCCTAGTTCAGCTTGTTAATTATGGATCGAGCAACAGCCGAGCCAAGGGCGAAACATAGGTATGCCTGGGGTGTGCTAAGCCACCCCAAGTTTGAATTTTTTTATTACTAAGTATATAGAAATCATTTGGTATTGTTTGTTTTACATGTATAAGCCCCTTCCATAATAATATTCAAAGTTAAAGGGCTTCAATGTAAATTTTAAAAATAAAACTAGATTTATTTCTATTTGGGCCAGTGGGCCTTCCGTCTTTGCGCAGTGGAAGAGAACAAAATTAAAACCCTTTCCAAATTAAAAATGTAATAAACAAATGTTATTTTATTATAGCACCGACTAAGTCCCTGAAATAGAAAAAAATAATGATATTATTTAGCCCTCCCTATACTCAAATTATAGTTCCGCCCTTGAGCCGAGCGAGCTGGACCTAGGACATTCGAGCTAAAACCTTAGCTTGAAATCGTGACAAGCGAGCCCGAGATAGGTCATGAGCTGACGAGCTGGCTCGTTGGATCTGGCTGGTTCTTTCTTAAGAAGAAAATAAATTATACAAACTTTTTGGATTGAGCTGAATCGAGCTGGACCGAACTAAATAGTATAAAATGCACACAAATTCATACAAATTCACAAATTGATGCCTAGCCAAGCTAGCTCACGAGCTGGCGAGCAAGCTAGGCTCCTCTTGAACTCGTTAATTTTGGACCGAGCTAGTGACGAGCTAGCTCGTTAACAACTTGGTCCAGTAACGAGCAAGTTGTTAGCGAGCGAATCAGATGCGAGTTATGATCGAAACACGAGCTACGAGCTTTTTTGCCACCCCTAGATGGACATGATCAATCTACCTATATCCTGAGCATTTTATATACTAATAAAACTGACTGATTGATTGAGTGATCATGAGGCCAGTAATATCCTCATGTCCTGTGATATCTCTCTGCTATGGATCCTTTTAGGACCACAAACAGATCCATCAGATCTGTCGTATAAAAAAGATTCACATCTACTGTCATAAAAAGGATGGTTAATGCGCTATAATTTGTTCGTCGGTTTAAATCAGATAAAAAAACTTCTTCAAAAACCGAATGTATAAATATTATTCATATGATTTTGACTGGACGGTCTCTGTGAATATGACAACATGGTGCCATCATTTTTTTTTATTGCAGTAGATGTTGATCGGATAAAAAAAGGTAGCACCTTACACAGAGATAATGAAATTTGAGACTAAACATGGATTTAAATAATTGGATTGACGCTTTGCTATAGATTAATATTTTCATTTTCAAAATTTAAATAGTTAGAATTAATATCTTCGTTTTCAAAGTTCAAATAGTTGATCTAAACTGTTCAAAAGTATAGATACTGATTTAGCTATACATATTACCACAGCTCAACTTGGCCAATTGTGTACATAAATATCTACTAACTAGTACGATCCCCCCCAAGAAAGTTGTCAAGAACTTCAACAAATAATTACTTGAAACAAAATAAGACACACTCATGTACCATTAAAATTCAAGCGATCAATGTCGCAAAATCGATAAGCACAATCTCAACCCGTCTAGAATATAATAATTTATCAAACAAACCCAGAAAAAATCAGACGCCTTGACAAAAGGAAATTAAATTGACTTATATACAAACTCTGCATAATTTAACTGATATCCTTATTCTAGACAACAAATGAAACAAAAGGAGAGCTAAAAATACTACATTCAAAACCTTAGCATCCCCCCCCAAATCCAACAATGTAAATTTTGTGCCATCATACAATGTTTAACTATCCATTTTTGACATCTAGCATTGAATGAAACGTAAAACCAGAACCACCTTAATTCAATCTCTAACAATACATTTCTCACCTCTTATCATTTCATAATATCACAAACCACCTCATTGATCAAAGAGTTCAGTATCTCTGCCTCTAAATCCATGCCGGTTTCAAACGCCTCGACCCGGAAATCCATCCACGTCCCCAGACCTGTACCCATATCCTTCTCCACAATTTCATCTACATTCCAGTCGGCCATGTTTTTCCACCCGCTAATTTCTTCATACACTCGTTTATGGAGCCCGCTTCTAACTGCAACTGTTCCTTTACTCCACGCCTCATAACCCGCCTTGAAATGATAATCAATCCGTGAATCCAAGCACTCGTTGACGCAATCAAACAGAAGCTTTCGATCCGCTAGACTTAACAGAGTTTCATTCTCCAGTTTGCTCCTGCCTCTTTTCCTCTCAAGTTTGTCGAAGAGAGGAGAGTCCAGTTGAGTTCCCTGCAAAGCCTTTCTCTCCAGTTCTGTATTAGATAGTATGTCGCTTATATAATCGAGTTCAGGGTTGGATATTGTTTTTGGTTGTTTCACTGGTGTTATGTCGAAGAATTTGGAGGTGTCGAATATAGAAGAACAAGCCGAATCAGAAAGTTTTGTTTCCGTTTCACTGGAGAACACCTTTTTTGAGGTCGAAAAGTTGCTCTGAGCTTGAACCGAAGTTGGCGACATTTTGCTCCCTGTAAAATTTATTGAGGGAATCATTATCAAATTAAAAAAAAAATTAAAGAAAATTACTCCTAGAGATGTCTTCTTTCCAAATTTGAATGAACTTTGTCATAAACTGATTTGGTTGACTATCAAGTGTTTAGGGTTTAGGAAACCCAATAACCGGTAATATTAATTGCAAACTTGTGAAATGCTGGGTGTTAATAAGTTCAGAACAATGAACAGTAAAATTGGTTTGAAAGGCGACAAATTTCGGAGAGCCAACCAAAAATTTCACTTATTGTCATGCAGACACTGCAAGGAGTATCTATTAAAAAACTGAACAGTTCAAGGAGTGTAAAAAAGTACCATCACTGCAGGTTGAGTCCTCAGAGGTGCAACAGCTTTCATTTGTAACAAATGTTTCTTCTTCAAGAACAGATAGCGGACTCAACTGGTCATACTCTTTACTACTTACATCCATTGAATTACTAGATCCCCCTTTTTCTACAACCTGAAAAATGAAATTGAGAGAAGGAAAGAGGATATAAGACCTATCAAAAGTTTATCTATCTAAACACCAATGCCAAACTCAAAAGTTCATCAATATTAGGTTCAATTTAAACTCATTATTGTATTGCAGTTGGGTAAAACAGCTGGTACGTGCAAGCACCTACATCTTAGGTTATACTAATAAAATTTATATCATGTCATTCGTGGGATGTGTAATCCCTATAAATACATTAATAATACAAATATAAGCAACTTTTCGTACCTACATCTAAGCTATTATTGTTTTGCAGTTGGGTAAAACAGCTAGTACAAGCAAGCAGCTACATCTATATCATGTCCTTTGCAGGATGTATAATCCCTATAGATACATTCATAATACAAATATAAGCAACTTCTCTTACCTGAAGAGCCTGATGCTTCGTAAAGTTGAAAATACCAGCATTTAACGAACCAATGTCTTCTCCCTTAGCAGATGAATCCTTTTCCAATGACCCAAAACTCATACCTCTGCCGAAATCGGTCGATGGTTCGATCCGAGTCGTCAATTCCCTCAGCTTCTGCTCCAAGAGGAGACTCAGTGCATCTCCATTTGAACCACCTACCAATCCCAGCTTCTCAGCCCCCAAAATCTGGTACTGGACGTTTCCAGGTTGCTTAACCAATGGAGAGGTGAATGTAAATGAGACCACATCAGTCGTATCCTTCATCTCCTTGTTCCATTTCGTAAATTCGTCAATAACAACATTTTGTCGAACACCTTGGTCGTGTTTGTCAGAATTGCTAGTGCTTCTCTCTATTAATCTCTTCTTCTGTGGGAAATCCTTATTGTTGCTAAAAGTGGCCTCCTTTTCTAATTCGATTGTGCTTCTGGGTTTTGAACTGTTCGCTAGTCTACTTAAGCTCTTGTGTTTTGACGAAGAGGATTCACATGAAATTCCTTTTCTCCCTTGCTGACTTGAGGTCAACTTGCCGGTACCAGACTTACTGCGGTTTACAGTGCAGTTCTGTTTCTGGTTGTTTTGCTTCAAGATCGCAGAACCACTGCTACCTTGTTTCTTTTGTTGCCTGATACTGGTTCTATGATTGGTACTGGAATTACCAGTACCGGGTTGGCTTCGGAAAGCTTGGTTCAGCCTGGACTCGTCGTGCTCTTTTTGCGCAACTCCAGAGTGGCGATTTGGCAAATTTACCCCTTCCCTTTTCTGTACATTAACCTTCGCCTGAATCGCCAGAGACACTGACTTCCCTTTATTACCCTTCACATTTGAAACACCACTTGTACTACTCCCCAAACTGACCTCATACGGATCAGGTGACGTCCTAAATATGACGATATCCTCTTCTCTATTCCCTCTAGCAAACTGGTTCTCACCTGATTCAACCGGGACCCGACTCATTTGCAAGAGCCGAGACGTCCTCTGAGAAGCCATGACACTCTCTTTCGCGTAGGGCCCTACACGACCTGACCCAAATGAACAAACCTTCTCCCTACCATTGCCAACAGTTTGGAGCCTCGGTTCAAGGATCTTGGCTGCGGCCTCCATAATCTGAGCGGCATTTCTGGCAGATGTGAACCCGGGGTTCTTTATCGGTGACAGTAACTTGTGGTACGTCATTGGGATAGGCTTAGCAGACCTAGACGGCAATGCCTCCATCTGAAACCGCTCAATTGGGCTGCTGGGCATCTTTTGGGCCCGTAAATCGACTGGTCTTCTCATGTAACCACTAGTTTCAATTCTGTGTGCATTGTTGGTTAACCGGCCTTGGGTGCAGTATTCAGGACTTCTCTTAAGGGAGTAGTTCTCTCTAAAGGATCGTGTGTCACGAAACGGGGTGCAGTATGGTTCGGAGGCGGTGGATACAGGCATGGAATCCAAACCCATTAAACGGGCAACCACACCTGGCGCTTTTGACCCGGTAAGGTCGTCATCAGTGACAGAGGATGCACAGCTATAGTCACTGCTTCCTTTAATACTTGATACACCAACCAACTCGTCTTCATCGATCTGGAATTACCGACCAAGATAAATGATAAATGTTTTAAGTAAATAAAAAATAAATGAGAAATTTTGATTGTGAAAGAGATAACAAACCATGCGAAGACGGGTGGATGGTAAGGTTTCATCTATCCTCTTCCCCCCTTGCTTGGTGCCCTCTAAAAAATGATGAAAGAACAGGATGAGAAAATAACATTAACAAATTACATTTTGCACAAATGAATCAAGAAAAAGAAAAAAAACAAAGATTTTACCAGGAGAAACCGTAAATAGCTTCTTGCGGGATTTCCGATTCCAATCAAATAGGTGGAAGAAGCCACTGCCCTTAGAACCGCCTTTCTCTATTCCCATTTTTTTCCCTAAATTGTAGCGTTACAAAGCCTATGTCTTAATCTACATAAAGAATTCTCTCCAATTTGATGAAGAAATCCGATACGCAATGACCAATATATTTGGAAAACCTGAAAAAACGATGTGATCCCATCAGGCTCTAATCAAATCGCACACAAAAGAATAAAATCAAACTCTTAATCTTCACATATCAATTAATGGAGGAGGTTTCCTAATAGATACAAATCCATTATATACGGTAGCAACGATTATAATCACAAGGTACAGAATAATAAACGAGTGAAAATATAAATGCGACCTTTAGATCTGTGCTGCCATTTAAATTTCGTGGACCCCCTTTTTGTTACAAACCCTAAACCCACAAAAAAACCCGAGGATCAAATTCCGAACAAAACCCATCCAAAACCAAAATAATCAAAGCCGAATCAACAGATAAACTAACCTAGTAGAATACACCGCGACTTGATCGCTTCGTCCAAGGAAACTCCGCTATTCCTCGATCGCCTCTCTAAAGGGCGGGCCGCAACTAGGGTTTTGAGAGGAACCCAATAAGAGGGGAGAGGTGAAAAGACTAGAGAAAGGAACTATCAAGCAACCATTAACTCGCCGAGAAAGAAAAGAGAGAGAAATAGACGCATTAATTTCTTATAGCAGGAGAAGGTTAAACGAAATATAAAATGATTAAACTAAAATTGGGGAAAGTGGGGTTTTAGTATAAAACGATAAAAACTAACGGCTCTCTTCTAGAGAGAGTGGGAGATCCATTTCAAATTACAAACGGTTCGGCCGAGGAGATCTCTAAGCAACATTCCGCATAGAAACTATCTGCATATTTATTCTACACCCTTTGATTAATGATCAAACGGTGGATATAAGTTGGTACAGAAATGAAGATGCGACCATTAATCATAGGCCGTGTTCAAGGGAGAGTGGGGATTCGAGTTACTAGATTTCTTACACCGCGCTTTATGGATAAGTTTGTATTATTCTATTGTTTGTAGATTGTCAGTGGGAGAAACATAGTGGGGTCCAATATGCAGTAGGAAGGTTTTTGTTTAAATACTAGTATTGATATCTGGGAAAGAGGTGGGGGACGTGTCAGGGTCGAGTCAAACGTGGGTGGGGAGTAGGATCAGAAGTGATTCAAATGCTTTTAGTGAGTTACTGTGTTGTGGGGCCCGCCTTAATTCCGTTGAGTTTTTAGATTTTGAAGGCACGTGACGTCGAGCTGTGGACCTGGTCCATGTTTCTGTAACCTGTCAAAAACATTTTCCGGATTCTATGCTAACAAAGAGTTTTATATTTTTTATTTCCGAATTAAAATATTTGCTTTGGAATTATTTTTGGAGGAGTTTAATTTTGAATCTCATACTTGGTTGCTTCGAGCTCAAGAATTTGTTCAAACAAATAGCTCAACCGTTCTTCACATCAGAATATGTTACTTTTATGGAAGCTGATATGAGTACCCGCGCTGTACCTACACCTAAACTGCCATAACTGCTTGTGGGAACCGCAACTATTTTAAAACTGTAATTTTGTTTTACAAATTTTAATAGTAACACTGTGAAGTATATAGCTCAAACAGGACAAATATTTATATCTATACAATGAACTACATATGATATATGAATTTTCCTAAAATAACTGTACCGGCACCTTTTCTTGAAAAATTCTCGTGTCGTACCCGCATTAGGGGACCACTCAAACGGCATGTGGGGACCGCAACTGTTCCAAAACTGTAATTTTGTTTTACAAATTTTAATAGTAATACTGTGAAGTATATAGCTCAAACAGGGCAAGTATTTATACCTATACAATGAACTACACATGATATATGAATTTTCTTAAAATAACAGTGCGGGTATTGTAGCGCGTACAGTGTGGGTACTGAAATAATTATTCTACTTTTATATAGCTCAATTACTACCTATTTTTTTTTAGGCAAATACATTAAATATTTATTACCGGTTCGAACTGGTTTCCGATACGAATCAGATATTTTTTTTAAGTAATTTATCTAATAAGAAGACGGAAAAGAAAAGTTTTCATTAACTCAATGAATAAGAATATAAATAAGAATTATTTTGTACTCATTAACTTTAGAATAAATGATATAAACAAAATCTTATATTAATTTTTATTTATACAGTAAACATTATAATATATTATTATTACAACATCGTTGATTTATAATTTTATATACAATATTTTATAGAACTTATATTATTAATGATTTACGACGAGATTAATTTATACAATATTTTAAAATCTTTTATATACCTTCTGTTCTTCTCTTTGATTTTATGCTAATTAATTTACAAATTTACAAATTTGATATAAAAACACATTATCTGTGAAGTAGATCGGTTTTAACATTTTAATTTGTCATTTAAATCCAATCTGATAATTTTGAAGTTAAGCTTATCATGTGCTTCTAATTTTATGGTATGACAAATCCTAAGCCTTCGCTTATTCTTGAAGTTCAGCCAATAATTAAAATGGTTTTTCTATATACTGTAAGTAATAAATTTCATTTCTAATTAAATATTTCAATATTTCTTTACACAGTAGAAACACCATGCACTCCATGCATTAGAAATTCGGGTCTCCTAAAGTAACTTCAAATATTGAGTTTAGATCCAGACCGTCTAATATGCCCTGATACAAATATGAAAAGTGCTTTGCATTTGATCTAAGGTCGGATTATGATCGGACAGTTCGTATCGAAACTAAAAAATTGAGTTATTCTAGAGGATCTGAACTCGTGCATTGAACGAATTTGAATCCTCCAAAGTAACTCAAATTTTGAGTTTGGATCCGAAACGTCCGATATGTTACGGTACGAATATTAAAGGAATCATGTACATTATCATCTCGAGTTAGATTGATCTGGATTTTGATATGAATTCAAACTTAAAATTTTAGTCATAGGAAATCCGGACCCGTATTGGACGGGAGTCGTTGTAGGGTGGGGTCCATGAGGAAGGGAGACACCTTGTATCGAGTGTGGTGTGTGGGAGGCAAGAGATGCGTTATGCGGATTGCAGATCCAATATGCGGTTTGCAGATTTTATGCGGCTGATTAGATTATATGTGGCAAAAATTATGCAGCGGCATGAATCGCATTTTGTTACACTGATAACATCTTTGAATACGTATCTAAAAAATTCGAACAAAAAATAATCAAATGTTTTTCATTGGTTTAGTTCAAAATTTAGATGACATCTGCAAAATTGCAAGTAACATAAGGTCTGTAAAATTGTCAGATCTTAAGTAGCAATTTGACATATTAGTAACTGGTTGATTTAACGAAATCAATATAAAATGTGCAAGGGGTTAACCGAACCGCCAAAATGGATCTTGGTTGAAGCTTATGCAATAATTGATCCGATTGAACCAGAGCCTGAAAGTAAAAAGAACATTACCAATGTAAAATAAAAAAAAAATATTTTTTTAAGTCAATTTTAGCTTCAATATACTTGCTAGATATGAAATTATTCTGTCAGAGCAAATGTGATTTGAAATTTTGAATTTAGTAAATTTAGGTCAATTAATCGGCTGATTAGTCGTTGGCGGTGACCAAACTGTCATAGATTTTCTCGACTAATCGGACGATTATTTCCGAATATGACGGTACCCTGTCCGTCTGATTACCGCATACCGTTATTTACAACACTGATTTCAGTGTTGAGCCTTCAAACGGGCCTCATAAAACTGTTAGCCTCACAATTATCAACGACTTCAAATTTCAAAAACCCAATATATTTCGGAACATTTTTATGGGCTATGGAAACAAACATAACATTCAGATAAATAGTTGTCTCGTATCGCTAGTGCAATGGACGAAATATCCGCATCAAAATTCGTGCATATCCGATCCGCAATGATAAAACTTTTCATACGAATTTTGTTTTACAAGCAAAAATAGCTTTTACCCTCTAACCAGATGAAAAACGTTTACTATTGTGGTTTTCTGAATCGAAAATGAAAACAACAAAATCCAACGACCAAGTCTTCCTGATAAGTATAAAAAATTTGCAATGTATAATTTTCAAAGAACAAAAAATCTTATAGTCTTTTTAAGTATATAGAAGTGAAAAGGTCAAAGTAAATAAACTTTTTTTTTACAAAAAAAGTATAAAATAAATAAGAAATTTGAAGGTTCTCTATGCACTTCTTTCAAGCATCTCATAGTACTGAATTGCTGAAACCTGCCGTTGCAACTTCATTTCTTCATAAAACCCCGAAATAAATTCCTCTGCTTTTGTATCAATCCCCTTCTCCTCTAATCTCTGATCCCCTTCCTCAATCAACTCCACGAATTCCGCTTCTCTGCTGTCGTACTCAATTTGCTCATATTCCTTCTCGCGCTGATAAAACAAGAGATCAGCCTCATCCCGATCAAAATCATGATGGACCGAAGGCGTAATGCAAGGAAGGAAACGGAGAGAAGGTGTCTTGAATCTGAAGCTTGGTGTTTCCTCAAAAGAGAACTCCCGCTCGAATTGCAACTGAGACGACTGTCGACTGTGCCAGAGTTTGAGGGTTTCAAGGAATCGTAGCTGGAGCAGACGCCATGCTCTGTTGGTCAATTTGGCGCTTCTTAGTGCCATCAAATTCTTTGTTTAGATAGCGATTAGCGAATCGGTAATGAATCTTGCTAATTGAGATTCTTTTTGTTGTGCCTTTTGTTGCTTTGAAACAGAGCTGGCTTAGAATGGAAGGGTTTATATAGGAGGCAATTGTGGAACGCGTTTGCTTATAGTAATGTATATTCTAAGAATTATCTAGGAAGAACAGTGTTGCTTACTAATTAGTTACTGTTTAGTGGGCCATGCTACTGGGCACATAGATCGGCACAAGAAAATAACAAGGGATGTTATTAAAAATGAAAAACCGAGGGTTTTGACTTTTGATAAGTTTTTCTTTTCGAAGTACGAAACATTGGATATCTCCGTTCCATTATTAAGCATGTTGGGTGTCCAATTCACCAACAGCTGTGATTGAAAGATGAAATTTTAGATTTAATCTCAACCCTTTAATTAAATAATCTCCGTTCCATTATTAAGCACGTTGGGTGTCCGATCCGCCAATAGCTATGATTGAAAGATGAAATTTTAGATTTAATCTCAACCCTTTAATCAAATAATCTGTCTTGTTTTGATTAAATGCATCTGTCTTAAGTGTAGAAGTCTATATTTAGTTAAAAACATACTCACTACACTTACAGTCACACAATATATTACAATTAAAATTGAATATACTGCCTTGTAGCGACATTTTTTTCCTTATTTCTCCTACGTTTAGCAACTTCTTCGTTTCTTTATTTTTGGTTTCCTATATCTCCTTTGTTTCTATACAAATTATCACGACAGAAAATGAAAATCAATTTTTTCTTTGTTTCCATATTTTTCTTTGTTTGTTTCTATATAGATCCCAACGACATAATAGAAAAATCTAGAATATATTTGATTGGAGTTGTTTCTATACAAATCACCCCACACCTAGAATCGAGAAAATCAAGAATAGAAAGATTGTTTTTCTAATTTTATTATATTTTTTCAATTGGAGCAATTATAATCTATTTTTCATATTTTTTTTTTTTCATTTTCAGAAATGTTGGACTACATCGAAGAGAATCACACTAGCAATGATAATTCAAAAAAAATTTCATGTTATATTTGATCCATTTTTTTTCATTTGTTGTTGTTTCTTTTACTGTTATTTATTATTTATTTCTCATTTTTTTGTCATTTGTGTTTTTTATTTTCATTTATATATTTTTCCTTAATTCTGGATGAAATGTCAATAAAAAATCTTTTCATATTATATTCAATCTTATAATATTCCCGTTGAAACGCACGGGTACGATACTAGTAATCTAATATTATAGTACTTGAAGAAATTCATTCTCATTAAGGAAAAATGTTACTTTTTTTCTAATCGTGTCACGTGAATTTTTTGTTGAATTATTGCACAACAATTTGTATTGTTTATCGTTAATTAAATTTTCAAACTTCCGAAAAAAACATATTTTTTTGTGTTTCAAATCTTTTTCAGAGAAATTTTCTTGATTAAAATATATGTTTTTCAATATATTTTTTCCACGGAACAGAGCTATGAGGACACCACTTTATTAATAGTCTATTTTAATAAGGTATCATAGCCGTGTTGTGTTGTGCTCTTATAAAGATTTGGTGATCAACTTTAAAATTTATCGTATTGATTTCAAACGAGACAAATTCAAACCGTTGAAACTAATCTACGTTACGAGGGATGTGTGTAGATGCAAAATTTTAAAATTTACTAAGTATAAGTTAAGCGGTAAAAAATATGACTTTGTGCATGTAAAAAAATGAAGTTCTACAAATTATTTTAATGCATTCATTTTTCATCAATTTTTTATCGCTTGACTTTGCACTAAATGAATTATAAAATTTTAAAATTTTGCATGTACATGAATCACTTGTGAAGTAGATCAATTTCAACAATTTGAATTCATCTTGTTTAAAGTTAATATGATAGATTTTAGAGTTGCACTCACGAAATCTTTTGATGAGCACAACACACTCTAACTTTCCTCCTCTCTATATATTCATGCTAAAAAATATCTGTGAAGCAATATATAATATGAAAAATTGAGCCACTTTTCGCGAACAACATTAATGTTAAACTAATGGAAACAATCTAATGATATATGTGAGTGGAGTTATGCATTTTTTTTCCAGTAAATGTTGGAGGTCAAACTACTTAACTATTTAATATTCACAAGAGATTGTTCTATATGAATTTCAAATTTATGACTTTTCACACATTGTCTTTTTCCACTAAAACAAAAGCTGATTATTATTAGTGGAAGTTATGTTAATGTACTAATAGGAGCACATTAGTCCATATACATGTTAGAGGGTTAAATCTTATTTTTTTTCAAATCAAAATGGTCGATATAAACTGCTCAATAAAATCAATTTTAAAAATAATGTATACAAATTTTTACTAATTTAATATATTTTACTATTTTTATGTAATTTAAAAAATAATGTATATCAAGAGGAGGGTTCAAATGCCTCCATTTTTTGTGCCTCCACTATGCCTCCATTTTTAAAAACTTTAATAACTCAAAATTTAAAACTTAAAAGTCAAAATAAAACCGTTGGATATGATCTACATCATTTTATCTATGCACGTATAAAAAATTATGACATTTCAATTTTGTTTTGGTTGTGATCAAGAGCTTGTAAAAAATGTACTAATGTGAATAATTTCTAGACGTTGATTTTTCAACTTATTGATTCACATAAAAACAAAATTAAAATGTGATAATTTTTTATGAGCACATAGAGAAAATAACATAGATCACATCTAACGGTTTTATTTAAATTTTTAAGTTTTAAATTTTGAGTTATTAAAGTTTTTAAAAATGGAGGCATGGTGGAGGCACAAAAAATGGAGGCATTTGAACCCTCCTCGTATATCAATTGTATATCATACGTGGTCATCTTTCAAATATCCTACAAAATAGTAAATAAACATAAAGATATTAAAAATTGATATTCTATAAGATTTTTAATAAAGATTTTATTGAGCTATTTGAAACGATCACTTGGACATTTTTTTTTAATTAGATCCATAAATACATCGTATTATATGCTAATACCAGTACATTAACATAACATTATGTTAGTAATCTAAAATACCAAGTAAATCACCCATTATTTACCAATAATAAACAATATTCATAATACTTTTAATAATGTCGACAGCCTACTATTATGCAACAAATGAAGATTTGGGAAAATGATTCAAGAAAGGTTGCGAGGCCCCACATGGCAGAGAACAAGAGACCCGGGGGGGGGGGGGGGGGGGGGGGGTGGTCCGGGCTGTCACTCTCTTTACACGGTTTAGTAGAGACGCGTTTTATTAGCGTTTGTTTGTTTCCTTGGTAGAAACAATATTCATAATACGCGTTTTAATTTGAATTGGTTCCACATGTAATCATGTATACCCCTTTACATAATAACTGGGCTTTCAAGGGGCCTCATAAATTTTCATATAGAGTAGAACTAAGGTGCTCTTAAGCTCATCAAGCCCTTTGTGAGCTTAACTCAAAAACCTATCGGATTGACTTCAAACGATATTTTCAAACCGTTAGATGTTCAATCTATATCAAAATGTGCTTGGAGACCAAATTTTTCAATTTTTGAAATTTTTTTACTATTTATTAAGCTGGTTTGAAAACTGCTGTTTTTCAATGCTCCAGAAATTTAATAAAAACAGCGGTTTTCAAACCAGCTTAATGAATAGTAAAAAAATTCCAAAAAATAAAAAATTTGGTCTCCAAGCACATTTTAATATAGATTGAACACCTAACGGTTTGAAAATGTCGTTTGAAGTCAATCCGATAGGTTTTTTAGTTAAGCTCACAAAGGGCTTGGTGAGCTTAAGAGCACCTTAGAGCCTAACAGTTGGCCTCACAATTATCAACGAGGCTGTTCGTGTTCGGTAATGAAATTTAAGTTTTACATACTACTAGTCCTATCCAATTTCTTCTTCTCAATCTTCTATTGAACCCATTCTAGAAAACCCAAGGGATGCCCTACTGCCTCAGTAACACTAACCTAATTAATTGGGTATTACCAAACTAACCAAGCTAGATAAACTCTCCCTTTATTACAAACATTCTCAACATAGCCAAACCAACAACTATTAACATCACTGCTACTCTAGCATCAGAACTGGCACCACTGGATAAAGTATTTCTTCCTCCCTCTGGTTCCTTCAATTTAATTAATAAATTACAACAAGAGAAGTGTGACCATTTGTAGAAAAAGTTCTGATATAAATTTAAACTATAACCAAAAATATAAACTAATTGTATTATATAACAGAAAGAAAAATGAAATATCAACAACTTGTCTACAATTGTTCACTATCGGATAAACTTTAGCATCTAAAATCAGAATAATATATATATTTTTCTCGTCAACGATGCAAATTGGATGTATGCAATGGACAAAAAATTCAACATTTTTTAATTCCATTCAGGTTTAAGCAAGAACGAAATCTAAATAAAGATGACATTCAAGTATTAAACAATATTAAAAAACTTGCCCTTGTTAGCAATACGAACGACTGCAAACTTGACTACAACAAATAAAGGAAAAGGGGAACAAAATAATCAAGGCAACAGGAACCTCTCTAACGAATAAGCTGCCATTGTTTGACAATAATGTAGGTTCTTTTTAAAGACATTCATCAGCCTATGAAGCCGTTCTCACCTTCAATTCCCAACCCAACTCACTCATAATTGGAAATGAAAAGGTCAGGGTGCTTCTGCTCAATCTTGGTGGGCCCGAGACACTCGATGATGTTAAAAAGAAAGAAAAGATAAAGGGTAATTTTGTCTTTTACTTTTTTATTCGAAGTTTAATTAAGATTTTTTTTAATTTAACAAGAGATAATTTAGAATTAGTTAAGTGATAAACAAGAGATATATTGGGCTTAGTTCCTTTAGGAAATTTATTTATGGGCCTTGAAAACAACATAACCTCTTGACAATTAATAGTGGTGTCTCCAATATCTGATCAGAACTGTTTGATTCTATTAAAATTCGTATATATTTGATCAATACAAATTTAAACCTTTTCACCCAAATTTAATTGTTGATCAAATGATTTCGATAAGACATCGAACTAAATTTGATTCGATACCAATTCTTGTGCAATAAGGAATACAGAAAAAACAGCAAAGAATGAATGAGAAGGTCAAATTCCGAAAACAACATTTTTTTACGCAGAGGTATAAATTATGATTATATAGTTCGCAACAATTATAATCTCACTAAATAAGCATACCTAAAGAAAACTTTTACAGAAATGCGAAATATTTTTACACTGCATTCATGAAATTATAATATAAATAATTGAGATTAACTTAAAGTGAATTTCTAAAGAACTACATACATTCAATTAATGTTGACAAACAGAGGAGTTAGCCTCTCATTTTAGATGCACCATATCTGATTTCCCCATTCAATACTTAGGTTTGTCTCTACACATCCATAAAATGACCAAAATAAATTGGCAATTTCTTATTAAAAAACTAGAAAAAAATACAAAATTGGCAAGGAAGTTTACTGTCTTTAGGAGGTAGACTTACATTTAAATTCAGTTTTGTCTGCAGTTCCCTTGTATGCATTTTCTATTTTCAAAATACCTTCTCATGTCATTAAAAGACTGAATCAAATCAGACGTAGGTTTTTATGGCAAGGAGCTAGCATAGTTAAGAAAAAATATTATCTAATCAGTTGGCAAATAACATGCATGGCCAAAGAGTTTGGGGGTTTAGGAATACTTGATTTGAGACAAATGAATATCTCTTTACTAATGAAGTAGTGGTGGAAGTTTAGAGACCCTAATTATCATAGCAATTGGAAAGATGTGATACAATCTAAATACTATATAGGAACATCCATTTTACTTGTATCTGATTTTTGGGCAGCTATCATGACACTAGAAAATTTGGGTAAAATCAGTACATCATACACTCCAAGGGTTACAGCACAATCAGGTTTTGGACAGATATATGGTATCAATCTTGTAGCTTAGCATCTAGGTTCCCCGAACTGTACAATTACAGGAAGTGATTAACACACAAGAAGAAGCTGTCAAATTCAGAAGACATCTCACTGAAATCCAATGTCAAGAATGGATGACAGTGTTAGCTATACTTAGTCAAATATCATATACTCATAATCTAGACCAGTTGAGCTGGAGATGGGAAATCTATAGTAAAATCCCTATATAAGATACTGAATTACAAAGGCATATTACCATCCCACCCTTTGTTGTGGTGGTCTATCCCAATCCTTTGAAAATAAGAATTTTTATGTGGCTTACTAATAGAAAAAAAATACTTACTAGAGATAAATTAGTTAAAAAGGGCTGGCAGGGCATTACAAAATGTCAATTCTGTGATCACACAGAAAAAATAGACCATTTGTTTGTTCAATGTACATTTGCCAAACAGGTTTGGTTCTGGATGGGAGCATGCCAAGCTCTCAGCCTTAACTGGCGAAGATTCAAAGACATCATCCATTTCTCTTGTCAATTACCAGCAAAAGCTAAAACTGCTTTTCTTTTAATAGTTAGTGCAATATGCTGGACAATCTGGAAGCATAGAAATGATATCTGTTTTAATTCAGTGTCACCTAAACAACATATACAAATTATCTTCTTAATCCTTTATTTGGTTAAATATTGGTCAGGACATGTGACGCAATAGATTCAGGAGGAGACAACTATTTGGCTACCTGTCAACACATATGAGATACCAATCAGCAGTTGGCACCCAGATGACGAGTACCAGATAGTGGAATATGCAAGGGACAACACTCTTGCTAATGTCTAGAGCTATGAGCAACAACAACTTTATGTTTAGTTTTTGTTTTAGCAAAACTTACATTGGCCCTTATTGGTGGCTTAGTATATGCAGCCCTTGTGTGTGGCTTAGACTTAGGTTTATGAATTTCAGGTGGCTAGCTACTGTTACTGATGCCAGTATGAGGCATTTGATTACTAATTTAGGGTTTCATTTTGATGCTGTGAGATATCCCTGATAAGATATTATTTTGTAACTTAACTATGTTTCTGCAGTGAAACGGACCTTGACCTTTTATCCAAAAAAAAAAATTAATGTCGACAGCTTTTAGTTCAGAAATTGCAAAACAAAATTCTGTTATATTCCAGAAATTAATTTCTAAGATGATGAGTGAATAGAAATTAATATTTTTGTAAACATGTCGTTTTGAAAGCAATTTTATTTAGCAAATCTTTCTATTCATAAAATTATCATACATTTCTTAAATTGCAATAAAATTGTACCTAGAATTTAAAATGATAATGAAATTATCGAGAAACGTGAAATTATTTTAAAAAATGAGCGCGACAGTTGCTTTACAAGCAAAAAATAGCTTTTCTCCTCTCACAAGATTAGAGCTGCCAAAAAAGCTCGATTCGAAAAAAATTCGCAATTAACTCGCTCGATTGAAATTCGTTCTAAAACAAATCAAACCAGTTCGGTTCGAATCTTATTCAAAATTCAAACTCAAACTGATTATAGTTCGTTCGAAATTGGTTCGCGAACTATTTAGGTTCGAATCTCAAATTAACATGTACCATTCAAATTAGAGCAACGCTAGTGGCTCAGTGCAAAATCAAGGTTTCAGAGTTTGTTGTTCAAAATTTGGTATGTTGAAAGTAGATTCATGCTATAATGTGTACCATGTTCAAAGTACGAGGATTTTCCTGTTCAGATCGACTATCTCCAAGCACATTCAACATTTGGTATGTTGCTGGCCCATTTATTGTTTAAAGCAGTCCAGATGGAGTCCATGTATTAATGTGCATTTGTGTAGAGAACAATCAAGCATCCCATTTAAAGTCTAGCTGTGTAGCGACATTTAACAAAGCCCAGCAGCAGCTTAGCTCCTCCAGCCGGTTTGTAACTCAATCATTTAGTCCCACAATTTCAAACTACATGTTATCAAAGCACTGGAGTGCTATAAAAGAAGCAAAGGAGGCGCTGAAAATTTTAACGGACCTGGGTCTGGGACTTAGATAATGGGTTCTGGGTATTTTTGGGTCTGTGGACTCAAATAATGGATCCGGTAATGGATTTTGAATATTTTTGAACCCGTTTTTAGTCTAGACTGCATATCCGGTTCGCATAGGCATATTTTATGCGGCAGTAGGCTACATACGCATATGTGGCCGCATATGTGCCGCATTTTATTACACTAATTTGAACTATTAATGAATCAAACCGAACTAGTTCGAACCGTATCGAATCAAACTCGAACTCTTCTTTTCGGTTCGAAACTCTGTTTCAGTTTCGAACCAATTTGATTCGAAATTACACGAACTCGAACTCGAACTCAAACTCGAACTAGGATAAGTTTGATTTGTGTTTGATTCGTTTGCAGCCCTACACAAGATGAGACTCGCTATTTTGGATTTGTAGATTTGTGGTACGGATTGAAATAAATCAGATTAGAAAGCACAGATTCATAGGATGCTTCAATCATTTACTTTGTTCCTCTGTTCAAGCTAAGTAAACTAATTTCAAATGTTTTAAAGCGGTGAAAGTGCAACGAGATCACAAAATTAGAGCAACTTAAATTCCAAGTTCTGAATAGAAAATGAAAATAACAAAATCTAACGACCAAGTCTTCCTGATAATTATAAGAATTTGCAATGAAATGTATAATTAAACAAAGAAGCATCTACTCTTATATAGAAATGAAAAGGTCAAAAGTAAATGAACTTATTTTTTTTTTTACAAAAAGCAAAAAAATAAATAAGAAAAATCAAAGGTCCTCTATGCACTTCTTTCAAGCATCTCATAGTACTGAATTGCTGAAACCTGCCGTTGCAACTTCATTTCTTCATAAAACCTCGAAATAAACTCCTCTGCTTTTGCATCAATCCCCTTCTCCTCTAATCTCTGATCCCCTTGCTCAATCAACTCCACAAATTCTGCTTCTCTGTCGTCGTACTCAATTTGTTCATGTTCCTTCTCGCGCTGATAAAACAAGAGATCAGCCTCATCCCGATCGAAATCATGATCGACCGAAGGCGTAATGCAAGGAAGGAAGCGAAGAGAAGGAGTCTTGAATCTGAAGTTTGGTGTTTCCTCGAATGAGAACTCCCGCTCGAATTGCAATCGAGGTGATTGTCTACTATGTCTGAGTTTGAGGGTTTTAAACAGGCGAAGTTGGAGAAGCGCACGGTTTTGCTTGAACATGCCGCCTTTCCGGGCCCAGAGTACGGCAATGCGGAGCAGACGCCATGCTCTGTTAGTGAATTTGGTGCTTCTTCGTGCCATCAATCTTTGTTTAGATAGTGAACGGGTAATGAATCTTGCTAATTAAGATTATTTTTTGTTGCGCTTTTTGTTGCTTTGAAACAGAGGTGGTTAAGAATGGAAGTTTGAGTTGGTGGTGTTTGGAGGAGATAAAGGGTTTATATAGGAGGCAATTGTGGAACGCGTTTGCTTATAATAATGTATAATTCTATATTCTAAGACTTGCCTACGAAGAACAGTGTTGTTTACTTGTTAGTTGATAATTAATGATTATTGTTAGTTCATGATTAATGATTTACAAATTATGCGGAGGGGCAGGCTATTTGGTACATAGGTGGGTACAAGAAATATAGGAAGGGATATAATCTAACATGAGCGGGGTTCAAATGCCTCATGTTTTTCGTGTAGTATTGTGTATTACATTCTATACCTGTCTTTTAAAAGTTCAAATTGTCGATTCAAATTCCTCAACATGATTTCCATATTAAAATTTGTTTGGAGACCAAATTTTATATTTTTTAAAAAGTTTTGCTATTTTTTAAGATTGTGCAAAATCAATGTTTCTCGAACATTCAAAAACATTGATTTTGTACTTATCTAAAATTTAATAAAAAAATTCAAAAAATATAAAATTTGTTCTCCAAGCATATTTTAATATGAATATTATGTTGAGCAGTTCAGATCAACAGTTTGAACTTTGAAAACATAAATATACGATATGAGGCACAATGAAGTATGAAAGGCATTAGGCATTTGAACCCTTCTCTGAAGAAATCGGAGAGTTACAGTATCATGCTTCATATTTAAAAGAATTGTGTATAATATGTCTTGGAATATTATTCTTGAATAAATATAATTTCTTTTCATTTTTGATGAATTATTTGCATGACAAATTGCATTGTTTATCATTAATTACATTCTAAAAGTTCCGAAAAAAAAAATCTATTTATGTTTAAAATCTTTTCCAGAGAAATTTCCTTGATTGAAAAATATTTTTCAATATTTTTTTTCGTGGAACAAAGCTCGAGGACACAACTTTTATAATATTATATTTTATTAAATTATCATAACCGTATAATGAAGCATAAATGAAGAGTAACTTTTAAATTTTAGGTAAGATATATATATTCATGTTGGTGGAATTATGTTAATGCACTAATGGGAGCATATTAATCAATGTGTTAACGGGTTGAATTTTACTTCTTTTTTCATAGCGAAACGGTAGATCTAAAGTGCTTAATAAAATTTACATATTAAAACCTTGTATACAAATTTTTACTAATTTAAACTTTTTACTATATTTAAGTATATTTAAAAAAATGATCCTAAAACAACAGAAAAATATCAATATTCATATATCAGATAGGGTCATCTTTCAAATATCCATAAAAAATAGTAAAAATTGCTATTTTATATGATTTTATTGAGTTATTTCAAAATTATTATTTGTACATGAATTTTTTTAATTTGAACCATTAATATATCCTAATATATGCTAATACTAGTACATTAGCATATAACTATATGTTAGTAGTCTAAAATACCAAATAAATCACCCATTACTTACCAATAACAAACAATATTCATAATACATTAATGATATTGTCTGCCTTCTGTTGTACAACAAGTAATTAATGGGTGTAAATTATGGGGGCCCAAAGACGACTTGGAATTTTTTTTCAGAAAAGGTACGAGGCCCCACATGGCAGGGAGGAAGAGGCGGATGGGTCCGGGCTGCACTCTCTTTACGCGGCTAAGTAGAAAACGCGTTTTATTAGCGTAACAGTTTCTTTGGCAGTGATCTGTGTTTTTCTGTTAGGGCCTGTTCGGCTGCATAGTGGGAACGGAAATGGGAATAGGAAATTTTTGAACTGGATTTTACTGTTCACGTGGCAAAAAAAAAATTCAGTCTGAGTGAATTTTTTTTTTCCCACGTGAACAGTAATTTCAGAATTACTGCCGAACAGGACCTTAGATCTATATATGATACATCGGTTGCATGCCATGTGCACTCAGCACTTTGTAATCTGTTGACTGCCAATTATGTTCCTTTGATTCTTTCCTTTAAAATTTTCTCTTACATTTGACTTCTTTAACGAAATTTATCTTTATCATAATTTTTAAGTATTGCTTTTAGATAAGAATGAGAAAAATATATTTGCAACATTGTCTAAATGCCCCTCTCCTGCAATAATTAAGAGCGTTAGATTGAACCGAAAAAAGAATTAAGATATGATAGAACGTGACAGATTGAAGAGGAGCTCGTTTAACACTGTTTGAGATGGTTTGGGCATTTTTAAAGGAGACCTCCCGAGATACATGTCCATACAGAGATTATATGTTGTATCAAAAACACAAGGAGAGACAGGGGTTGGCCAAAATTGACATAGGAGGAAACAGTAAAAAAGAACTTGAAGAAATGAAATGTATCTAAAGAGTTGGTTTTGGACATGAGCGCGTGAAAGTTAGCGATTCACGTATCAAAATCATGACTTATGAAATGTTATTTAGGTGTGTTTAGGAGTAGTATTACAGGTTTAGTCCATATGACTAGAAATTTGGAGTCAAAGACGTAGAACTGAGGACTTTGGCCCCAACAATCTATAGTGTATGCTTAATATAATTAGTATATTATTAGTATTATTACTATTATTAGTTATACAATTATTATTACTAGTAGTACTACTATTATTTTTATTATTATTTTATTACTATATGCTTCACCTTGTGATTATGATTGCGTTTTATTTTTCCGAATTTTTTATTTATATCCAAAAAATAAATTAAATTATAAAAAATACCCATGTTGTCTTAAAAATTTGAAAAATACCCAAACCGGAAAAATTTTTTCCGGATTTGGCCTCTAAACCCGGAAAATTTTTTTCCGGAAATTGAACTCCAAAACCGGAAATTTTTTTTCCGGTTTTAACATTTTTTTTTTTTTTTTTTTTTAGAGATTCCGGATAAAAAAATTTAAATTAACAAATTTTTTTTTTTTTTTTTTTTTTTAGAGATTCCGGATAAAAAAATTTAACTTAACAAATTTTTTTTTTTTTTTTTTTTTAGAGATTCCGGAAATTTTTTTCCGAACTAAATAAAATTTTTTTTTTTAAGAGAAAAATAGCTAAAATACTGAAATCTAACGCTAAAAAATCGAATTGTTTTTTTAAATATTTGTTTCATTAATTTAAAAAATTTCAAAATGGTGTAGAATAATTTAGAAATTATCAAAATAGCTAAAATACTGAAATCTAACACTAAAAAATCGAATTGTTTTTTTAAATATTTGCTAGATTACATTTTTTTTATATATAATTAGCATATTTATACTAAAACAAGCCAAATTACTTGATTTATGCTGAATTACACTAAATTACAATAATTATGTAAAATTATGCTAGAATACGGTAAAGTACGCTAAATTACGTACGAATAGGGATAATATCTTCACTGAGAAGGCGAAAAACGACGACGAAACTTCAAACGGCCATAAAACGGCGCTCGAGTGTCCGATTTCAGCAAATGACCACTTTTCGGAAAGCTTGCGAAAATGCGCATGCGTCCAGACTGCTTTGCCAGTTTTCCAAATTCAGAATCGCCAAAAAACAAATAGAAGAGCCTCAAAACTTCAGTTGAAGTTTTCGATTAAGATTTTCATTTCTATTATTCAATCTACGTAGCTCAGTAAATTAGTTATGTAATAAACTTTTAGAACACCAAATTTTATTATTTTTGGAATTTTTTTTTACTATTTTTTATGATTTATGAAAGATGCCACAAAATAAGCCCCATTTATACGTAATTTAGCGTAATTTATCGTATTTTAGTAAATTTACCGTATTTTAGCACAAAATCGGCCCTATTCGTAGTAAAAAACAATTCGATTTTTTAGTGTTAGATTTCAGTATTTTAGCTATTTTGATAATTTCTAAATTATTCTACACCATTTTGAAATTTTTTAAATTAATGAAACAAATATTTAAAAAAACAATTCGATTTTGTAGCGTTAGATTTCAGTATTTTAGCTATTTTTCTCTTAAAAAAAAAAATTTATTTAGTTCGGAAAAAAATTTCCGGAATCTCTAAAAAAAAAAAAAAAAAAAAAAAATTTGTTAAGTTAAATTTTTTTATCCGGAATCTCTAAAAAAATAAAAAAAAAAAAATTGTTAAGTTAAATTTTTTTATCCGGAATCTCTAAAAAAAAAAAAAAAAAAATTTGTTAAGTTAAATTTTTTTATCCGGAATCTCTAAAAAAAAAAAAAAAAGTTAAATCCGGAAAAAAATTTTCCGGTTTTGGAAAAAAAAAAAAAAAAAAAAGGTTAAAACCGGAAAATTTTTTTCCGGTTTTGGAGTTCAATTTCCGGAAATTTTTTTTCCGGGTTTAGAGGCCAAATCCGGAAAAAAATTTTCCGGTTTGGGTATTTTTCAAATTTTCAAGACAACATGGGTATTTTTTGTAATTTAATTTATTTTTTGGATATAAATAAAAAATTCGGTTTATTTCTTATCTCTCCCAACTTATTTGGGACTAAAAGCTTGATTGTTGTTATAATGTTTTATAATTAAAATATTGAGAACATTAAGTAAAAAAAATGGAAAAAAAAAAACATAACTTTTTAAGTAAATTTTAGCTACAATATATACTTACTAGGTATGAAATTATTCTGTCGGAGCAAAGTCTTTGAATTGGTTCCACATGTACAAAAGAATCAAATTTCCAAACGGTCATAATTAAATTTTTAAAAATATTAAAATTTTAAGAAAATGTAACTCATATTTTAATTATAACCGTTAAAATTAGAGTAGCGGATGAACATTTTAGACAGGAGATTCAGTTCCAGGTAGAATTCCCCATTACGTGATAATTGGGCATTCAACGGGACCTCATAAAATTCCACATAATAAAGAGCATAAAAGTAAGCCTGGCAATTAGCAATGATGTTAAATGATACAGGCCCAATATATTTTGGGCCTAGTTCCTTTAGTAATATTTGTATGGGCCTTGTAAACAACATAACATTTTCACAAATAGTGGTGTCTCGTATCGTTTCTATGGGCATTGCAAGTTCAATGGATGAAAGTGCGGTATGACAACCGGAACTGTTTACTTTATTCCTCTGTTCGAGCTAAGTAAACTAATTTCAGAAAATAAATCTGCTGTGATTCTCGGGAATCACAGGACCCTACGATCTTGACCTCAACTGTTGGTTTTTTTTGAGATGCGAGCATGAAAATTTACTTTTCCAAAACGTTTTTGATATCCGCACAAGGAAAAAATTTGAACCATTGATTTGAAATTTTAGGATCCTGCGATCTCTCTCAGGATCGCATCAGATTCGGACTCCTAATTTCAAATGTTTTAAAGCGGTGAAAGTGCAACGAGATCACAAAACTAGAGCAACTCAAATTCCAAGTTCTGAATAGAAAATGAAAATAACAAAATCAAACAAGTCTTCCTGATAAGTATAAAAAGTTTGTATTGAAATGTATAATTTTCAGAGAGCAAAGAATACTTTAAGTATATAGAAACGAAAATGTCAAAGAAGAATTGCAAAGAACTACAGGTAAAGTAAATGAACTCTGTTTTTTACAGACTGCAAAAAAAAAAAAAAAAAAATTCAAAGGTCCTCTATGCACTTCTTTCAAGCATCTCATAGTACTGAATTGCTGAAATCTGCCTTTGCAATTTCATTTCTTGATAAAACCTGGAAATAAATTCCTCTGCTTTTGTATCAATCCCCTTCTCCTCTGATCTCTCCCTTTCCTCAATCAACTCGACAAATGCCTCTTCTCTGTCATCATACTCAACTTGCTCATGTTCCTTCTCACGCTGATAAAACAAGAGATCAGCCTCATCCCCATTGAAATCATGATCGACCGAGGGCCTAATGCAAGGAAGGAAGCAAAGGGAAAGAGTTTTGAATCTGAAACTCGGTGTTTCCTCGAATGAGAACTCCCGCTCGAATTGCAATCGAGGTGATTGTCTACTATGTCTGAGTTTGAGGGTTTTAAACAGGCGAAGTTGGAGAAGCACACGGTTTTGCTTGAACTTGCCGCTTTTCTGGGCCCAGAGTACGGCGAGGCGGAGCAGACGCCATGCTTTGTTAGTCAATTTGGAGCTTCTTCGTGCCATCAGATCTCTGTTTAGATAGTGAATGGGTACTGAATTTTGAGTGGGAGTAGAGTCTACAGAGCTAATTGAGATTCCTTTTTGATGTGCTTTTTATCTTTGATACAGAGCTTGTTTAGAATGGAAGTTTTGAGTTGGTGGTGTTTAGAGGAGATATAGGGTTTATATAGGAGGCAATTGTGGGACGCGTTTGCTTATAATAATGTGTAATTGTATATTGTAAGAATTGTATTGGAAGAACAGTGTTGTTTGCTTGTTAGTTGATGATAAATGATTTACAAATTATGCGTAGGGCCAGGCTATTGGGTACATAGGTGATAGGTTGGTCCAAGAAATATAACAAGGAATATAATCTAACATTATAGTACTTTAAGAAATTGATTCTCTGTAAAAAGAAGTGTTAATTTTTCATCATACAACATAATCTATGCTTTTATTCGTCTGTTCTTTTTTTTAATTTTAATCGGAGAGTTACTGTATCATGCTTCATATTTTAAAGAATTGTGTTTAATATGTCTTGGAATATAATTATTAAATAAATATAACTTGTTTTTTTCATTTTTGATGAATTATTGCATGAGAAATTTCATTGTTTATCATTAATTACATTTTAAAAGTTCCCAAAAAAAATTATTTATGTTTAGAATATTTTCCAGAGAAATTTCCTTGATTGAAAAATATTTTTCAATGATTTATTTTCATGGAACAAAGCTCGAGGACACAACTTTAATTATAATCTATTTTATTAAACTATCATAACCGTATAATGAAGCATAAATGAAAGTGTAAATTTTAGGTAAGATATATTCATGCTAAAAAAAGATCTTATATAGTATAAAAAAGTGAGCTACTTTTCACAAACAAACATAGATGTTAAACTAATGAAAACAATCGCTTGATACATGTTAGTGGAATTATGTAATTAATTCACGAATGGGTGAATATAAATCAATGTGTTAACGGGTTAATTTTTTTTTCATAGCGAAACGGTAGGTCTAAAGTGCTCAATAAAATTGAAATATTAAAACCTTGTAACAAGTTTTTACTAATTTTAACTTTTTACTATATTTAAGTATATTTAAATAATGATCCTAAAATAATAGAAAAATATCAATATTCAATTCATAGAGTAAAACTAGGGTGTTTTTAAGTTCATCAAGCTCCTTTGTGAATTCAATTCTAAAACATATCAAATTGGTTTCAAACAACAAATTCATTGAAACTCATCTATTTTAAGAGTGATGTGTCTACATATGAAAATTTTAAATTTTTGATTTAATTTTTGTATAATACTAGTACATTATAAAAATATTAAAAAAACATAAAATATCTATAAAAATAGTAAAATAAAATAAAACAGTAAAACTTGTTATTTTATATGATTTTATTGAGTTATTTGAATTGATCATTTTGACATGAATTTTTTTAATTTGAACCATTAATATATCCTATTATATGCCAATACCAGTACATTAACATAACTCTTATGTCAGTAACCTAAAATACCAAATAATTCACCCATTACTTACCAATAACAAAACAAATATTCATAATACGTTAATAATATTGTCTGCTTCTGTTGTACAACAAACAATTAGGGCCTGTTCAGCTGCCACTGTGCTCGTGGAAAAATTCACTCACACCTTGTTTGGATGGAGAGTAGAGGAAGTAAGGAGAGGTGAAGAATAGAATGGAATGGAATAGAATAGAAAGGGAGATTAACATATTTAACTTTTTTGTATTTGGATGATTAATGAGAGAAAATAAATTTAATTTTTTTTTTCCGTCTTATTTCTTGTTTAGTTGATTAAAATATAGAAGGTTAATGAGAAATTTGGTAGTTGTTGTAGGCTTGTGACAAAAAACTTGTATGAGAAATATATAGGTAATATATAGGGTTGAGCATTTATGTTATTTTTTCTAAAAATATTTGCAACAAAATTTCTTTCCATCTGTTACACCTCAAATTGGGAAGGAAACCGTTTCTATGAATTACAATGATAGAAGGTTAAATCTTTAACCTTCTATATCCTCACCTCCGATATAATTTTATCAACCAAACACGATTCGACGGAAAGTTTTATTTTATTTCCATTCTCTCCCTTCCTCTACTCTCCATCCAAAACAAGGTGTCAGAGTGAATTTTTTTTTCCCACGCGCACAGTGTTTTCGCCATTCAAATTGGACCCGAATCCAAGCTCATTTCCGTTCCCGCCTGGCAGCCGAACAGGCCCTTAATGGATGTAAATTATGGGGTTCCCATAGAAGACTTGGAAAAATTATTCAGAAAAGGTGAGAGGCCCCACATGGCAGAGAGGAAGTGACGGTTGGGTTCGGGCTGTCACTCTCTTTACACGGTTTAGCAGAAAGACGCGTTCAATTAGCGTTTGTTTGTTTTGTTTGGTAGATCCATCGGTTGCATGTCATGTGCATTTTCTCTAATCTGTTGACTGCTTATTATATGTGCCTTTGATTCTTTCCTTTGAAGTTTTCCTCTTTCATTTCAATTCTGTAAAGGAAATTATCTTTAATTGTCATATAATATTAAAATAAGTATAGGAAAAAAATATTTTTAAAACATTTTAATATTCATTTTCTAAATTCATATTGAGTAATGTATTTTCCAAAATCACCTTTCCTGCTACTTTAACTGGTTTTGAAGACATTCGCTGTCTTCTTTACTTCAAAATTCAGGCATTCAGAACTTCATGTTTCAATTTTCAACAGTATTTATTTTTAATGATTTTCTTACTTGCCTCTTTTTTTGTACATTTCTAGCTGTCCATTTTTTTTGTCCTTTCATGACAAATAATATTCAACGGATATATTTAAGATGCATGATTTACATCAAAATTTTATTACAGTCACCTCGAATTTCTGTAGTGACTTCTGTTTTTTCTTCGCTTTTCTAATAAATTAAGGTCATGTAAAATAATTACTGAAAGGACTGCCATAGTTAAATTTTAGTTCTCACTGTAGCTAGATTTTGTAGTACACAGTAAACTGTCACTGTATAGCGTGAACTGTGAACTATGAGGCGCACATAGAAGTATAGAACAGCGGCCATCAGGGCCATGGCAAATACAGTGAACCATCCAAAACAACCACAACCTCTAATTGCGCTCAAATTAATTGGCATTTTCCTGGAGTCCTATTTAAACCAGCTCTGTACTCACCAACCCTAGCTGTTTTCAGGTTGTGGCCTTGTGGGCCCAAATATTTAGCCCGCAGCAATTTTGTTTTCAAAGTTAGGAACGTATGTGCTTTTTTGTCGTATGTGCTTTTTTGTAATTTCATACAAGATTACAAGATGCACTGTCGAGTTCGCATTTTTTAACATTGGTGAATGGAATCGGAAACGGTCCGATGGAATTCAGTCAAATTTGATTTTCGATTTGAACCATTCTATCTGCACATATTCGTCAAGGATAAATATATCCAAGTGGTTAGGATTGGTTTAGTCATCCCATAAATTAAAAATTTACAGTTTAATCATTTAGAGGGAATTTCATGGATCCTCTCAAAAACTTTCAATATTACGTATTTCTTCCTTTAAAATTAGTAATTATATATATTTATCCTTTAAAATTGTAAAAACTCACATATTTATCCATTAACAAATATACCCAAAAACAGTTAAATAATGATATTTTAGCATTTTTCTATAAAATAAAATTATACTATAATATCTTAATTAGACCTCTCCAATCTCAATTATTCTAGTTTTAATTATGAGATTCGCGCAAACAACTTGTAGATTAGTGTGATCAGGTGTGTATGGATTCAGATTAAACAATTTTTACTGAACATGAGACCGAATTTAGTTCATTAAAACGCACCCACCTGGCCACTCCTAGTTGACCATCATTTGAATCGTCTACTGAATACACAATCAAATTTTCAAGAGATCAATCATCAAGCATATTGTATTTTCAAGTGATATCTTCAACTACTAATGATAAATTATTAGATTCTTTAGTGTTGACAAATGAATACCTTCAACTACTAATGAGGTTAAATCATTTAACAATTATTTATTTTGTCAATTTGAACAATTTTTTACAATAAATTTTGATGTGAAATCCAACGTTGATAACGTTATCGGCATGATCTGTATTTGGCAGTATATCAAGTTACTTGAAGTTAGGGGTGCAAACGGATCGGATAATATCCGATTGTATTCGGATCCATATCTGAAAATTTGATATGGATATCCGATATTCAAATATCCGTGCGGATACAGATACGGATATGATTTTAAATTTTAATTATCTATATTCGAATAGTAGATACATACCATATAGTCAGCCAACTCAGCTCAAACTCAGCTCATTTATTAAACGAGTCAGCCAACTCGAGTTGTAAATGAGCGAGTTATGAGCGAGTTACGAGTTCGAACAATTTTGCCCAGCCCTACTGTGAACTATGAGACGCACATAGAAGTATAGAACAGCGGCCATCAGCGCCATGGCAAATACAGTGAACCATCCAAAACAACCACAACCTCTAATTGCGCTCAAATTAATTGGCATTTTCCTGGAGTCCTATTTAAACCAGCTCTCAAGCTCTGTACTCACCAACCCTAGCTGTTTTCAGGTTGTGGCCTTGTGGGCCCAAACATTTAGCCCGCAGCAATTTTGTTTTCAAAGTTAGGAACTATAAAAATAATGAAGGATCGTATGTGCTTTTTTGTAATTTCATACAAGATTACAAGATGCATCTGTGGAGTTCGCATTTTTTAACATTGGTGAATGGAATCGGAAACGGTCCGATAGACTTCAGATCAAATTGGATTTTCGATTTGAACCATTCTATCTGCACATATTCGTCAAGGATAAATATATCCAAGTGATTAGAATTGGTTTAGTCATCCCATAAATTAAAAATTTACAGTTTTATCATTTAGAGGGAATTTCATGTATCCCCTTCAAAACTTTCAATATTACTTGTTTCCACCTCTAAAATCAGTAATTATATATATTTATCCTTTGAAATTATAAAAACTCATATATTTGTCCAATATATTATATTTAACATTAATTTTATGTTAATTCCCATTTTACCCTCTTTTTTTCATTATTCTCCGTCTCCTTCTTAGCTCTTGCTGCAATAAAATCAAAATCAAAATTTTCTTGGTCCAAATTAGAATTTAGAGAGTTAGTAACAGATGTCCAACTTGGTAATAAAATCTTCTTGGTCGAAATATTTGTATCTATTCAATTGATCTAGTTGGTAACAAATATCCAACTTGGTCCAAATCAGAATTTAGCAAGGTTCTAAATAGCGTTTATAGCGTCGTAGTGGGAAGGCGAAAAAAAAAGCTATAGCGAATAGCGTCGCTATAGCGGAAGCTATTCCAAATAGCGTTTTTTTTTTTACATTTCGTATATTCAATATTTGTACTAAATATCAACATTATCTAAGGTCTCATAGAACAATAAATAACACCAAAGTAATTAATAAATTATAATATTCATATTGAACCCGTACAAAGTCCAAATTGCGGTTCAAAATATCCATAGTAATATCATAAACTATCGATTTTTCCTATTAAAAATATCTTAAGTATCATGATTCATGACATAATCTATTTTTTTTTTCTATTCAAATTTTAATTCCGATTTGGACTTTTTTTCTATTCAAATTTCAATTTCTATTCCAAATTTCAAATTGATTTATTTGTAGCAAGTAGCAACAAATTCAATTTCGGTTTGAGATTTTTTTTATCTTTATTTAAAACCCATATAAATTGCTTAAAAATAAAAAATAAAAAAAAACCCATATTGTATAGCGCAAATAGCGCTGTAGCGGACCGCTATAGCGCTGTAGCGGCCGTAGCGCAAATAGCGCATTTTGATGTCGTAGCGTAGCGTTTAGGGTCCAAAAACGCTATAGCGCGCTATTTAGAACACTGGAATTTAGAAAGAAAAACAATATTTACAAGAGACTCACTACTGCATGTTTCTAACGGATTCAAATATTGCTGAATTATCAAGAAATTGCTGATATAAAAGATCCCGGAAATTAACAAAATCCCAATTAACACATATTAGACAACCAATGGAGGTGTCCATTACAAAATACAATTGGAGAACATTTTAACCAGATTAGAGCATCTTTACCAGAATGCTGTAACAAACATTCCAACGCCTTGGTTAGGTCTGTAACCTTAATTAGCAATAGTTAACTGTAGTTTAGACCAAGATTAGATCAAGATGATCTTCCTTATAAATACTTGTATGTATCTTTACACAGGGGCGGAACCATAATTTAAGTATAGGGGTGCTAAACAATATCTTTATTTTTTTAACAAAAAAATGCATAACATAATATAACACGAGGAGGGATCCACTTATACTGTTTTTTTGTGACACCGGATTACACATTACATTTTCAAAGTCCAAACAGTCGATCTAAACCGTTCAACACGATGGATATATTAAAATGTGTTTGCAGATCAAATTTACATTTTTTTGAATTGTTTTTACTATTTATTAAGATGGGTACAAAAATTCAATGGAATGATCCGTTTTCTATATAGGATCATGGCAGTTTCAGATGGGTACAAAAATTCAATATATAGAATTGGGCATTATTTTTTCTATATAAGTATGACATTTTCAAATTGGAATGATCCGTTTTCTTTTGTTCACTACACAAACACAGAAATCGAAACGTCCAAATAAAATATGAAGCCCAGTCTGCTGTGACTTTGATTTTTAAAATTTACGTTCAAGCCCTTTAAATTTGTTAGTATTATTGGGGGTGCTAATACATATAAAAGACAAATTAGTAAGAATTTTAGATACTTGATAATAAAATTTTGAAAACTTGAGGTGGATTACCCCCAGCTTGAACTATCATCCGCCCCCGTCTTTACATGTGCTGAGAAAATCCGAAAGCAACTATTGTCATTTATTTCAGAACGGAAAACTTAAATCTCATTACTTACTCTATAACCGGTGACTTGATCATGTTCTCCCATCTAAGTCTTGTGGGATTGCTGACAACCAAGTCTTCAAATTCGACACTGCGCGGAGCAAATAAAGAGGGGCGATTCAACATCCAATGTCATATTGGAGAGGCGCGAGATTGAGATGATGCCTTATCAGAGAGGCAGCATAACGAATGGAGAGAGGGGGCGACGAAGCTAAATCAAAGAGGCCAAGGCAGGGAGAAAAGGTTTAGCGGGACTCTTTGAAAAGTTTACGTCTTGGCGGACACTCATGGAGAGAAAATAAGATAATGAGAAGGGTATAAGGGTCCATATCTTATTAATTAATATTTCAAGAGTTTAAAATATCATTATTTAACTGTTTTTGGATATATTTGATATATCATAGAGTTGTTAATGGATAAATACGTGAGTTTTTACAATTTTAAAGGATAAATATGTAACTGTTGATTTTACAGGAAAAAATACATAATATTGAAAGTTTTGAGGGGATACGTGAAATTCCCCCTATCATTTATATTTTATAAAATAAAATTATACTATAATGTCTTATTTAGACCTCTCCAATCTCAATTTTCTAATTTTAATTATGAGATTTGCGCAAACAACTTGCAGATTAGTGTGATCAGGTGTGTATGGATTCAGATTAAACAATTTTGACTGAACATGAGACCGAATTTAGTTCATTGAAACGTACCCACCTGGCCACTCCTAGTTGAACATAATTTGAATCGTCTACTGAATACACAGACAAATGTTCAAGAGATCAATCATCAAGCATCTAAGTTTAGAGTCTTATAATTTTAAAAGTTTTTCAGTACTCTCATATTTAACAAAGGACTTATCTTGATAATCATAACCATACTTTTTTCAAATCATGTAAGAAAATTGAAAAATAGAGAAAAAATTATGACATGTTATTTTTGTTATAGATATTTTGTGCATAATTTTCATATACCAATCCTGTACGTAATTACGTTGGGTTGAAAATTAAGTTTACCAATGCTGTCAATCCCATCATATCCGGTTTGCCTCATCATGAACTAAATCACCTTGCAAAAATTGAAATAAAATGTATATTAACATATCTGTGGGAAGAACTGTCGGTTTAGTGCAGTGGCACGAGCTTTCGTTTCATTTGTTATTTCTTTCTTTGAGAATGACTTACTTCAGAGATATTCATGTTCAATTTTTAAGAACTAGTCTTCAATCTAGTTATAAAAACAATGTTTTCTATATGGGAGGTTGCAAGTTCGAAACTCAGATGAAATAATTTTTTATAGATATTAAATATTTAAATGACTTGATCTCTGACCTTTACTAAAAAATAATCTTGAGAATAACATCTAAAAAATGATAGAAAGTATCGGACCTTTTAATAAATAAAAATATTTGTGGTGCCTACAAAGAAATAACAAACCACCTTGACCAAGGCTGTCATAAAGCGCAAGAACTTTGTCTAAATATAACATCAAAACTTGCCTTGCAAGTTTTTACTTTAAGAGATTTGGAGCTTTACTATTGTCTGACGTGCCAGAGGATTGATTAGAGAAGAAGGAAAAACATGAAAGACTGAAATGTTAATCACCTGGTAAGTGTATTAAAAATAAAATGTGTTAATATATCTTGGCGCCTGGACTGACAAAAAAAAAAAATTGTAGCTTGTGACTCACTCGAGATCAATTCTGAAAACGTACATAATTTTTTTGTTCGATTCTGACTCGACTTGTCATGGGCGAGTTTAAACTTGATGCAACTCGGCTTGTCCTTGTGCTCGTTGCAAGAAGACTAAATAAAGCTCTTTTCCAACCGTTTCACTATCTCTTTGTGTCCATCATAAGATGATGAAACTCGTAGCGAAAAAAAAAAAAAATTTTTATCCGGCTCACGGTTTATATTTGCAACTTACAACACCAAATTGTCGAAAATATTTGATCTATACACGCCTCACAACACGAACGAGCTGAGTCAGCTGAGCTCAGCTCGTGATTGGCTCAACTAAAGTCAGACTCGACTCGTTCTGAGCCGAATTCAAACTTTTACTAAGCGCAGGAACCTTGTTTTAACATAGAAGATAAAAAAAAACTGGCTGGTGAGTTCTCTTAGAATCAAGAGGTTTGGAATTTATTAGTTGTCTTACTAGTCACACAATGAATAAAAGAAGAAAGAAAGGCATTAAAGTGTAAAGGGGAAAATAAAGTAAGCACTCTTATTAGCTTCAACTACACCTAACTACGTGCTATATTTTTAAATAAAGCCTGAACTTTCAATCATTATGACCAAACTTGTAAAAGCCCAGAATCTCAAATCCAAAAATTACACCCCTGTACCAAACCTGTACGATAATGTGCTTGTTTCGGTTTAGTTTTCATCTATCAATTGGAGCTTAAAAAGGACTATGATAAAAAGTTGACAACAACATCTGGCCTAAAAGCCCAAGAGAAAGCCTATTTAGTATTAGCAAGGCAGCAAGAACACAGCACTGTGCCAGTGTACCAGTACGCAGGAAAGCAAAAGTAGGTGCGAGAAGGTCAGTGAAAAAGAAGACAGAAAGTACAATCCATTCATTACAATTCCTGTAGTAGTCCAACAAAAAAATTGATACAAAAATCATATTTTAGACGGAAAACTTCTAAAGACTTTTGAGTTTTGACGCCCGAGATAATTTGTTTTTCAAAGTTTCTTTCCTCCTTTGGCGACATTTTTATTAATATTCAAAATTAATTACAAATTATTAATTATATCCAGGTTAGCTGGATATTTTTAAAAATGTCCAAATCATTCATTTTTTTGGCCGGCTTCAATTGTTTTCTCAACCGACCAAGAAATGGCTGACCCGAGCATATATAAAAGAATGAGCAGGGATCCAAATTTTCACCAAAACTTCATTATCACAAAATTCACACTATCTCCTCACTTTCTCTCTTTCATCAAAACTTCTCTTTCATTTCTCACATTTGCAAGTAAGTCTCTTTATTTTTTTAAATTTTTTTAGTCCAAAATAGTTGTAAATTGATAGAATTTGTTAGAAATGTACCAAAATTAGTATAATTTAGTTCTCAATTAGTTTTAATTTGTGTTAATTAGTTGTCAATTAGTTTTAATTAGTTTAATTAGCATAATTTAATTAATTTAGCAAATTTTAGCATAATTATGTATTTTTTAGTTTAATTTGTATATTTTAGTTTAATTAGCTTAATTTAACATAATTAGCACATTTTAGCATAATTTACTTTAATTTAGTATAATTAGCATAATTTAGCATAATTTGCTTTAATTTAGCATAATTAGCATAATTTAGCATAATATAACATATTTGAGCATAATTTAGTATATTTTAGTATAATTAGCTTAACTTAGCATAATTGGCACATTTTACTATAATTAGCATAATTTAGCATATTTTAGCATATTTTGGTATATTTTAGCATATTTTAGCATAATTTAGTATATTTTAGTATAATTAGTTTAACTTAGCATAAATAGCACATTTTACTATAATTAGCATAATTTTGCATAATTTACTTTAATTTAGTATAGTTAGCATAATTTAGCATATTTTAGCATAATTTAGCACATTTTATAATAATTATCTTAACTTAGCATAAGTAACATAATTTAGCATAAGAATCGATTTATATTTACCGTTAATTGTTATGAAATTATGAAAAAAATCTCACGCGCACAATATTTTGTCAATTCAAATCCCGTTCCCGTTCCCGTTATATGGCCGAACAGGGCCTAACTCAGTACATTCACATAATTATTCCCGTAGATAACTATAAGTATGGGTTTCCGAACCCATCAAATCCCATCCCACACAATCATGTGACAAACAACCGTGCCTTAAAAATGTGTTCTTTTTTTTTTATAAAAAGGGATAAAACTAGAAAATTTAGACTAACAGGGACTGAAATAAAAAATGCATGATTTGTGATAGCGGTGATTTTAACCCAAGCCTTCACGACAACAAAGTAAAATTTTAACACCGAGATACAAGTAGGGCTGCAAACGAACCGAACCAAATCGAACTTACCCCAGTTTGAGTTTGATTTGAATTAATTTCGAACTAGTTTGGTTTGAATTAATTTCGAACGAACTCCATTTCGAACTGATTTTTTTACGAACTCAATTTCAAACCGATTTTTTTACGAACTCAATTTCAAACCTTGATGAACTTTGTTACGACTTACGAGTTATGACTTATGACTGGGCCATAGTGCGAAATTACAGCACTTCAATAAAAACTCAAGTATTCAAAATACAATTTAAATAAAACCCAAATATCAATAGAAGTACAATTTAAATAAAAACTCAAGTACTCCAAAGTATTCAAAATACAATTTAAATATCAATAGAAGTACAGAACAATCACCAAAGTCTTAGAATTATTACAAACCCAAATATTATCCTAAATAAAACATTAAAGTTCATTACAACTAAGCATTAGCTACTGAAAAACCCTTATAAAAAATTCTCACAGGTATCCAAAGCTTCAGCCATATATTTCGCTTCATTAAATTAGCTACTGAACATCTACAAATTACTTTATAGATGCAGTAGGAAGGTTTTCAACATCCCACACTATTTTTGCATCATTAGCCTGGATTACCCGAAAAACTCAAAATCCTACCATGAAAAGCAAAATTTCTGATATCAACATGAACCGGATATCTTTATCAGCCCATACCTACCTGACAATTCAAAAGAGATCAACGAGGGTTGCCTCACGGCCGGTCCCAGTTTCAAATTAGAATAGACAGTTCGAGTCTTCCTCTATGAGGGTGGTATTTCACTTGGTCCGACCTTATTTCTAAGGTATCGCAACTTCTAGGAGTCTAGGGTTTGGTATTGCAGCTAAGTAGCCAACAGAGGAAAACTCTAGGGTTTGGACTTTGATATCGCAAGTTCGCAACCAACAGAGAGGAAAAATCGGCTAGGGACTAGGGTAGAACGATTATGAATTATGGCTGGTTTTGTTTAATTTTTCTATTTTGGGTCTTGTTGTTGAATTTTTTTATTTGAGCTATAATTGGACCGGACTTTCTGTTTCAAAAAACATTTTTCAGAAGTCAGAATTGAAAGCAATTATGGACCGGACGGCTTATATTTTCATCAGTGAACATAAGTTATCAGCAGAAATTAACGGTTCACGTTTGAGTTAATTTCGAACTAAATTTGATTTGCGAACCTATTTCGAACGAACTAGGTCCAGTTTGAGTTTGGTTTGAATTAATTTCGAACGAACTCAATTTCGAATCGAACTTTTTACGAACTTTTTCGAATCAAACTCGAATCGAATTACGAACTACGAATTTTTTGTGCAGCCCTAGATACAAGTACACAATTAACATTTTATAAGAAAAGCTGAACTATATAATTTTTTTAAGTAAATAAGATCTAATTAAATTTGAATATACATAATTAAAAAAATTAAATTATAGGGGTGACTAAGAACTCTTGGCTGACCAGAGTAGAAGAACTTGTGCATTTACTGTGAGAAACAGAAAAATAACTCAGGCATTTACTATTAGTGGGCCAACAGGCAAGAGTACAAAAACAGGACCAGATTTATTTCAAATTTGACCAAATTTCAACATTTAATGAACATGAAGGAGCTAGCTTGTTTTGTCTTGTCTGCGTATAATTGAGTTTCATTGAATTCATGAAACAACTGGATTTGTCCCAATTCGATTCAATATTCAAATTATGAGGAAAAAATAGTTAATGAAGTTACAATGGTTAGAAACTTAGAATTAAGACATGCATTGTCTAATTACAGAAAGAAAAAACAAAAGATAGAGGAAATTTGGAATCAGATTCCTTTCATTTCAAGTCAACCCCACATTTCAACTTTGACAGAGTAGAATAGAATGGCATGAGAAAATGACAACTGCCTTGGTTAAGACAGCAAAGAATGATGCCAAATTGCCAAGACATGTGCCACTTGGTTTTCGGTTCATACTGAGATCTTTTGTTTTTGCATAGAAACTCCACCAAGAAATGCAACTACCATATTATGATCAACAAAAAAATGCCCCAAAATATGTCCAGAATTAGGTATTCATATTAGTATCTTAAAATTCTCTTTTGGAGTTGGTCAAAGCTAATATATATCATAGCCGTCCTTACTATATTATAGTAACAATTCTATAAATAGAGTGGGTATAAAGACATCTCAGTGCACTGCTAAACAAGTTAATAGTACCAAATTAGGGAAATGTAACATGACCATATGAACATATTTAACACAAAAGGTAATTGATTTTAAGAACAATACTACAATTTAGGTAGGCAACTTAATCCTGAAAAATGCAACAAATCCACCTAGAAATCTAGAATGTATCTATTATTTAAAAAAGCAAAGCAAAAACTTTCAGCTATGATCGTCATTGTAAATTTGTAATCCATGCCAAAATGCATAAAGCATCATCAATACAACATAAATAAGTTTCTAGATTCAACCCATAAGGAAACCCAAGATCCACCCTCTACAAATTTTCTATAGTTAAAGAACTGTTGCTGCGAATTTCGAGCAATAACACCAATACAAAATCTTCAAGATCAATTGAATAATTAACTATAACTGCAGAAATTTATCCAATTTTCCAAATTCCCACAAGAAGATCCCACCTTTTTCACTTCCACTGATCAATAAATGAAGATTCCGACACTAATCAACCCCAATACAGCCCCCAAGAGAAGATAAGCTAACAGTGAGTAAATACAACATGAACAGCCAAATAAATTTCCTTTAACAAAGAAAGAAACAAACTACTCCTACCAGCCATGAATAATCTCAGAGCACTTAACCTTGATCCAGCGAAAGCCCTTGCGAATCGAGGACTTCACCTTCCCCTCTACCGAGTACGCCTTGTAACTGGCGACTCGTCTCTTGCGTTTCATCTCGGGGTCGCCAAAGCACCACGGCCCGGAAGACGACCCAACCACCGCCACCGGCCTCGGCGCCACCACTGCCGGCGGCATAGGCTGCTGCCTCGGCACTATATCCAGTCTCCCATTGTACTCATAACTGTTGTTAGCGTCGTACGGGGGTGCTTGATCAGTACTCGGTCGAGAGGTGTTGTAGGAGTACGAGTAGGAGTAGGAGGAGGTTTGATCGGTGCTGGGGCGAGAGGGGTTGAGAGAGAAAGGAGGGTTTTGGTTTTGATCGGTGCTGAGGCGGGGGTTGTAGGAGTAGGAGCTAGAGTAGTTGTGGTGGTAGGAGCGATCGAAGTCGGCCATGGCGAGCCAGAGAGAGAGAGGAAGAAATGTAAAGACTAAAGAGGAGAGCGAAAGCAGAGAAGAGTTTTTGTTCTTTCTACTTGATTTTGGGTTAGGTTGATGCTGCTATTTAGGCATTCGTATCACTAAGGTAACACAATATTTCTGTTTAGATTCAGACCGGGCGATCAGAATCTGCACGAATATTAAAGGATCCCCTTGTGTTCTACATCGGTCCGGATTGGCCAGAAATAGTCTGTTACCTAAGATAATATGGATTCTTTTTCCGTTTCTTTCTTCTTTATTTGAAATGTTTATTGTCCTTTTGTACAAGGGAGGTTCTTTTACACGGGAATTCCACGCGTTAGTTCGGGAGAGAGGGTGGGGACGACATTTATGTGGCATCCCCTCAGATAGCCGATTCAAAAAAGAAGAATCTAAACCGTTCATTTTGATCTTAAAGTCGACTGGGCCATAAGAAGCCTACCGATTCATTGATCGGACGGTACATGTTCTTCCTATATGAGAGTTGTACCAAGGGATCTTAGGGATGCCTGCTCAGAGGAAGGAGGTTTCAAAAGGAACAGAATTGTAGGCTACGTTATTTGTTGGTGAGAAATCGTAGAAATTTTAGTGTGCAACTATTTATTCGCTTTTGGTGTTTTTTAAATATGCTTGCTAAAAGAGATGGAAAAAGCTGTATTAGCAATTTAGCAATAGCACTGCATGGCGAGATACCCGACATTTTTATTAATATTCAAAATTAATTACAAATTATTCCAAACCGGTCAAAAAATAGCCAGCCGAGATTAAAATTAGAACTAACCAAAAAATGACTGGCCGGCTATAAATACCCCTCTTTCTCTCTCCTCTCTCTCACAACTCACTCAAAATCACATAATAGAAAGAGAGAAAGAGAAGGCGATTTCGGAGTCGATTTTAAGGTTTTTTTTAATTTTTTTCAGCAACCTATACATTTAAATTAGTAACCTGATAACTGTTTACTATTTACCAAAATGTAATTTGTTGGCCACGTCAATGATGATTTCATTACACTGTAGTGGAAAGTTTTTGACTAATACATATGAGGTTTATTACTCCAAAGAGGCAATTAATTCATTCATGGTTGATGATGATACATCAATTTGGAATTTGAAGTCTATGATTTACGAATGCATTGGTTATAACCCCGAAAGGTGGAACTTAGAATTGACAACCCGAGTGAACTCTGGAACTCCCCCAACCTATACCAGAGTTCCGATATTAAGTGATGCTGCAACCCGAGTGAACTCTGGCACCTTTATCATTACCTGCACCAGCACCTTACCCCATACCGACACTAGTAGACGATGAAACTGGGTCAGATTTTGAAAATATTAACGAAATTTTGAAGGAAGACCTCCATTAAGACGGACCTCTGTATGAGCATCCAAGGGGTGACAAACTGTGTGAGGGTTAAGTATGGCAATGTAACTCCGAAATACAATCGACTATGGCGGGGTCGTGAGCTTGCAATAGCCCGACAATTTGGGAGTTGGGAGGGCTCATACAGCTTGCTGGAACCACTGCTTACGGGAATCTAAGACAAGAATCTCGGCTCTAAGTACCAATTTTTGATCTGTCCTGTACGAGATAAATACGGAGAGCTTATTGAAGGAGTTGCTCAATTCAAGGCGGTAGCCTGGGCTTTTGGTCCATGCATTGTAGCGGTTCAGTACTTGAGACCAGTGATCAATATAGATGCATACTTCTTGCCTGGGCGGTATGAGGGGAGGTTTTTGATAGCTTACGGCTATGATGTCGAGAACCAATTGATGTCTATAGCATTTGCAATTGTGCAGAAGGGGGATGGTGAGAATTGGGGATTTTTTTCTTGAAGTGGTTAAGGAATAAAGTACTTGGGGCAGATAGATTCGTCTATGTTATATCGGACCATCACAAGGTATCAAATTTGCACTGACAGTAGAATACGGATGGTTTCCATAACTTTTTGTGCACGTGTTTTGTATGCAGCATGTTGCTGACAACCTGGTCCAGAATTATGGAAATGACAAGTGGTCGGATAGAGGTTCAAACAAGGAGTTAGGAAGAAGAAGCCAAAAAGGTTGAAAAATATGTTCGAAGAGTTTGCTATGTTATGTCTAATTTATAACATTTCGTTTGATTATTTTATAAGTAGATGAGGCAAATGAAGTAACATCTCTTTGTTCTTGTGCAGCTAAATCCAAGGTGTAATGTATTTTTAAAGAAGATGGGCAAAGTACATCCCAATGATGTTATGGAGTCGTCTAATTATGAGAAGATTTTTCAAACATGTGATAGAGGATACCGATTTGGTATCATGACAACAAACGGCTTCGAGTCACTGAAAAATGTCTTTCGGATGAGCTAGAGAATGCCCGTGGCTTCTATTGTGGAGGATATGTTCTATAAGTGCAATATATGGTTTGTTGAGAGGCGGAAGCGAGCCATGGATTTAAAAGATGCAAATCAATTATTTTCCAAACTAGTGGAGCTCAAGCTAAAAAAACGGTGGCTCAAAGCTGTAGAAATGCATTTGATCCCTTATACGTACGACGAAAGTCTGTACCAAGTTTCATCTCCAAATGAGTACGTTCCAGTCACCCGCGGGTTCAATGAAAGTATGAACATTATTCATAGGAAGTTCCAGTACGTTGTGACACGCGGGTCCGGTAACAAAATGGAATATACATGCAGAGATATCTAATTAACATGTGGTCTACCGTGTGGTTCTGAGTTTTCATGTGGTAGCTAAATGACATCAATTGCAACAATTTTTCCCGCAATCCATCTTATATCCTATATTATTTTTATATAATTTCTAAAAATAAAAAATTCTGATGAATTCCATTCGTGACACTATTCATTTTAAATATGTTAAGCCGGATTCTAATTCTATTGGCTAATCACTACACAGTCTGCACTGATATGCAGTTAAGAAAGTGGCTTAGATGGCTTCATCACGAGTCAAAGAGCACGTGAATAAATCATATGCTGGATATAATTTATTTACATCGGACAGGGAATAACTTCCCACATGCTTCAATATATATCTATATTAATTCCGTGTGGTGACCAAGCTTTTAGTTTAATCACGATGTTTATTTCAATACTATTTTATTTCAACATGCTTACTAATTTTTTTTTAGCAAAAATAAGAACTAAAGTTTTCACTATTTTTCAGTAGCACACATTATATTTTTTATTTTATGATCTTTTACACTGAGAATAATATTTTAAGCTGATTATTCTAGACATGATTTTCAACGGACTCAAAACTAAATTAATATATTATATAGTCACAATCACTCATATCCCATATACAGAGGTGGGCTATCGTGTTTTGGAAAGTAAAATGTCTCCACGGCATCTGTACCGTACCCATTGACACTCCAAATGATTAACGAGGAAATAAGAAATATTTAACTTTTGATGAAAAGAAAATTATAAATTTTGTTAGTTTTTATAGATATAAGGGTAATATGTCCTTAACTCTGTGCGTAGATAAAATATTTTAATATATTTATATAAAGATAGATTAAAATTTTGAGGGAGACATAAAATGTGCGTACCATAAAATCACTAGGACAAACAAGTATATTGTGAAAACCATCCACACCAAAAACGGAAGGGGATAGAGGAAAAAGAGGATTAAACTCTCCTATAATTATTTAATTTTTAAATTATTATTACTAACTCACTATTTAAACAAGGAGCCTAAAGGCTAAAGCCTAAATTTGCTCTGGCCTAGAATGCCATGACTAAAACATCAGCCAGTTGCCCAGTTCATTAAACACAATAAAATTTTAGCCCACAACAGAAAGCCCTTCACTTGTATTTTGGGTGCAACCCGTTGCAATCAATCTAGGCCATCTCTAACTTTAAAGGCCTAGTTTACTACCATGAAAAGTGAATTCAGATCCAGTGAAGTAACTCAATATTTGGGTTTTGGATCGGAACCGTTCGATTCGAATCCGCGACAATCCATCTCAAGTGGAGCGCACACATCCCGAGCGACGGATTCGAATCCGGAGACAATTTTGAGCGACGGATTTGAATCGGACGGTCCCAATCCAAAACCCAAACATTGGGTTACTTTAGGGGATCCGGACCCATGAAAATTGCACTTCAGAGAAACTCCTGCAAAACATAAATATTCTTTGCACTTTGTTTTTTTTGCTGATAATTAATTAATTAATTTATCATTGCCGATACTTTTACATCTAAGAAATAAGAACTGAAAATAAACAACACAATTTTATTTCATCCTTATAATTCTAGGCCATAATGGCAATTGATCAACCTTAACATAAATCATAACCACTTTGATTAAGTTAACTTCACCTTACACCAGCAAAACAACACATACGGTTAACCCGGCTTTCTCAACAGTTCATCACTAAAAGCCGTTGTGTTGCAAACCTTGCCAGTAAAAACAGAGATGGCGATGCGCTAATGCGGCAAAGAATCGCACAGTCTGGGCAGTACTAAGAATCTCTATGTTTGTTCTAACAACATTTTTTCGTAACTCGTCAGCCTCGTCAAGAACCGCACGCATCATCTCGCCCACTCTCTCCGTCGTGTAGCCCCTTGCCTCTCCATTCTTGACCTTTCCATTCGCAGCAGCAAGTGCCATCAAAACCGCCATGGCCTCCTCCACCAGCCTCATTTTCTCCTCGAGCTCGTAAATTCTTCTCATCGTCTGTTGCCTGAGTTGTTCTACCTTGTAGCTCTGATCATGTGTCAGATCTAATGGCAGGGAATGAAAGAAAATGCCTGGATTCAAACCGCCGAGCCAAAAGAAGGAGCGCTCGATGTATGTAAGCCAGTAAGCGGAGAAGGCCCGAAATATGTCGCGGTCCGCTAGCTGAGACTTGTGTTTGTAATATTCGGCATAGTGCGACACGGCACGGTTTATTAGAGGGATGTGGAGGTCTGGACGGTCTTGGGGAACAGATAGGAGATCGTTCAAGAGATGCTGTTCTTGGATCAGCCATTGTGAGTAGAAGTGCTCCATAGTTGTGCTCATTAATTACTTGAGGTTCTGCTACTTATATATAGTTTCCTAGTCGTATGGTTTATACGAGGATAAGATCAGAGGGAGGTCGGATCTCCCGAAGTAACTTAGAATTTTGAGTTTTGATCCGGACCGTCTAATCAGAATCCATATCAATCTGATTCGAAGTGGAATACATGGAGCTTTTTTATGATTTGTCAAGGTAGATCGGACGGTCCAGATTTGAACTCAAAATTTTAGTTACCTTAGGTCATATGAGTTCATAAGAGAGGTGAACTAGAAAATTTAATTGGAGGTACTAAAACATTAAAGAGTGAGGCTATGGTGCTATGCATAGCACGGATGGCTAGTGTACTACGGCTCAATTTGATACTTTTTAAAATACTAACGGTCGATCTGAACCATTCAATGTGATATCCATATGAATATGTACTTGCAAACTAAATTTTACATTTTTTCGAATTTTTTTACTATTTTTTTAGATAGGTAGAAAAATCAGTGTTTTCTGAAAATTCTGGACCATCAAAATTCTACCTATCTAAAAAAATAGTAAAAAAATTCGAAAAAATATAAAATTTAGTTTGTAAGTACATATTCATATGGTTATCACATTGAACGATTCGGATCGACCGTTAGAATTTTAAAAAGTACCATATTGAACCGTAGTACACTAGTCATCCGTGCTATGCATAGCACCATAGCCTCACTCAACATTAAATATATAGCGCGTGACAGCTGAAATTTGTAATTATGTCTTAATAATTACAAAATAAAATTCTAATTACTAAATTACAAATATACATTTAGTCATTTAGCATTTTACAAGATATGCTGAACAATATAAAAATATAAAATTTAATTTAATTTAATATATTAGAATAAAATTTTCAAAATCATGAGAGTACTAAACAGTGTATACCCTGAATGCAGATCCATCTCTAAATGGATATCTACATAATGAAATAAATAAATGCATGGTGCCTACCTTTTTCATTATACATCTTTTACTAACGATTATATAGGGGTGTCAACGGGTACGGTAAGGGTCGGGTGGAAGCATTTTTAATTTTTCATACCTATAATCTATTACAAATTGTTCTTACCGGTACCTTACCTTTACCCGCTACAAATTATCTTACTCATATCCTACCCTTACCCGTTATGGTTGTCGTATAACGAAACGGTAGCGGATAAATAACAGGTAATACTAATATAATAATTATTTTTATTATTTATTAAATAATACATTAAAAATTCATTTCACATATGTATAATACTTTATTAAAAAAAAATCTGATCATGCTAAGTGTAAGTAAACTAATTAAAGTACTCTTTCAATGCTTATAATATATATATATATATATATATATATATATAGAATTGTGCTATTGTACTTCGCGAAGTAAAACGAAGTTTTACTTCACGCTCATATTTCCATTTTCAAAATCCAAAACGTCGATCTGAACCGTTCAAGTTGTTCTCCATATTGAAATGTGCTTGGAGACCAAATTTTACATTTTTTTGGAAACTTTTTACTATTTATTAAGCCACTTTGAAAATCGCTGATCCATTGGTCCAGAATTTTTTACTGTTTTTTACTGTTCACAATGGATCAGCGATTTTCAAAATGGCTTAATAAATAGTAAAAAAATTCCAAAAAATGTAAAATTTGGTCTCCAAGCACATTTCAATATGGAGAACAACTTGAACGGTTCGGATCGACATTTTGGATTTTGAAAATGGAAATATGAGCGTGAAGTAAAACTTTGTTTTACTTCGCGAAGTACAATAGCCCTACTCTATATATATATATATATATATAGAGAGAGAATGGCTAATATCAAAACGTTTGTTCCTGGGCTCAGGAACAAACGATTCCGTTATCCAATTTTCAAAGTTCAAACGACAAATCCAAACCGCTAGATGTTCAATCTATATTAAAATGTGTTTGGAGAACAAATTTTACATTTTTTGAATTTTTTTTACTATTTATTAAGCTGGTTTGAAAACCGCTGTTTTTATGAAATTTCTGCAGCATTGAAAAACAGCGGTTTTCAAACCAGCTTAATAAATAGTAAAAAAATTCCAAAAAATGTAAAATTTGGTCTCCAAGCACATTTTAATATAGATTGAACATCTAGCAGTTTGGATTTGTCGTTTGAACTTTGAAAATTAGAGAACGGAATCGTTTGTTCCTGAGCCAAGGAACAAACGTTTTGATATTAGCCATTCTGTCTCTCTCTCTCTATATATATATATATAGGGATGTGCTATGGTGAGCTATGGAGTAAAACAAGTTTTTACTCCACGCTTCATTATTTTCATTTTGAAAATTCGAACAACCGATTCGAACCGTTCAACATGATCTCCATATTGAAATGTGCTTGGAGACCAAATTTTACATTTTTTGGAATTTGTTTACTATTTATCAAGCCACTTTGAAAATCGTTGATCCATTGGTCCAGAATTTTTTACTGTTTTGTTACTGTTCACCCAGATCAGCAATTTTCAAAGTGGCTTAATAAATAGTAAACAAATTTCAAAAAATGTAAAATTTGGTCTCTAAGCACATTTCAATATGGAGATCATGTTTGAGCGGTTCGGATCGGTTGTTTGAATTTTCAAAATGAAAATATGGCGTGAATTACAAACTTGTTTTACTCCATAGCTCACCATAGCCCATCCCTATATATATATATATATATATATAAGAGTAGAACTAGGGTGTGATGTGCTCACCAAACTCTTTGGTGAGCACAACTCTACATAAACTATCGGATTCACTTCAAACGAGATTAATCCAACTGTTGAAACCGATGTACTTTACGAGTGATGGGCGTACATGCAAAATTTTGAAATTTTTGAATTCATTTAGTCTCAAGTCAAGTGGTCAAAATAGAGAATTTTTTGAATGCATTAAAACAACTTCATTTTTTATCATTCATTTTTCATCAATTTTGACCACTTGACTTGAGATTAAATAAATTCAAAAAATTCAAAATTTTGCATGTACGTGCATCACTCGTAAAGTACATCAGTTTTAACGGTTAGATTAATCTCGTTTGAAGTGAATCCAATAGTTTATGTAGAGTTGTGCTCACCAAAGAGTTTGGTGAGCACATCACACCCTAGTTCTACTCATATATATAATATATATAATTTTTTTTATAATTACCCGATCGGGTAATGGGTACGAAATAAGCTTTATCCGTACCCTTACCTCTTTAGATAACAAAAAAAAATTTACGGGTAACGGGTAACGGGTATGAAAAATATAGAATGAATTGACTTTCTTCCATTAACCTCAACATTACAGTATATGATCTCAGGTCTCTTTACACAACAGAGTCGCTAGGTATGTAACAGAATTAATCCTAATACATAGTCTAGATACAATGAATTTGTCTAATAGTACCCTATAAGTTTAAAAAAAATCTTATTCGTATCCGTCTTATTAGATACGATACGGGTTAGGCCAGGTAAACAGATAAATGGGTGTCATTCTAGATTTGTATGATGATTTGAAGCGTGGGGGTGCGTGTAGAAAAGTTGGAGAAGGATGCAATCATGCGAATATTGAAGTTGGAGACATATTTTAATGGAAGCTCAATTTTGGTAGATAGAATTAGACGAGGTTGCAGCGGAGACGGAGACTCGGACGGAATAGAGGCAAAAGAGAACAGTCCTCAGGTTACCTGATTGAAGACAATTACGATCGGATGGTTCTTTTAACATGGCACGAATCTCAAAACAGACCCCTACAGTCTCTACAGGTATCGGATTGAGTTTGGCCCAGATAGGATTAATCTGGGCCGTCCGTTTCAACTTGCTTGAGTCAGGTACCTGGGAGGATACGGATCCACAACGAATTCACATCACCTCTGACAACCGGGGAGGGAACAACAACTCGAGGGAACCACATGGGCTTGCTTTTAACAACCGGGTTTGGTCCTTGGATGTATAATTAAAAAAAATTTAGTCAAAATCTCAGAATAAAAACTATTTAATTACTATCTAAATATATAAATCTTGCTCGTTTCTTTAGTCATTCAATGACAATAATCATTACAACGGGTTTTTTTTAAACAGTTTTACATAATTTATTATGTATTGAATCTCAATTAAATTTTATAACAATTCAAACATTTATTGTATAATTTCTTGCTTTTTCTATCAATAAATATCAGGTCTTTTTCAGTCAACGGAAGAGATGTTAAACATCAAAAAATCTTTTTTATAGCCAAGTCTTTTTTTATTGCTAAGTCTCGTATTAAATATAATTAGATCAGTAATTACATGAAGTGTTTTTTTTTTTTTTTCAAATTCCTTTAACAAGTTTGTCTCTTGTTTTTTTCTTCTTCTTTATTTTGCTTTATTAAGCATTTATATTACTAATTAAATCTAGATTGGTGATTTCATCTGGAATGGAATCTAGGATCATTAAAAACATATTCTGATAACTCAAACGGTAAGGTGAGGTGAGGTAAGGTAATTAGGTAATGTAGAGGATCCGAACTTGTGACGCCAGCAATGAGGTCACTAACGTAGCTAGCTAGGTTGAACTCAAAATTTGGCTACGAGGAATTTGAGTTTTGGCAGTTCAGTGTAGAATTGCATCAGTTTTGTGTAGCACCGTCCAAACAACACAAGTTTTTGTTTTTTGTTGTATGTTATTCTAAAGCACACATGGTCTTATTCAAGTTTAAGTCTTGGGAGGTCACGTGCCAAGTGGTGGTATTATGCACCCCAAAGCTCAAACATATGACAATCCAGTGATCCACCGATTTCTTGTTGCCCTGGCGTGTTGCCACGTGTAATGTGCAATTGGGTCACTTATGACCTCCCAACTTACAAATTAATTACTGTAGCTAAGTAAAATCATCATAGGTGGGTATAATAAAAAGAGAGGGTTCAAATATCTTCTTCATTTTTAAAAACTTTAATAACTCAAAATTTAAAACTTAAAAGTCAAAATAAAACTGTTGAATATGATCTACATCATTTTATCTATGTGTTCATAAAAAATTATCACATTTTGATTTTGTTTTTATGTGAATCAATAAGTTGAAAAATCAACGACTAGAAATTATCCACATTGGTACGTTTTTTACAAGCTCTTGATGACAACCAAAACAAAATTAAAATGTCATAATTTTTTACACATGCATAGATAAAATGATATAGATCATATCCAACGGTTTTATTTTGACTTTTAAGTTTTAACTTTTGAGTTATTAAAGTTTTTGAAAATGGAGACACGGTAGAGGCATGAAAACTTGAGACATTTGAACCCTCCTCAAAAGTACTGTTACGAATCTTAGGTTAATGTTTTGATTTAATTATTTCAAATATTTTTTCTGTAAATATTTTTTAATTTTGAAATAAACAAGATGTTTGTGTTCATTATGCAATTTGGGTTTAATATAAACCGGTTATTTGTGTATGATACTTTGATTTGAATTTGATATTAAACAGGATGCTTGTGCCCGATCATTATATTGGGTTTTTATATAAAATGGGTGTTGGTGGCTTATTCTTTGATTTGGGTTTGATAGATAACTCGATGTTTGTGCCCGATTTTTCGATTTGGGTTTAATATAAACCGGGTGTCCGTGTCTGATATTTTGATTTGGGTTTGATATAACCTGATTGTTTGTGCCCGATCATTTAATCTAGGCTTGATATAAACTGGATGCTTGTGGTTGATCCTTCGATCAATTGGTATAATCTTGTTATTTGTGTCCGATCAGTTTATTTGGTTTTCAACAAAGATAAATCAACTAAGTGCTCAACAAAGATAAATACACCAGTTCATATGACCAGAGGTCTTTAATTTAATTTTATATGGATATTATGTGTTTTCAATTTGATTTGTATATGGTTTGAGCATGTTTGATTGAGATTTATGGTTTTGCATCTAATTTGGTTTTGGTATGATTTTGGGTTATATGTAACGGAAATAAATCTGATGTGATCTTTTGGAATTGTAGGAATTCTGTTATTTCAACGTTTACTTCGTATAATAAATCGTTGTATCAATTTATTATATAATTTGTGCTGACTTGTTTTTTTTGAGGAAAAATAAGGATCACGCCCATATTTGATTGATAATCGCGGTTACAAAAGAGTTGTAGCTGCTTGTCAAAAGGAAAAAACAATGTGCTCAAGAGAAATTGAGCTAAAACAAAGATAAAGGCTAAAAAAAATAATTAAAATAAAATAAAAATTAAGCTAAAGAGTGAAAAAGAAGACTAAATCCTAAGAAAGTTCATAAAATTAGACACGTTAAGAGAATTTTTTTTTTTTTGGATCTTAAACTCCTCCCGTCTGATTAACGTGGCTCTGCATGAGCTGGGCCACCTCCTCTATTAAGTCTGTCGGTCTCTTGTTGGAGTCTCTGAAGATCCGTGCACATCTCTCCCTCCATATGACAAACATTGCAATCAGTAGGGTTCCTCTAGCTTGCTTGGGGGCTCTGGCCTGTAAGAGCATCTCAATCGGTTGCTGCCACATTTGCATATCGATGTCCATGATTTGGTACAACTCCTTTGCAAACCAGCATTCTCCCATCATGTGTCTTGCTGATTCCTCATTGTGCCGGCACATGACACACATGTTTGTGATCGGCCATCCTCTGTTTCTGAGGTTGTCAATAGTGAACAATTTATTGTTAACTAGAAGCCAACCAAAAACCTTTATCCTGGTGGCACCCTCAGCTTCCATAAGTGGCGACCCTTTGTTGACACATATGGCCCATTTTTAATGGTCCGATATGCGCTTCTAACCGTGAAGATTCCTGTTGCAGCTCTGCTCCACTGGATGTCATCATGACCTTGATTTGCATTTGTGCTGACTTGTTTGTTTTATTGTTTTTACGGTGCAAAGTCTTTCATATCTGACTATATTTTAATTCCATAAAATATGTTTCAAGTCCTTTTGTCCAGAAAATGATGTCCTTTGTCATGTTTTAGTTTGGTTTATATTTTCCGAATTGATTATTATTTGTCTGTTTGAGCTATACTTATTTCTGCAGACGGAGAAAAACGGATTTGAAAGGGAATATATAGGTGGCGGTCCATGACGGGTCCGGATCCCCTAAAGTAACTCAATCTTTGGGTTTTGGATTAAGACCGTCCGATTCGAATTCGTCCCTCGAGATTGTCTCGGAATTCTAGTTCGTCATTGGGATGTGTGCGTCACTTAGCCGATGGATTTTCACGGATTCGAATCGGACGGTCCCGATCCAAAACCCAAAGATTGGGTTACTTCACTGGATCCAAACTCGTCCATGACAGATCAGAGTTGTTTGATTCGTATTAAGATTCTTACAGATAATTTTAAATTTTTATGTATATCAAGTACACATGTATCTTGATGTGGATCGATGTTGTAAAAAATATCCGTTTAGACTGATTAATCGGCTGATTAGTTGTTGGAGGTGACCAACCTGTTAAGAAATTTTCCGATTAATTGGCTGATTTTTTCCAATTATAACTGATTATTCTCGATTATTCCCAGTTAATCGCTTAGTGGTACTCTGTCCGTCCAACGAACGAGTGCATACCGTTGTTTACAACACTGATGTCGATCAGACAACTTCTTCGACTGAATATTAAATCAAATTTGATCCGATGTCCAACCAACCACCTCACTCCATTTGAAAGACATATCATGATCAGATAACACCCCAAATCTAACCAAAATTAATCACTGTTGCGTGCGCCATCTGCAAACCGTACCGGCGCAACCAGAGATGGAAGTTCGCCACCGACACAAGGAATTGCACCGTCTGACCGGTGCTTAGAATCTGAATTATCCTAATAACGACATGCTTCCTCAGCCTATCAGCCTCATATAACACTGCACGCATCATCTCCGCCACCCTCCGTTCCGCATCACCTCTCGCCTCTCCATTTCTTACCGGTCCATGCACCGCCGCCAGAGCCATCAAGACCGTCATCGCCTCCTCCACCTGTCGCAACATCTCCTCCAGCTCTGTCTGTCTCTGCACTATCTGCCTTTTCAGTTGATCCATCATCCTTCTCTGATCATTGATGAGACCTGATGGCACAAACTGAAAGATCGTGCTGGGTTTCACGTCGCCGAGCCAGAGGAATGACCGCTCAAACGGAGTAAGCCAGTAAGCTGAGAATACCTGAAAAATGTATTGTTCAGCGAGTTGAGACTTGAGGTTGTAATACTCGGCACAGTGCGACAACATACGAATGATAAGAGGGATTTGGAGGTCGGGACGGTCTTGCGGTACAGATAAGAGATGAATCAAGAGGTATTGTTTTTCAAGGAGCCATTGTGAGTACAAGGCATCCATAGCCGGGTGTTGAGGGACAAGGCGCCCATCGTAAATATATAAATATTTATACAAGGGGGAGATGCGGACATGCAGTTCGTCTTTTATGTTTTTTTGGAAATATGTTTGGAGGTTTTCTTTCTTTCGTTCTTTGGTTTTCTGGTTTTTGTTTGGAGTGTTAAATTGAATAACTTAGGAGGTAAGTTACATAAATATAGTAGTGCAGTCAGGGAACAAATTGATTGTAACAGGAACAGAATCAGCACATATATATACTATTCACTTTGTAACACTGGATTACACTCTACATTTTCAAAGTTTAAACAGTCAATCTAACCCGTTCAACGTGATGGATATATTGAAATGTGGTTGCAGATCAAATTTTATATTTTTTTGAATTTTTTTACTATCTATTAAGATGGGTACAAAAATTCAATGGTCTGAAAACAACGATTTTGTAAAATACTTAATAATTAGTAAAAAAATTCAAAAAAATGTAAAATTTGATCTGCAAGCACATTTTAATATATCCATAAAGTTGAACGATTTGGATCGACTGTTTGGACTTCGAAATCTTTGAAAATATAAGGTGTAATCGAGTGTTACCAAAAACGGTGTAAGTGGATCCCTCCTCATATATATATATAGTGATACTACAATGCTTTGGGAAGTAAAAATGGTGTTTTACTTCCCCCTCATATCTCTATTTTCAAAGTTCAAATAGTCAATCCGACTTCTCAACATGATCTTCATATTGAAATGTGCTTGGAGACCGAATTTTACATTTTTTGAAATTTATTTACTATTTTTTTAGAATTTTTAAAAATCACAACTTTTCATTTAATAAAATAATAATAAAAAATTTAGAAATACACTGATTTTCAAAAATTCTAAAAAATAACACAAAATTTCCAAAAAATGTAAAATTTGGTTTCCAAGCACATATTGATATGAAGATCATGTTGAAAAATTCGAAACACCCTCTTTACTTCCCAAAGCATGATAACTTATATATAGAGATCAAGGTTGGCTTAATTAAAGTGGTAGTTATTGAACCTTGGTGCTACTAATTTGTTTTTGCGGTTTCAAAGTTCAAATAGTCGATCTGAAGTGTTCAATATGTTCTCTATATTAAAATGTGCTTGGAGATCAAATTTTACATTTTTTGAATTTTTTTTACTATTTTTGAGTATTTTTTAAAAATCATTGTTTTGAATAATAAAAATAAATATATAAAATCTGAAAAACAAATATTTTTAAAAATTCATAAAAAATAGTAAAAAAATTTCAAAAAATATAAAATTTGGTCCCCAAGCACATTTTAATATGAGAACATATTGAGCACTTCAAATCAACTATTTGAACTTTAAAAATTACAAAAACAAATTCATAGCACCAAAACTCAGTAACTACCACTTTGATCTTAGCCAACCCCTCTCTCTCTCTCTCTCTCTCTCTCTCTCTCTCTATATATATATATATATATATATATATATATATATATATGAGTGAGGCTATGGTACTACGCATAGCACGGATGGGTCCGTGCTACAGCTCAAAATTTGAGTTTTCTTTTCAAAATCCTAACGGTCCATCCAAACCGTTCAACATGATTATAAAATGAATATGTAGTTGCAAACCAAATTTTACATTTTTCAAATTTTTTTACTATTTTTTTAGATAGATAGAAAATCACTGTTTTTGGATGGTCCAGAATTTTCAGATCAAGTGATTTTCTACCTATCTAAAAATATAGTAAAAAAATTCGAAAAAAAATGTAAAATGTGGTTTGCAAGTACATATTCATTTTATAATCATGTTGAACGGTTTGAATGGACCGTTAGGATTTTGAAAACTCAAATTTTGAGCCGTAGCACGGACCCAACCTTGCTATGCGTAGTACCATAGCCTCACTCTATATATATATATATAATTAGTTATATATAGCTTGCGTCTTTTGACTCTTGCAACTGTATATACTATGTTTAAGTGACGGTTTTTTGTTGGTTGCATGCATGCATTGATGCATGTAACACATGGCGTGCTTCATTTCTCACGGTGACTTGAATAGTAGATACCATCGGTGTTGATCATGAATGAAATGAATCCAAATATTATGTATGTCCTTTGACCTTTGTGAAATATAAAGGAACTAATTAATTATATTGTTTTCCTGTTAACTAGTTAACTAGTTAATTTTTTTGAGGGATGCTTCGGTGGACATAAGGATCTATTTGTAAAATGAATATATTTTTATTTTTAAAGTTCAAACAGTCGATCCGACCGTTCAACATTATCTCCATATTAAAATGTACTTGGAGGTCAAATTTTACATTTTTTTTGAATTTTTTTACTATTTATTAAGATGGTTACAAAATCGTTGTTTTCAGACCATTGAAAAACAGCGATTTTGTAACCATCTTAATAAATAGTAAAAAAATTCAAAAAAAATGTAAAATTTGACCTCCAAGTACATTTTAATATGGAGATAATGTTGAACGGTCGGATCGACTGTTTGAACTTTGAAAATGAAAATATATTTATTTTACAAATAGGTCCTTATGTTCACCGATGCAAATGCCATTATTTTTTATTGGTCTTCTATTTTGAGTTGGATTACAGTGCTTTGAGAAAAAAAAATGTTTTATTTTGCTGCTCATATTTTCATTTTCAAATTTTAAACTGTCAATTCAAAATAAATGTTTTATCCAGAGACCATAATTTTGCAACAGTCCACACATTCTACAATTTGCATTTTTTTTCTTTTATGTGCGCAAGTCAGAGTGATTAGCGACAACTCAAAATTTAGATATAATATATATCTCTGTGTGTGTGTGTACGCGCGTGCTAATTGATATTCAAATTGATTTTTGTGTGCAGCATAAAATTGTAACTCAAAAACGGAAAAGAAATAAGAAAAGAAAAATAAAATCAATTAGGACATTGCCCAAATTAGTGACATATCGCTCCTCAAGTAAGCATAATACAATTACAGAAAGAAAAAAAAAAACGTTGCTCTTAGCGACACAAAACATTATTTTTAATATGTAAAATGATACAAAATTGCGTTTGCTTCAGCTACCTAGTATCTAGTTTTTTTTTTTTTTCGTTTATTAATGCGTGAAGGGATACTATTGTTATTGTTTTTTATTATGTAAAATTAATTTTATTTCCGTTCAAGTAAGAAATAATGTCTTATTTTGCTATTTGCTTGTTGATGTGGCTGTTGATGTTCACTGCAAGTGCCACAATAAATTATGATTGAATCTGTGTTTTTGAATTTTTTATTGTGTTGCGTAGGGGTGTCAATGGCACATTTTTATTCATTTTTCCGACCCGTACCGTATCCGATAAAATAGGTATGACTAAGTTTTTTTTTTTTTTTTGTAAACTTATCGGGTATGGATAAAGATTTTTTTCATTATCTAAACGGGTAAGGGTACGAGTAAAGCCTATTTCGTACCCGTTACCCGATCAGGTAATTATAAAAAAATTATATATATTATATATATCAATGGGCAATGAATATTAATTCTTCAACTATATTTGATAGTTGTGTTACGCTTAATTAACTATTAAAATACGTAAATAAATTTTAGCAAATCTCAATAAAGTTTAGACCTTTTAAACACGCGCGCGCGCATGTGTATTTGTAAAATGAATGTGTTTTAATTTATTATTTAGTAAATATTTTTTTTTATTATAATAACATTACCTGTTATTTACCCGATACCGTTTCATAATCCGACAATTTATAACGGATACAGGTATGAAAATACTTCCATCCGATCCTTACCGTACCCGTTGACACCCCAGTGTCGCGGCATAATTTATATAGGTCAGCCGATACATGTTCGGGTTCTTAAGAGGCAATGAACCGAAAACGGGATCAATACAAAAGAGCGAGAAAGAGATAGAGAAGGCTGGCCAAAGCTGGTGACGTGGATTCAACACATGCATGAATAATCCGATCAATCAATATTAGAAATATTTTGTAATATATCACTGCGTTGTGGATCACAGATAGTACACGTAAGTGTTTATTTTAACAAAAATTCCAATTTACTAATTTACTAATTCTTTTTCCTAAAAAAAAATTCGGTCAAAAATAAAAAAAATACAATGAATACTGATACAATCTTAATTTTATTAAATAACAGAAGTCATGTCAACAATTTTAAATACTTAACAAGATAATTAAAATTATAAATCAGAATATATAAATTGTTGATATTGATGCGAGCTTGCTTTTATATATACGGTCATGTATTGTAGAAACATAAGCGGTCGTGTATTTTAAAATAAGACAACTCATCACATCTAAATGTAAGTTGTAGCAATTGAATCTTTTTTAGTAAAAGTTGAAGGCCAAACTAACTAATTATTTAACTAGATCGTGCTCGTGTGTTGTAATGGGAACATATTATAAGAGAATAAAAAAAATCTCATATAAAATAATATATTTTTATAAAAAAAAATAAACCAATGAAAAGAATAATTATTCAACATATTCTCAAACAAATATAAACTCATTTTTTAATGACATACCTATGATCTTTTTTTTTACCGGTACATATTATTTTATGTGTTATGTTGCTTAACTGGGAAAGAAGAGAAAAAAAATACCATCATAATAAGTTGTATTATTTGTTGTTGTTATTTTCATGTTGTTAGGGGTGTCAACGGGTACAGTAAGGGTCGGGTGTAAGTATTTTCATACCCGTACCCGTTACAAATTATTCTTACCCATACCCTACCTCTTACCAGTTATGGTTGTCGGATAACGAAACAGTAGCGGGTAAATAAGAGGTAATGCTATTATAATAAAAAAAAATTATTTACTAAATAATACATTAAAACACATTCATTTCACAAATATATACGTGTTTTAAATGTCTAAATTTTATTGGGATTCAAGTAAAAATAAATAAACTTTATTGGAATTTGCTGAAATTTATTTACGTGTTTTAATGGTTAATTAAGCGTAACACAACTATCAAGAATAGTTAGAGAATTAATATTTATTTCTCATTAATATAAATAATATATTTTTTTTTAATTACCTGATCAGGTAACGGGTACGGAATAGGCTTTACCCGTATCCTTACCCGTTTAGATAAGAAAAAAAAAATCTTTACCCGTACTCGTACCCAATAAGTTTACGAAAAAAAATCTTATCCGTACCCGTCATGGGTCTGGTAAACGGATAAACGGGTGCCATTGACACCCCTACATGTTGTCGTATTATGTCTTTTGAAATAAAGAATAAAATCATGTTTACTTAAGTGAGATCATTAAATTACAAATAACATATATGAGGTAAAAAAATAAAGGAAAGAAATGAATATATAACCAATCAATTATTAATTAATCTAAAAATTTCTTAAATAACATTTAAAAAATGAAAATAAAGCAGGACCAAAAGAAAACAGGCAAAATAGATTTGTGGCGAGTACGTATCTAAATAAATTTAGACTTCTACACGTAAAAAAAACATAAAAAAGATCCATAGCATAAAGAAAGACAGACTATTTGATTGAATAGCTGATATTCAATTCGAAATTTTATCTTTTAATTACAATTGTTGACGAATCAGCACATCAACGTAGTTAATATCTACAAGGAATCTATATACGTCTTGAAAATCTCTTCTAAATATTAAAGGTGACTTCAACTTCTTTTAAAAAAAAGAGTTAAAATACATTATTTGACTTATATGTGTTTTAACTTTTGGGAATGTTAGTTTATGGCTTGTTGTTGTTGTTCGTAGTCAATTGTGATTATCGAATGGAAGAAATTTTGATGGCAAAAAGTAAAATTAGAATCAAGTTCTAGAGTTTTAAAGTTATGTTCAATCAATGCTGCGCGCCTATCATTGCATACATTACAAGTATTTGACCGAAACTAGTACTATCAAGAAATGGAATGAGAATCTAATTTGAGTTAAAACTTTAATTCGGTTATTAGTTGTAAACTAGCTTCCATTGGTCCCTGAACAATAATCACCTTATCCATATACACTAATTACAACGGCATTTCATAATCTATAGTGCTCATTTAAAAAAAAAAACCAGAAGAAGCACTTTCTTTAGGTATTAATTAATTAATTGATCGGATAATATCTATAATTCCGACTTTCTTTCGTTTAATTAGGGCTGCTAATAAGCCGAGCTGGCTCATGAAGATGATTTGGCATGAGTTGAGCTCGCAAGTTATGAGCCGAATTTGAACCGAGCTAAAGGCTCAAATTCATTAAACTGAGCCGGGTTTTTTTCTTCAAGACTGAGCTGAGCTTGAATTGAACCAGTTTAGTTATATGACGAGCTGGGCTGAGCTTTGAGCTTAGCTTGGCTCATTAGCAGATCTACGTTTAATGGTTCTTTCCTTTAACGGTCCGAGTAATCGAATTTTCTGATAGAAGTTCACTTATTATCCAATTATTAATTAAGGGAGGGCCTAGCTTTCCCCCATCATTCATCCCTCATTTTTCCCCCAACTGAAAATAAGTAGGGGACCACAATATTACAGTTAATAACTGCTGGAATTAGTAGGGAACCACAACTGCCTTCACAGCATTACCGGCGGACATATTGCGCAAAAGTATTCACACTTGACCCAGGTAGTATTCATCCATGTAAATAAAAGTACTAATCTTTGAGAAATAATTATATAAGAAAACATTACCACCAATCTTTTACACGTTTTTAGAAGTGGTTTTTTTTCCTACGTTCACTCTAACTAATATTTCTGTCGATCTGTGCGAAATTTTTCAAATCTAAAACCACGAAAGTCTTCTACACAATTTTATCTTTCAAATGAGATCCATGATGACATACTTTCGAGGTGTCCGTTACACAAGTATTCACACCTCGTACGCAAGTATTCATCTCTCATTGAACAAGTATTCATCCTCGTCGTGTAAGTGTAAAGAGTACATGAATGTATGGTGGGACCACACAACCGCGACTTCAGATAAGTAGGGGACCACAGTAATATGCGGAGATAAGTGGTGGAATTAGTAAGGGACAAATTGCGAAAAAGTATTCACACTTAACACGAGTTGTATTCATCCATATAAATAAAAATACTCATCTTTGAGAAATAATTATATATGGAAATATTACGACATTAAGAGCATTAATTACGCAGAGATAGTAGGGTACCACAACTGCCGTCCGCTAAAAACAAAAGAAAACGCGTAATTAAGTGGGTGGACCGCACAACCGCCATCACTAACTACCGTGAGGACCGCATAACCGTCACCGCAAGTGGAAATAACATCGAGTATTCATCTATAATACATGAAGTATTCATATGTAATAAATCAAGTATTCACACTAATATATCAAATATTTTTAAAAAAACTGGACATATCACACCCATCTTTTACACGTTTTTAGAGGTGGTTTTTTTTTTCTCCGTTCAATCTAACTAATATTTCTGACGATCTGTGAAAAATTTTGCAAATCTAAAACCACGAACGTCTTCTACATAATTTTCTCTTTAAAATAAGATTCATGATGACATATTTTCGAGTTATCCGTTGCACAAGTATTCACCCTCGTCATGCAAGTATTCATCTATCATTGAACAAGTATTCATCCTCGTCGTGTGAGGCGGAGGTGGGAGGCGGAGCCAGAGTCGGAGAGGGAGAGGCGAAGGTGGGAGAGGCGGGCGGAGGCGGAGGTGGAAGAGAGAGAGAGAGGGAGAGAGGAAAGAAATAGAAGGATAAAATCTACTAATTAATTTGTAGGGACCACTAGTTAGTTAGAATTGATTATTATAGTTAAAAAAGAAAGTTAGTTAGTTGGGAGAAAAATAGAGAAAAGAATCAAGGGGTAACATATAATTACCCATTAATTAAACCGGGTTAGGAAATAGAAAGACCAACGAGAAAATGTTGCTCTAGCTATAACCCAATCATGACAGCAGATGCAAATTTCCCAGTAAACTGATCCCCCTTTGCTAATCACCCAGCTGAGTCCAGACATCCATCGCATCTCGCATTGCTCAAAATTAAAGAAGGCTTATAGCTTCCATGCATACAAAAAAATTCATCAATCCCTTGCACTGTCATGCAAACCATACTGGCGCAACCTGAGATGGAAGTTCAGAGCCGACACGAGGAATAGCACCGTCTGAGCAGTGCTCAGTATCTGAATTGTCCTTGTAACAACATGCTTTCTCAGTGTATCAGCATCATAGAACACTACGCGCATCATCTCAGCCACCCTCAGTGCCGCCTCACCTCTCGCCTCGCCATTTCTGACATGTCCATGTACCGCCGCCAGAGTCATCAACACTGTCATTGCCTCCTCCACGTGTCGCATCCTCTCCTCCAGCTCTGTCTGTCTCTGCACCGTTTGCATTTTTAACTGCTCCATGTCCCTTCTCTGATCATTGCTAAGACCCGGTGGCACAAAATGAAATATGATGTTGGGTTTCAGGCCGCCGAGCCAGAGGAACGTTTTCTCAACTGGAGTAAGCCAGTATGGTGAGAACACCTGAAAAATGTCTCGTTCGGCAAGCTGGGACTTGCGGTTGTAATACTCGGCACATTGTGACAACATCCGAGAGATCAGAGGGATTTGAAGGTCGGGACGGTCTTGCGGCACTGACAAGAGATCATTTAAGAGGCGTTCTTCTTCAATGAGGCACCGAGAGTAGAAGGCCTCCATTGATGGCATGCATGTGTATGAGGCAATGGCGATGGTGGACTGGTGGTATCCATACAGGAGACGGCATTAATATAGAGAGGAGACATTTTGTGCTAAACGTGTATTGAAATCGGTGCAAGCTCAATTTACTTGAGAAAGCTTACGAGGGAAGCTTTCTTTTAAAAAAAAAAAGGAAAACAAAAAAGAAGTGTTCTTGGAGGAGCTTAAGAGACAAGGTTTCTCAGTAGAGGTACATGAACGTTAATGCATGCAGCATGTCGGATTGATGGAGCACAGTACAGGGAGGGTAGATTTGGGATTTTTTGGAATGGAGCGGCTGATAGCGGCGCCTAGGAAATTAGTTGATTGCAACTAGATCAGTGTGTTGCTGTTACAATGTTTATGTTTATGTCTTTGTAATGGTCCAGTAGTACAAAAGATACTTTCTTTGGTGGATGAGTTTAGAAAATGAAATTAAGAAAAATATAAATTACAATGTTTATGTTTATGTAATGTTCTACAAGAGATAAGTACGTACGTGGAACTAAGAAGAAACATAATGTACTCAAATTGCTTTGTTTGTTCTGAAAGCTCTATTTGATTATAATTATGATTGGGTACTGATACTTGTTAACTTAATTATTATTTTTAAAAGAATATCCCCATATATTATTAAGCTTAAATAAATTTACTCCATGATCCGGACCTAAACACAAATATTATGTTACCTTTATTCATGCTACATTGTAATGGCCACAAGACATGCTACATTGTAATGGCCACAGGTGGTTGGGATTAAATTCCGGTACGTATTCTTGGTTTTAGTTGTACTAGGTAGCTTGGTTAACCTGACTGATTGTGCAACCTTTTGGTCGCCCTTTACAAGGTCTCAAGGGGGCCAAAGAATAAAATCTGCTGAAGGGGCAATGTGAGGTGGGAAGAGCGCATGAATGACACGATTCTCTATGAAAACCGTTTGATTGGAAACAAGGGTTTAGATTACTGATACGTGCCTCCTTATCTGATCATCGAATGGAAGCTGATTTCACTTGACGTTCTCCTCTAGCGGCACCTGTACGCGGAATCGCTAGCGCATGTGATTGCGTTTGGACTATGGATCGTGAAAAAAAAATATAGTAAAAGGTAATAAAAAATACAAAAGGGTCAATGAGGGCTAGCTTGACCCTTATTTTTACTCAAAAGGTAATTTATCATCTAAGATAATAATGTAATGCAAAAGGTAATAAAAAAATGCTTTAAACAAAAACTTGTTGAGAAAATAACCTCAGAATATTTATAACAAATAAGCTAGCATCCATCATGTAGCTGTCAAGCTATATATATTTGGTAACTAGCTTAATACTGTAATTAGAGTATAAATAGACAATAAATCTAGCAATTATAATTAGAAATAAGCCCAACAGCTAGTAGGACTAAATTAGGAATTAACCTAACGGCTAGCAGGAATACTCATGTAATTAGGTTATAAATACCCTCGTATACACCATGTAAAGATCAGAAAAAAAAACAATCAATAAAACCATTGTTCATCATTTTTTTTTCCACTCTAAAAATCAACAATTTTAATGGCTTCTAAATAATTTTCGTTTACAACAAACAAATTGAGAGTAACATATGTCAACTATAGAAATTAAAAAAAAACACATTTTATTCGTTGATAATTTTTGTCAAAATTCTGCCACTTATTAAGGTTCGACAATTAATATCCTCTACCAAAACGGTTATGTATAAAAGAAAACCTGTAATTTCGACATCTATCATGGAGAGAGAGGGGAGGGAGGGAGTTGAATTTATTTTATAAACCATAATTAAAAAATTGATTTTTAGGAAACCAACATAATTACTTTTTTTTTTTACAAAAACCATCAGAACCGAAATGCCATTTCGGTCCCGGAATCTTTTTTTTTGGGACCAAAATGGCATTTCGGTCCGACTAATTTCACAGCCTTTTTTTTTTTAAACTAGTCGGGACCGAAATGATATTTCGGTCCCAAAAAAAAAAAAAAATTGGAACCGAAATGGCATTTTGGTTACTATAGTTTTTGAAAAGAAAAAAAAAGTAATCATGTTGGTTTCCTAAAAATTATTTTTTTAATTATGGTTTATAAAAAAATTCGAGGGAGCTACAGAGATAGCATTCACAAAGTTTTGATGTGTTCTGTTCTTTAGAGCTGTCATTAATTTTGTGATGTTGCTTAGTGCAGTTTTGTAATAATGTGCACGACACTGTGCATGGGTTAATTCGTACGTTCGATCAAATTTGTGTCAATTTGACTCAAGCCTATAATGCACGGGACCTCTTTAAGTTTCGTGCTAATATATAACGAACAGATCATAATTAAATTCAAACAGTAATTAAGGTAACTCAAGGGTTAGGAATAGTTTGACCAAACCAATTCCGTTAATCAATTTACTGAATGGTTTGACCAGTCAACATCCGCAACTAACTTTCCAATAAACTGTTCTATTATATGTTTGACTGGTCAACCTTTGTAACAAACCAATCCTGTACCTTTGTAACAAACTGTTCTATACCGAGTTTTTCAAAATAATGAAACTTCAGATGACATTTTTTGTCTTGGAGAAGTTTTTGATATTACACTTACCAAGACGTTTCCTAAACACAAATTAGGATCGAGCAAAACTGAGATTGATAGAAACAGGTTACAGGTGATTTTAAAGCCACTTTTTCCAAATAAATAATAAAAAATTGTTAGAAATTGCTAACTCTACCGTGTGTATCTTGATGGGAATCAGAGGACGGTACAATATCAACTCAGAGCCATTCGATCCACATCTAGATTTGTACTAATAACTTTAAGTCCGTGCGGGCCAAATCCGCGTTAATCTTGGTTCAAATTTGGGACACGAGAAGGAGATCATTGAACCATTCTTCATGGATTTTATAGAGAAGCCACGTAAGATATCAACGGATAAGATCAACGGGCCAAAATTCAAGCCCACAAATTGAAGTTCATACAACATTTAGACAGTAGCAATTGAACACTTCTTTTTAAACCCTTCCCTTTCCCACAATTAGCATTTTAGAGTATTGCGCAAGTGATATAAAAGGAGACCCGTTACGAAGCAATGGAGATCAATTAATACAAAATTCCAGAAGCTAAAACGTAAAGACCTGCTTCCCACCATTCCTTTTTTTGTTTTGAATTTTAACCTATTTCCCGCTTGCTTTTAAGAAATTTAGGAAAGTTTTCTTATCAACCTTTTAATACTGAATAGAGATCCTTTTTTGTTATAGAATATGTTCAAATCCTAAATCATTATTTCGTCAAATAATTGCAATAATGAATGAAATGCACCTTTTCAACACAACAATGGATTGATTTTTCTTCCCAGAACTTGAGGTGTATTAAAATGTACAAATAAAAATAGAAAGCAGCGGGAAGCACAAATTAACCATCTTTGCAGGTAGCATCAGAATCATTATCAATAATTCAAACATACAGCTACACGTTTTCTCAATGACATGTATCCTTAAATTCAATTTTATAAGGCATGTATAAAGAAAATAGGAGAACGAAAAATTAGAGAAAAAAAAAACAAAAAGAAATGGATCATTGATGGGTGGCCATGTATGAAGGCAATGACTTTTTTTTATTGCGAATGGAATGGTAATGGGGCAAGATGACCTTCAATACAGGTCTTCTTTGTTAGATTGGCAAGAATGGCGATCTAATCAAGAATTGAAAAGAAAATTAAATAAAAAATAAGTCTACTTTTTTTTCTTTAACCCCGATTAAGTATGGTCACGGCCACATCTCTGACAAAGGAATCAAAACAAGCTGAGCAAGAACCAGCCAGAAGAGATGTCTGTTCTGAGTCACGAGTTTCATGAGAGCAACCAATCGGGGCAGAGATGGAATTCGAAACAAGGTTTCTGTTGTGTTCGACTCCAAATCCACAGGCCGCTAGAACTGTGTAGGTGGCCCTTCTTGCTACTTCCCTGAATGCATTCCGGTCTTCCCAATTTGCACAGTGGAAAAAAAAAAAAGACAAAAAAAAAAAAAAAAAAATTAGAACAAAGAACTCAGCTTTACTGTGTATGCACAAATAAGAGACTTTGCTTGATACCTAGTGGAGCATTTGAGCAAATTTGTTTCAAGTGATTCTTCACCATTGACCGCACCTGCTCCTTTGCCCTGTCAGCATCGTGGGGCCCACCTCGCTCTCTTTGAGGTGCCAGAAAACTGCGTTGCTGGCCAACAGACCCGCCAACCCATAGGCCTAACCCAACATCATTAAAAACACCATTTCGTTCCTCTCCATTCCTTCTGACAACCTGCATTGGCCGGGTGTTGGACAGTATAATCCGTATCCGGTTCCGTATGGCCCGTCTGCCAGAGAGTGTGGCAGCCCCACCAGCTGATGGTGACGCCACCTGTGATGGGCCCACACCAGGATCCTCAAGAACGTCTCTGGGAGGGGCATTCAGATCGATTTCAAGTGAAGAAGAAGACGGAGCTGTCGGTTGCAGATTCACTAACAGATCAAGCTCGGTAGGAACAGGGTCGGCAGGGCCCATGGACGGTTGAGGTGGCAGGTTGGAGGGGCCCACACCAGCGGAGCGGCAGCAGTCACAGAACCAGTTGCCCTCTGGTACTGCGTTGCCAAGGCCCACACAATAGGTGTGGGCTGAGGAGTCACAAATGTCGCACAGCAGCATCAAGTTGTCGTCGCCGCCTTGCTGGCACTCAATGCACAACACGTTTTCATACGGGTCCAGCATGCCCCTTATATCCTCCTCTGATGGCTGGTACACCTGTTTCATTACATACAACAGAAATTGAAAAACTTTTTCATATACTGGAGATGAGACAAAAGTTGCTTAAAAGAGAAACTATTCCCAACCCAAATCTAGTACCCTGCCTTTGTGGATTTAAATCATGCTTTTGGACAAAGTTGGAGGAAAAGATGACAGAATCTTTTGTTACCAGTAAATGATTGCCCAAGTCAAATTAGATATCTAACCAGATAAGATAATTACTCTTTTCAGGAGAATATGCCATCACTCACAAGTTCAAAGTAATTGAAATAAATTAAATCTATTTGACACCTTTGTTTGACCTATATGTTATATTACACCTAGGCAAACAAGCAGAGAAAATAATCATAATTCTAAAACAGAAAAATAATATATAGATAACCCAAAATAATTCAAAGAAGTTACCTGATCTCGCTTGGGAACCTTGATGACCTTCCTTGGGGCGCCAAACCCTAGATCGTCAGAATCTGAACTGGACGCCTTGGTGATGGTCTCAAACCGCCTCTTACAAACAGGGCACCTTGACTCTACCTTCGACCATTCAACTATACATGCAAAACAAAAGAAATGAGCACAACAATCAAGCACTCCAGGCGTTGTTCTTCTCTGCTCCTCTGACAAGCAGATCCCACACATCTTCTTTCCAGTATCTTCCTCTTTCTCTCCCTCCTTCGCCTTCCCCTTTACATGCTCTCTCTTTCTCTTTCGCACCTCCTTTGCCACTTCCTCTTCCTCATAAATTACATAATCTGAATCAGATGAGTCGGATCCTGACCCTGACTCAGAACAGCATATGTTGTTTTTCTTCCTCTTTTTAGGTTCGATCTGTTCTTGGATAACAAATTCATCTTCATCAGAAGTAATGAATTCGAATTCTGACGTGTCAGAGTCTGATACAAGTTTTCTCTTGTTGTTTTTCTTTTTAGCCTCGACCCGATCTTCCACAATAAAATCATCATCATCGACGATGAAATCATCATCTTTGATCTGACCTGATCGTCGCCTTCGTTTAGTCGCAGGCTCTTTTGGGGAACTCCTCTTTCTCCCTCTTCCCCTTTTCTTTCTAGATTTCTTTTCTTTCTTATTTTTGGGGACAGTAGGTTTCTTTCGCCTTGATACTTTTGATTTTTTATTCTTTCTTGTTCTTTTAACAGGTGACCTACTAGCCTTCTCTTTTCTGTAACCTTTTATTCTCTTAGAAAAGGAAACAGATTCTTCATCTTCGTCTTCTACATCTGGTGTAAAATCTTCATCTGCATCCAAATCATCGAAATCATCTTCCTCTTCTTCCTCGTAATCTGATCCTTCAGAATCGTCTTTTCGAGATTGCGTCCTTCTATTTTTGTTCGGAACTGATTTAATATCAAAATCTTCGTCATCTTCGTCTGAATCTGATACCTTCCTTCTAGCTTTCGTCTGTTTTTTCCCCGATTTTTTTCTCCCTTTCTTTGAACTCTTCGCCCGGATCTCCTCCTCTTCTTCAAATTCTGAATCATCAAATTCAAAATCTGACTCTTCCTCGAAGGATCTGTCAGATCCACTAAATTCCTCCAAATTCCCCCCAAATTCGCCACCACCATCATCCTCTGAATCTGACGACGAGGCAAGGAATTCGTCGTAGCTTTCAGATTCAAGCTCCTCATCTTCTTCGGCTATATATTCTTCATCCTCCTCATCTTCTTCATCTTCTTTCCACCTCGAAATTCCCCTTCTTGATTTTTCCACGATCACTCGCCTTCCCTTCGCCATGTCCAATCCTACAAAACTAATTCCAAAATTCAAATTCTGAGGCCCAGCATCTTCTACCTTTAATTTATAATTCGATTATCTCTCCCAAAAAAATTCTCTCATTTTTTCTCCTCAACGCACGAGATTGAGGCAGCCAGAACAGTAGCTTTATTTATCTAGATACAATTACGAGATTACCCTCTATTTTTATTTCAAGTTTTATTCCGTGGGCTGTTCACTTGTATTTTTCTCTCTCATCCCTGCTTCGTCCCTTCTGCCGTAATTTCAGTTTTGTTCGTTGATTTTTTTTTAAATAAGTATTTTTTTTCATTTTTTTTTTTTGAAAAAAAAATAAAGGAGATAGGTTCGGGGTACCGTACCTCGCGAGAGAAAAGAGAGAGTGGGGAAGGCGGCTCCAATGAGAGGCTAAAACGATAAAAGAAAGAAATCGCTATGTGGGGGTGGGGTCGCTTTTATCAGCCCCTGTAAAAAGGAAATGATACCCTGCGCCTGGAGCACCAGCTCAGCGAAAAGTAGAAAACTTCGATTCAACCCTTCAACATTCGGATAATTTGACACCATCCGAAAAGTAAAACATCCAGCTCTCTCAGTTACCGGTTATCCAGCTTTATCTTTATTTTTTTAATTTGCAGTGTTATAACAAAAAATATATATATAAATAGTAAGGATTCATATCACATCACGATGTTATTAAATTGAAATAAATTGCATTAAATAAATGGTCGAGTAGAATTTTTTAAATGCATTTCCTTAAATTAATTTTGAAATTTTGACATCAAATAGCAAGTCATAAGTCATTAAGTTATTACAAGTTATATTTTGGTACCGAATAATATATTGTATATTTAGCAACAAACTATGTTTGTTTCTTACTTTTTTTTTCTTTTTTTAAGGAGGAGGGACGATTGGTCCATTTCATTATTAGATAACTTCAGTTATTCAAAGATAGGAGATCGTAAAGTTTTATTATACAACTTTGTAGAAAAAAAAAATCAAGCAATTTATCCAAACAACTCTTATTGCTATACATGTTGTATATTGATTTCTAGTAAGAAGCGTTGGTCAATATAATTTAGTTACACTAGTATGTTATCATGCTAGATAATATAATAAAAATTTGCATATCTATGTTTTTGAAATTATTGATATTTAATTTCATACACGATGAAAGAATACAAGTTCAAATACTATATTTATTAAAAATCTTGAATTATTTCATTTGATACACATAAAAAATTTGAAAGTTTTACAATTCTTCGATGAAAACATGTTAGGTAAAAAAAAATTAGATACAAACCTGGCTATAAAAATCATGAACACTTTTTGAAGACGAACAAAAGCACATAAAAATAATATGTTATGTATTTGAATTTTTTTTTTAAATTAACCTTTTCATCTAAATATTTACCTAATTATGTCACGAATGATTCAAATTGTAATAATTTAGGCAGTTTGTATTTATATGCAGGATTTGAAATTGTAAAAAATCAGCTAGTTTTTATTATTATTATTTATATGTGATACATTTTACATTTTACATTTTAGAGAACGAATCATGACAGTGAAAAAAAAATGAATAAACTTGTCAATTTTTTATTAACAGTCACCGATCAACTACTATACTAAAAAAATAATTTGAAAGAAGGACAAAGGTAATTAGATGACTCTGAATTGAATGGTTGGCTTAATCAATTAAATTGATAGCTTTTGCATTAACCAGCTTCCTAAAACATTGCCCATAAAAATATTAAATTATACATTTTATCCGAATTTTTGTTACAAATTACATGATACAAATATTGTGTATACATTGAATGATGAGTTAGTTATATATTGTACCCATATTTGTTGCTGGACATAGATTTGCAAAAATTATGATTGCATAAGATTGATAATTTTCATATTTTTGGACTATCACAAACAAACGCTTATTTTCTAAAACCGTTCACAAGAATATAAGACATATGTTTATTTAATTTTTGAACTAAAAGTTTATTTATCTCGAAGAGTATTTGAATGCTATTTATGAAACGTATATATCTGACAAATAAGAAAAGCACTGGGACTTCAGTTTATCTACAGAAATTTAATATTGATATTTTTCAAGGTTGAACGAAAAAAACAACGGGCTCCCGAAGACGCTGTTCGTCTCCATTCCGTCTGTATGAATGATCTATAAATGGAGAGAATAAAAGAATCAACGGTATCCTGGCTATTTGAGGCCGTCCATCTGAGATCGTCTGTTCCTTTCGAGCTATTAGAACAGCTCAATATGAACTTTGTCCAACGGTTTCGTTTCAACTGGAGAGATACACCCGGTCGGGGACTCCTAGCAAAGAAAGCTAAATTAAGACAGTAACTGGGGACCACTGGGTGGTCCCACTTGTCAGTTCATTGATCGCTTTTATGAGGTTTTACTTATGGAGCCACGATTAATAGTTTAATGCTTGCCTCTTGGTGGCGATAGGTGGGCTAATTGTTATTACCTATTAGGTTCCTTGTGGCAGAGAACAGGGTCCTCCTCGTCCTTGGACCGGGTGTTTCACCCACTTTTGTAAAAAAAAAATAGTATATATGACTTCAAAATAGCTAAATTCCGTGAGTTTAATTAAAAATCATCCAATCAATTTCAATGGAAAATTTGAACTATTAATCTTCATCTACATCCAAAAAAATATTACCATTAAAGTATTCAAATTTTTAATTTTATAGATTGTATGTATATGTTCAAGTAGTTAAAAATAAATTATATTTGTGCATTCATTTCATATCAATTTTTATTTTTATTTTGTCCAAAATAGACAAAAATAAAAAGTAAGTATAAGAAAATACTTGAATTGTTAAGCAGATCGAAATCAACAATTTAAATTTTGACATTTAAAGTTAAACTCTATGTATTTTCCTTTATGATGAATTTAAGGATTGAAATTCTCTGCGGTATTACAGGGATAAAATAATTTCAACCGAGACAAAAAAAAAATTCAGAATCTATATTTAAATCTGCTTTAATATTCGTACAAATCTAAGTGAAACAGTCAGATCTAACTTGACCATATCAACTTCACTCAAAATATATGAAGCGGCAAAATAAGTATTCTTAAAAATTTTATTAGCATGACTCTTTGACTCTACGTACAACTTTTTTATACGGAAACGGAAACCCGTACTTAGAGAATCTAGAACTCAATTTAAAACATTTTCACCATGTTTGATTGTGGCCTAAAGGGTAGAATAAGGGATTTAGGCCTCTTTATTTCACCAAATATGTCTTAATTGAGTCGGACTACATGACATAAGCCGATCTTTAGACCGGCCTAAATTAAGCCACCTCACATGGCCTATGAACATTCATTACGACACGAATAATTTGGATAATAATCTATCCAAGTTATTTCGGCCTAGTCTAGGAAAAAATATTATAAAAGTTTTTGACGGTGCAAGTCAAATTAAAATCATACTTTTGTAAATATTTTAATTAAACAAAACATAATCGTTGTTATTTTATTAAACCATGTATAGGCCGAATTATAAATCCAGTCTTCAAATTTCTAAAGCCTAAATTTTCAGTGCTTCATAGCATTTTTAATTATTCCTGGTAATACACTTCAACCTAAATATGATAATAAATTTAAATTACTAATTTTGTGATGGTCGGAATTCATTATATTCCATCATTTTTAATGCGTATGATATAAACATAGTATAGATCACGTATATTATATTCAATCAAATTCCATATGTCGGATCTCATAATTAGAATTAAATTTAATAATTGTCAAGATCGTCGATTCAATTCATTGTCAATAAATCTAAACTCAAAATTTATTATTTTATCAAGAATACATTATATTTTTTTTTTTTTATGCGCAGAGCTCCCTATGGGACATTATATATAACTTTTCTTAATTAATATATTTTCAGCCGGCTACTTGCCAGTTGACCTTTAAAAAAAAGGAATTCATCATTATTATTTCATAAGTATAAAAATACACGTAATTGATGCTGAGAAATGAACACACCAAACTTTAAAAAAAAAATTATCAATTCAGAAATATCAAAATATTCAATTTACTCATTGTTACAGTGAATTTTATTGGAAATCCGATGGATGGCAACAAGAAGGAAATTAGCCCTCAAAATTAATTGTTGGTCTTCCCATAAAAAATTACAATGATATATGTCTTAATGATAAAAATATTCTTTCAATGGGAATAGTTATCTTAGCATTTAGACTCGGTGAGGAGTTAGCGAGATCAGCAGCTAACTAAAGAGTTCGAACCAGCTCCCTAGCTAACTTGGATTAGTACTATTTTTCTATGATCCAAATGCACTAGGAATCGGGGTAGTTCGATCTCTGATCGGAGTCGTTAGATTCTCGTTAAAATTTGCACAGACAGCTTTGAAATTTCTACTTATCCAACACGCACGAATTTTGATGCAAATCAAACAGCTCCGATGAGTCATCGATCCCAATTTGATAGGCACAATTTTTTGGCTGTTAAGCTGGTACCGTTACCAGTTCTGTCTAGTTATATAAAAATAATACATTTGTAAAGGTAACATCTCCTTTAGCATCCCTCCAAATTTAGGGTCTATTCGACTGTCAGGCGGAAACGGGAATGGATCTTAATTTGAATGGCCGAAATTCTGTACGTGTGGGAAAAAAAAAATTCACTCAGAATGAATTTTTTTTCTCACGGACACAGTGGCAGCCGAACAGGCTCTCAGATGACCACTTTTGCCAGGAATGACGGGAAACTTGAAAAGTTAATTTTAAAGTCATAGTTTCCTTGATGCATCTTGGTTTCTGACATTGAAAACTAAAAAGTTAAATAAAAAATTAAAATATAAATTGCTACTTGAGTACCTCTCTCGGTAGCAATATTGGAAAATTTTAAACTAAATATTAAAACACAGAATTACAGTAGATAAATAAAGAGCAAGAATTTGATGCGGCATGTTTAAATATTAAAATGAAATTATTTTTGTTGACTTTGTTTTTCCGTGATATGATTATATGTAAGAATTTTTTTTGTTGGCAAAACCTTTGTATGTGCCAATTGATACCATTTAATTACTCATGTCAACCATGAATGCTGTTATGTTAAAATATAGGGCTTTAGTAGGCTGAATTTAAACGTGCTTTGCAACTGGACCGTTTATTTCTTATTTTCATGTCTTTTTTCTTTTGTTTATGGATTGAGCCCGCGAGTTTGTTCCTCTAAATTAGAAAGAGGGGATTGAAATGGAGACGACAATTATGATAGTTTCCTCTGAGTCGGGCTAATATGTTTCCGGTAGCATTTCAGTTAATACGCTTTTAGTTCAGAATTTATTAGTTTGATTTCGAACGACGAATTCAAATCGTTGAAACTGATTTTCTTCAAAAGAGCTTCGTCAATATATTAATTTCTGAATTCACTTAATAGCAAGTCAAGCGGTAAAATAAATAAATTAAAAAGTTCTAGAAAAATAATGCATTAATATACTACAAAAATCATTAACGGAGGCAGATACAAAGATAGACTCATGGACGGAGGAAGAGAATCACGTGTCGCTGCCGGGACTGATGGAGTCGTACTTAAAGCAGAGTCCGCATCGTCTGCATTAACTCAAAAGAGCATCTTTTGAGTTAACACATCTCGACCGTCTGATTTTAAACGGAGCCAATCCAGCCACAGTCTATAATTCAGGGCCCCTTTAATATTATTGTAAATCTAGTCTGCACGAATCTTAAAACAAATTAGACGGTCTAAATACATTAACTCAAAAGATTTTTTTTAGTTAACGCAGAGGATACGAATTTCTTAAAGCGAGTGCCTCCTACCTGACCGTGTAGAATATTCACGGTCGGGCCAAATCAATTCATTGGCTGTTTAGAATCTCATTCTACACGGTTAGGTATTGCACTGGATCTAATTAGAATAGAGAACTGGGCCAGCAGGTTGGGCCATATAGAGAATGATGAAAACTTGGAACTTCCGATAATGGGCTTCTTGATTTTCCGAGTAGAGCCTCGATTGTAAATTTCTGAAAACCGGAAATGGTCGACAAGTCAATGGTATAGTTAGTTCTCTTGTATTAAGTTGAATCTGGACTCCTATTACCCGTTCCGTGACGGATTGGTTTAATTGAATTTTCGCCGAGGACCTGGACAGACTTGTAAAGACTCGAGAGAGTTTAAAATGCTCTTTCACGAACGAACGGTTGTGATGTTCCTATCTCCACACCGATCCGCAGCGACCATCTCTAGACCCCACCAAAGCTAACTACGACCTACACCTGGAACATTGACATGACGGAATTTATTATTGGTGGACCGCACATTTAGGCGAATGAGTGTATACGCCGCGCCTATTCGACGCGTAATTATCAATTTTCCGCGAGATCTATCGAACCGACGAACCGTCAACATAAAAAATAATAGCCATTGATCTGGTCTAGTCAACAGATCCAACGTAGGTTACGCTCCGCGGCGATTCTCTCTGGTCTCTGCCTCGTAAAATCTATAAATAAAATAAACAAACTCCAACAAATTCTCTCAACCCGAGAAGAGGTGGCCAAGACAAAGGTTGCTACTTCTCTAACCAACCAAAACCATACTCTCTCTAATCTCTAATGCCGATTTATCTTTCGCTCTCGATCCAATAGAAACCCTAGACAATTCGAAAGTAGTTTCGGGCGCCTCTTCACTTCCTATTTCGCGCCTCCTCGAGGAGAAGATTCATTCGAGTTCTTTTCTCTGGCCATGCGAGCTTGCTTGTCTGATCGATTCCTCTGGAGAGAGGAAACCCTAGATTCGGATCATAACGCTTGGTTTAAGTTTGATTTTTCGTATGGCGCGCGATAATTTTGATCCTTCGACATGGGGCGTTTTCTCTAATGCCGTAGCTGGTGCTTCCGCCGGTACGATTTTGTAGTTGTTTAAAATGTCGTTTACTTCTTGTTAATCTATATTATTTTTTCTTTTGACGTTTATTGAATTCGAATCAATTTTGTTTCGAACCAGGTGTAGTTGCGGCGACTTTCGTTTGTCCACTGGATGTAATCAAAACAAGATTACAAGTTCAGGGTTTGCCCCCTGGTAGAAAAGGTGAGTGCTTTTAAAATTTTGAAAGAAGTAATTATAAGAGCAATTATTGCCTAATCAGGCAATTATTAACAAGACCAAAGATGTGATTATTGGATTTTAGATATTGAACACTTTCATTTGACTAAAATTGAGGAGTTTGCTTCAATTTTATTTGCTCCATTGGAGTTATCAGTTCCCAAATTAGTTTGGAGAGTACAAATAAAGGTCTAATTTTTCTGTATGCTTTGACAAACTAAAATGGCGAGAATTCTTCTGTAAATGCTTTGTGCTTGCTTTAAACATGTTTTTCATGTAAACTTTTAGCTCATATATGGATATAATTTTCTATTTTTGGGACAATTCATCAATTAATACCCTGAAACCTAGGCAATGCCGAGCTAGAACATCACATCATGCCACTTCTCCCTCAATTTCCTTAAAATTTGTTAACCATGCCACTTAAGTTTCTGATCTGCATCCCCCTTCCCTGTTTGAAGTAGATGAAGGAATGAGGGATGCTCGAACACTTCTTATGTCTTGTAGGAGTATGTATATATCACAGTCCTTGTGCTTTTAGTAGCATGCATGATATATTGTGCGTGGCAAGGTCTACAAGAAATATTCCCTTATTTTATATAATTCCGTAGCAGAAAGTTTTAAACAGACTTGAAGGTTCTGGTACAATTGCAAAGATAGATATTTTAAAAAGAAAACTTTTTTTTAGACATTATTTATCTTCTGTGTCATATTACTCCAGGAAGTATAATCCTCAGGAGCTTCAATCAAATAATACAACAGGAAGGTAGTGTACGGGGCCTATACCGCGGCCTTTCGCCAACTATTTTGGCACTGCTTCCCAATTGGGCCGTAAGTTCTCCCTTCTTTCTATTACCCAAAAATTGATATTGCCAGGGTCATTTCAATGGATCTTATTTTATCTATTCTGATATTGTGTCCTTGTGTGACCATTCGGTCTTCCAATTATTTCTCCATTTGATTTTAACACAATTTTGAAGAACAAAAAAGGAAAGTTGATGGAGCATGATCAGTGGTCTCAATAGGGATATTGTTGAACTCAAAATATGGCCGCTCTTGTGCTCCTATTGAAGCACCGATATCCCCAAATAGAATCCAAATCTGTTTAGGCCCCTAACATTTTGAAGTTCTAGACATTTGGACTTGGAAATTTACTTTCTCAGGACATTCTTAGTGAATAAGTGGTTGGAAATCCCTAGCAATACTCATATGGAATAATTTTTTAAAAATTATTACGCATTAGCTTTTATTGAGGTTTTCATTCATTATTTTTATTATTAGAAGTGAATAATACCAAATGCTGCAGATCAGAATTTTTGGGTGTCAAAATGGCAACTTTGAATATCATGGACTAAACAGGAAGTAGCTGGACTATATAGGCCAACTTGTCTGACTTTTCCTGCTTTATTTTTATTCTTAATGTTCAGTACTAAATATTAAATTTCGTTTATACCATGAAGCTTTTGGTGACAGGTTTGAATATTTTTTGAGTTCGAATAAAATTTTCAGTTGTTCTTAAATTTTGTTTTATTGCATTGTGCTGTATTTTACCAGGTGTATTTTAGCATATACGAGCAGCTCAAGAGCTTGTTGGCTTCAAATGGTTAGTCTACTGTCTGCTCCAAATCTTATGTTTGGTAATCATTGCTTGCTCAATTGGGTTTTTGTTGCTATTTGCTACAAATCATACTATAGAAGCCAGGTATTTACCAGTATTTTTCTGATAGCATTTGCAATCTGGCTGCAATAGCATTTTTGCTATTTTTGGTGTTTCTCTTTGGCCTTTTTCAGTTTTTTATTATTAGCTATTTCCTTAAGGATTGTTGGAGGCTAAAATGTATAACTGCAACCCAATGAGTATTTTACACGATAGCTTTGGTGCTGATCTATACTGGTATTTGTGTGGCAATTCTTAATAATAGTTAATGTCCATTCTTTATGACTTCGTATGTTTGATTTCAAGGGATTAGTTAACAATTACATGTTTGCACCTACAACACTTATAAGATGATATATGCACCATGTGAGGCTATAACCCTAGCAATATATGCACTCTTCCTCTCTAAGTTACATTAATAATTTTGGAAATTTTGTATATTGTAAACACAAGTAGTTGGAATGGAGGAGAACTATTTACACAAATAGTTGGGATGCATTATTCTTGTATTATTAGAAGATACATGTCATATCTCCTAGTCCTTTTTTTTTTATAAAATGAAACAATGACGCAGATGGAAGCCATCAGCTGTCAATAGGGGCAAATATGATAGCGGCATCTGGAGCTGGAGCTGCAACCATAATTGCGACCAACCCCCTCTGGGTTGTCAAAACTAGATTTCAGGTGTGCCATTTATTTCACTTTATTTTCTAATTTGTTACTTTTTTGAACCATCCGAGGGATTTCTAATTTTTAGCTTTTCCAAGGAGGAAAAGTAAGGAAGTCCCAAGGGGTGCTTATCAAATTTTCTATTGTAATTACTTTAATTTCCTTCTAAGTTTTGTAAATTATAATGATTCACTAGTTGCTAAACATGATTAAAAAAAATCTACTAGCTTCTAGTTTGTAGTATTTCCCATTTTGCAACACAATTAATATTTTGGAACATGCTGTGGCAATGTTTGAGGTTCACCACTCAATGTGTTAATGAGTACCGGAAATTGATATTTTTCTCAACAAAACTTGTTTTACTAAATGCTGGTTATTATATCCGATGAATGTAGACTCAAGGAATGAGGATTGGGGTCATACCATACAAAGGAATAGTAGATGCTCTAAGACGAATAGCTCATGAAGAAGGCGTTAGAGGTTTATACAGGTACCTTATTTTTGTTATTATTATACGTTTATTATTATTATTATTATTATCATCATTATCATTATCATTATCATATCATTATCATTATTCTATTTAAAATCATTAGAATTGAAAATTTCATATCCATTCAAATTATTGTTACTAAACTGTGATTTCTCTCCTTTTTTATTTCTACAGTGGTCTTGTTCCGGCCTTGGCTGGTATCAGCCATGTGGCCATCCAGTTCCCTGTTTATGAAAAAATCAAACTTTATCTTGCACAGAGAGGTACCCTTCCTTCGTATATTAATGAAAACAGCACAGAATAATATAGTTTGATGGAACATAAAAGAAAAAAGGATAACAAATAAACACCCAAAAAAATCAAACAATGGGCGGGATTTGTAAAAATCTGGATTCAGAGATTCTTTTCTGAAAAAAAAGAACCAGGAAAAAGAAAAAAGGAGAACCAATAACTATTATATATATATATCCATGCCAAGAATGTCAAGACCTCAGAATAAGATAAAAAATAAATTGCTTTATTTGTGTCATTTCTTGTATTGAGTGAAGAAATGAAAAACAATAAAACATCCAAATTACAATGATTTTGCTTTATTGCAGATAACACTACTGTAGACTCGTTACATTCTGGTGACGTTGCTATTGCTTCATCGGTCTCAAAAATAATCGCTTCCACATTGACATACCCTCATGAGGTACTTCATATCTTTCTATATTCATGGTGTTAGTTTTTTTTTTTCTTGGAGGGATTTAAGTGTAGGTTTTTGTTGTCTATCTCTTTTTTCATTAGGGTAATTCTAGCATATATCCAACTTTTATGGTGCATCAATTTGATATCATGAAAAATATTGTTGCAGTTAAAATTACAGTTGCAAATGTGTTCTTAATTATTTAGACTGCGCGTATCAAATTTAAGTAAAGTTGGTATTTTATTTGTCATCCATTATAAAGTAATTAACTCCACTGTTAAAAAATTTGTCATCACTTTATAATGGGATTGTACTGTATAGCTTAATTGTAAACATTTTCTTTTTTAAGCCAAATTGTTAGTGGACATTTCGCCCAGACCTTAAAAAAAAAAATTTAATTGTTTGGTGGAAGGCTAAACATTTTTCAAATCGGCTCAAATTTGATACACACTACGTAAGAGATTAAGAACACGTCTGCCATTTTAATTTTCTAATTTGAACAATTTTTTTTTCCTTCCAGATTTTGTACAAAGAGTTATTAATTTAATAATTGCTGTTCGATGACCACTGTTATGAAAATTAATGAGTGAAAATAAACAAAATTAGTTGATTAGAATAAGGTATAACAGGATATTAAATCGAAATGGTGTACTTGTTAAAATCATATAATAAACCGAAAAAGGAATACTGCGATTTTTTGGAGGCTGCTTCCCAGACGTCTATTTTGGTTACCAAAATCATGTCTACCTTTTTTTTATTTGCCTCTGAGAACTTCTTAAAATGTTAGGTGGTGCGAACGAGGCTTCAAGAACAGGGATTCCATCAAGAAAAGAAGTACAAAGGCGTAATTGATTGCATAAGAAAGGTTCTTTACAAAGATGGCATTTCTGGTTTTTACAGTGGTTGTGCAACAAATTTACTGCGAACTACACCAGCAGCTGCCATCACTTTTACTAGTTTCGAGATGATACACAGATTTCTGGTCAACCTAAATCCTCCTAAATCTCATCCCCAAATTATTTAATTTTTAAACATTGTTTTCTATATGATATAGAGGTTAGTTCCATTTAAAGCCATTGATGCAACTAGTTCCTGGCATATTCAATGATAGCAATTCTCTGACCTCTTGTTTTAGCGTTTCTGCATCTCACTGATGATGATGAAAAATTAGTATATTTCATGTTAGATGTAACTATTACACTGGGATATTAATGTGCAGTGAAAAGTCGTTGTTTTGTTCTACATTTCAGTGTGTTGTTGTATGTAAGAGTACAGTTAGAAATTGTATTAATGATAGATGTTTCTTGCTTCGAGGCAAGTAAAATTAAAGCGAACTTCTAGAGATATATATCTTGGAGATAATTTTTGCTGTACAAGTAGATTGTTGTCAATGTGATACCTTGTTGGTCAAATTATATCTTTTCCAAAGTTCCCTAAGTTTAAAAATTATACAATGTGATGCCTTGTTGGTCAAATTATACCTTGTGTCATCCACATTTTTTATTCGACGTATATTTAATGATCTACCGTCCATTGTTGCTAGCAAATATTCTCAATCATTCCAAATGGGTATGCTCGTGTGATCGAATTTGATTCAAGGGTCATTCACAATTCACGTTAGTGTATCTGGATATTTATAACGACCAAATAATGTTTTTCACGGTAATAATCACTGCCAAATTGGCAAAATTTTATGTAAAGGAGTCCCGCACAGTTGAAGATCTCGAGATAAGATACCATGTCAAACTATTTCTAAAATTAATTATGCAAAATTCAGACACGAGAACGTATAAACTAATACATCCAAGGACTGACAGATATTTGATACCTATAAATATAATAATTATGATAGTTTCCGTCAAAATAATAGTAATAGTAACAGAATAAAAAATATCGATTTCAATTATAGAGGTTATTGTATCATGCATAGTGACTATTGGTCTATAAAGAAATAGTAAAAATAATACTAAAAAAATATAAATTTGATCTACATGTATATTTTCATATGAAGAATTATATTAAACAGTTCAGATTAATTATTTGAACTTTAAAAACAAAAATATTAATTCATAATACATACCAATATAAGCTATACATATTATCTTGCGTCACACATTATTCATTGCGCAATTCACTAGATTTTCCTTTGGACGAGTGAGATGCTTGCCGTCAACGAGTTTGCAAGTTGTCACCAAAAAAAGTTATTTAAAACAAAGAAAAATTGATTTATTATCTTCGCGCCTCCATCCCTCAGTTATTCAATGACATCTCAGGTTTTGTCAGCTAGCGTCTTGGATTGCCATTTCCAACTAGTGCTCTTAATAAGGAGGAATTAAGTTTTTACTTTTAAAATTGAAAGATATTTTTTCGTTTTATAAAAAATGAATAGAGAATCTCTATCTTTTTTTCATGTTTTTTTTCTCCTTTTAACTTGCTTCACCTTCAGAAAATTAAACTCAGAAGCAAAATAAATATGCATTTTTCATCTTTAGTCATTTTTTTTTTATCCAATACGCCCTTATAATCTACCTATTTCGACTTGTGCTTTATTAATTGCTTCATCACAGAACAAGAAATTATCCCTCCAACATATAAATGGTTGCGAGTTAACATTTTTTTAATCATCTTTAATAAAAACAAGTTCACCGCATAATCAATTATAGCGTTCTCTGCGTAATTTCCTTGTGAATAATTCAAATTTTAATTTAATAGTACATCTCAAATTGAATACCATGATGGGCCTTTTCTATTTTTTATTTTTTTACTGATGAGCAAATCCAATCTAAACAGTAGCAAATTTTAGCTACGCAGTTAGCAAGAAAGGTGGATATATGTATAAAAAATTTGTTTCTCGGAATAAACAAATGACACCCATATTTGGAACTTTGCCAGCAAGTCATGAACCAACCAGACTCCTATGATAGAAGAAAATTTGGTTACCAATTGCAAATATAAAATTTCGTTAGTGCTGGTAAGCAAATTTGGATCTGAGAGGAGAAATTCGGTTATGAGATGAGAAAAAACTGGGGATAGAAATAGAAGCACAATATGAGCGCTGTTCTTTTCTGAGAATTAAATAAAGTAAAATCCGGCGTTGGAAAGGAATCAAAGGATGAAGATAATTGAGAAAAGGCGATGATAAATAAAAGAGAAGATAATTGAGAGAGAGAGAGAATCCTATAATAGGCATCTCTTGCGTATTGAGCAGTTCAACAATCTACGGTTCATTTAAGGCTGCACCTCTCCATCAGCTGCTACCCGCGCAACACACGCAAACAAAGATATATTTTGTAAATAAACTTACTCCATAATCATAATAACTGGCGTCCAATTTAAAGTGTATAATATGTAGCAAATTCGAAAAATCATCTGATTGTTGATTGAAAATTGTATATAGCTCGATAGGTATCAATTTGTTTGAAATTGCTTCAACTTTAAAATACATTTTTTTTTTCAAATAATAAAACAAGAGTAGAACTAGGGTGTGATGTGCTCACCAAACTCTTTGGTGAGCACAACTCTACATAAACTATCGGACTCACTTCAAACGAGAGTAATCCAACCGTTGAAACCGATGTATTTTACGAGTGATGGGCGTACATGCAAAATTTTGAATTTTTTGAATTCATTTAGTCTCAAGTTAAGTGGTCAAAATTGAGAATTTTTTGAATGCATTAAAACAACTTCATTTTGGATCATTCATTTTTCATCAATTTTAACCACTTGACTTGAGACTAAATGAATTCAAAAAATTCAAAATTTTGCATGTACATGTATCACTCGTAAAGTACATCGGTTTCAACGGTTGGATTAATCTTGTTTGAAGTGAATCCGATAATTTATATAGAGTTGTGCTCACCAAAGAGTTTGATGAGCACATCACATCCTAGTTCTCCTCATAAAACAATATCAATAATTTTAATTGATAAGGTGACGGTTGTCAAATGACTAACTTTTTCAAATTGCCTACCCATTAAATAATAGCAGACGTGGAGATTCCACAACTCCCGTTTCTGTAGTCCATGACTCCATGTACCATGTGCATCTAGAAAATTTATATTGGGGAATATCCACTTAAAATTATTAAATTATTAAATCATACAAACTAATCAAAGAGAACTCTCCTTCTAGTTGTTCTCTGTTCTTCGTCTTCTCGAAGTCCTCTCTATCTCTCCCCAGTCGCCATGAATGGAGTTTCCGAGCCACCGCTGGAAAGCAACAGCAACTCGAGACCAGCCATCGCGTCGGAGCGACCTCCCAAATCGATCACCGTTTCACCTCCGCTGCGTCGTGACTTCCTGCTTCACCTCGAGGCCTACCTCGCGCGGCGCGATGGCGTCGACAAGCTCCTCAAGATATCTCGCTATGCCGCCAAGATCCTGCTTGCGACTCCCTCCCGTGGCGGAGCCCTCGCGCCTCGCCTTCAGGCCTTTGAATCCAGTGTCGGTCTCAGTCGAAAAGCGTTTCGATTGGGTAAGTTCATCCAGGATGTGAATTCTCTCCGTTTTTTCTCCTTCTCTAAAACTCTCTGCTCCTCTCCTCTGGATCTCCTGCTTGCGATTGTGGCCTTTGGTGGAGAAGGGGTCTATTTCTTTATTGAGCAGTTTGTGTGGCTCACAAAAGCTGGTCTCCTGCCAAGTGAGATTGCGCCTCCTTTGCAAAAAATCAGCACCTGGTCTGAATTGATCGGGTATTTTGGGAGCGTAGCGCTTAAGACCCGAGAGATGAAAAAGATCAAAGCTTCAATCGAGGCAAAGAAAGAGGAAGCGGATGATGATGAAATGGATTTGGAGAGATTGAATGCGAAACTTGAATTGAAAAAACTGTCAATTGTGCAAGATGCGGCGGATGGTGTAATGGCATTGTCAGATGTAAAGAGCTTCCATTACGGGACGGGATTTAGTGCTGTGGTGTGCGCCACTGCTGGAATGATCTCAGCTCTAATTAGCACGAACAGGAACTGGAGAGCATGCTGATCAAGGTACCATTGCTCGGATTATTGTGGGTCTTTATTTAATTTTCTTTCCTCCTTTTGAGTTATTGGTTGTAGGATGTTAAATTAGGGATAGATATAATAAAGCTCTGATCCATTTTTAATTGGAAGTAACTGTTCTTCTCAGAGTAAAATAATGTGAATTGTCATAGTGTTTTGCCATGTATACAAAAGGATAGTTAATATCAAGGGGAAATATGGCCTCTTAATCACAGAGGCCTGGAATAATTCATATAATTTTGTTTGTTTATCATGACTGTCTATGTTTTTTTGGTGTGTAGAATCTTAGCTTTGTAACATTTTGTTGATCGATGGTTTAACAGAGGTGTATTATACCAAATTCTATATAGGTAACTCGTATGGTAGGGCTAAGAGCTAATAGATTTTGATTATTTTGACAAAGAACAAATTAGTTGGAGGCAATTTTATCTTTGATCAGTTAATTGGAATTTTAATTTCCTTGATAACTTCCCAGTCTAAGCATATTGAAATTTGTAGTTATGACTGTCAAAGTTGTTAACTAATATTTTGAACAAGTCAAAAGTTGGAATCCCTGGCTATAATAGTCTGGTTTGTGCCAACCCTGATTTTGTACAAAACCAGAGCAGCTTCCTGTTAACATTTCTAAGAAGCAATTAAGCAAAAGTGGTATTTGAGTGTTGTTCATTTTTCTGTGTTTTGCCTTATTATTCTACTATTGAAGGGACTGTTAGAGATAGTGATGTTCATATCTTGGATAATTACTTGCTTGTGGGAGAGTTTTAGAAGAACAGAAAATAAAAAAGATTATTACAGTTAATCATAAAACTTTACATTTTTGTTGTTAAGATAAAATCATGTATAATATAGTACTGTTTCAGAACATGGGTTTATGCTGGTAAATGGTTATTTTTTTCCCCTGTAAAGAAAACAAATTTAGCAAATTTAGGTACATCAAAAAATTGCCAAAGTGATTGTGATAACTTACTACAAAATGTGGTAAAAGCTGCAAAAATGTATACCAACCAAAATTTTAAAGTTATCGCTGCTCCTGTAAGGTAATTTAAATATTTTAAGGGTTGTCATTGTATATCTTGTTGAGACAAAATGGGACTCAACAAAACGAGGCCAAATTATTTAATTTTAAGTATCTAGCAAAAAAATTTCAGGCGGATTTCGAATATACGATTCCTGTGAGAGTATTATTTTAGTCATTTGTCTATTTTTAAAGAAAGTTTCTTAAAAGTGGTCAAATTCAAGGTTTCTAGCACGTAGATTGACGCTTAAAAACAAATAAAAAAATAATAAACAAAAAGGGTATTTAGGCAGACATATGCTTCTAGTCGTGTGTACACCTTGTATGTACTATATTTAAATCAGTATTTCTCATAGATTCAAAACAAGTCATATATTGAGGAACCATCTTTCTCTATTTTTGGAGTCAGGCTTTGAAGTCATATTTGGAATTTTGGATTCTGTGAACTGGCGTTTAAAAAAATAGTGGGAACTTCTGGTATATTCTTCAAAAAAATTGAAATTACGTATTTCTCCCTCTATCATAATATCATATTTATTCTCTTATATTTCTATTAGAACTCATTTAAATTAATAAATACTCATTTTATCCTTTATTTAAAAAATATGCAGAATGTTTAAGAGAAATGCTCGATCTTCTAATTGGTTGGTTGTGAGAACAAATGATTTATTTTTATACTTGTGACATACAAGCAAGCGGATGCCCCTATGCATACGCATCACGAGTAGAGAAATAACCATATGCATTCGAAAAACAATCAATTAAAAGACTAAATATTTTTCTTACACAAATTATATATTCTCATTTTTTTAATAAAGAGTAATATGGTACTTTATAAATATAAAATAGATTGTTAATAGAAAATGCAACAAATTGGGTAAATTTGTGGCTTTCTATAATTTAGAAGAGTAAATATGATATTATGAATTTTAGATGGAGGGATTCATAATTTTTGTGATTTTTGAAGGGTGTATATGAAATTCCCCTTAAAAATATTTTTCATTATTATATATTTCGGTATTCTTTTAACCTGAATTAGTCAACTGAGGGTTAACCGCTTAACCACAAATAGGATGCTAAATTGCTAATTATTATTCATGCACTTGTAGAGAGTTTGCAATCAAACTCTATTTGAATATAATATATGTTATAATATGTTCTTGAAATTCGCGTAAGCACGTCAACTAGGAAAGGCCAGCTAAAGCAACTTTTTAACTACAAATAAAAATTTCAAGTGGACTGTTTAAACAATGTTCTCTTTTGTTTTAAAATAGTATATATTGTTCCAGGTTAAGAACTATCAGCAGGATATTATTTTAACCAAATTAAGCATTCTGTTTAAATTGCATCAAGTAATGGATAGAGTTCTCCTGATCTACAAACTAGTCTAATTACTTGTTCTAGAAAAAATTTTTTTGAAAAACGCAACGACTGAGCTATAAATCCGACTTTATATTGTAAAAAAATTATGAAATTAGGCAGGAATTATATTGGCTTAATACCTTAAGCGAACATACATCAGCGAATACATGAATATCATCTCCCTCCTTGTATTTGGGCCTTTTTTTTTTGTTAGAATAAAAATTTAGAAAATTCGGATAGTTAAGAAATTAAACAAATTAAATTAAATTGAAATAATATTATCTGGATCATGTAAAATATCATTCTTAAGCTCATTTTGTTTATATCGTCTAAGATTTGAAATCGCTACTAAGATAATTTGAAGTTGTCATTTCTTAGGTATGACCATGAAAGCGATTGACAATAAGTCCGCAATATTTAATAAGATGAGTGATCTAGTTACCACAATTTTGAGTTACAACAAAGTTATCATAACTATTTTTTACATTTTCAAAGTCCAAATCGTCGATCCAAACCGTTCAACATGATCTCCACAATAAAATGTGCTTCCATATCAAATTTTATATTTTTTTGAATTTTTTTACTATTTATTAAGTATTTTACAAAAACTAGTTAAATTCATACCATTGAATTTTGTACCCATCTTAATAAATAGTAAAAAAAATCAAAAAAAATGTAAAATTTGATCTGGAAGCACATTTTATTGTGGAGATCATGTTGAACGGTTTGGATCGACGATTTGAACTTTGAAAATATAGATTGTGGTAACTTTATTGTAACTCAAAATCGTGGTAACTAGATCCCTCCTCATTTAACAATTGATTGGAATTTCATAAACTTGAGACAAAATAGATAAAGGAGAATAAATCAAAGAGGTTTATTTTAGATAATCAATGAACGAGTTTTCTTTTTCTTTGCGGATACAAAAGAAAACAGGAGAGAGAGAGTGCAGACTCTAATCCAATTGTTTAAAAATAAATGGAATGAATGAAAACGGAAAGGTATAGGTTGTGTTTTATATGATACTGAATTGGTTCAGTCTAAGGCGCCTTTTCAATGTAATGTATTTATTTGTATTTATGCTTTTGAATCAATAATGAAAAAGTCACAATAAAACCATAACAGTGGAAAAATGCAATATGTGATGTCAGTATATAGATTTTGCAGATCGAACCTCAAAATACCAAATATCACATTTGGTCCAAAATACATATCAATGACCATATATATATTCATATCAAATAAGGAAGATTAATATACAATATATACCTATCAATCAATCGGAAATTAAGAACAAATTTATTGAAACGAAAATTTTGGAGTTTTCTAAATTTAAGTTTCAACACTTTTTTTGCCTTTTCAATTTGCCCTCGCAAGATCAAACGGTGTGTTGTAATGAATGAATGAATGAATGAATGAATGAATGGCTCCTCCGCCCTCTCTCCTCCGCCCTATCTCCTCCTCTCTACCATCTTCTCCTCCGCCCTATCTCCTCCTCTCTACCACCTCCTTCATCCTAGCCCCACTACCCATATCTCCTCTCTGTTCTTATCCCTCAGGGTCTACCCTCCATTAATGGCCCTCTCTACTACCGCCCATCACTGTTTCATTGCCTCAAGCCCCACTCAAGCTGGGGTTGTGCAAGAACTACAAAGCACGATTTTCCTCTGCCCTATTCTGGACCATGACCTTCCCCCAAAGAACCATATCAAAACTCTTCTAATGGCTAGATATGGAGGTCTCCCATCAAACTGGCAACTGACTGAGTATAGGGAGGGGCTACTATTCAACTGCCCCGATTGGCTCCTTCCCAATGAACCTATCACTGATTCCGAATTTTGGGAAGTCAGGTTTGGCCTCACCATGCTCCCCTGGCAGTTCACATCCTCCCCTCCTCTCCTTCGGCAACCGTCCCGAGTAACAATAGTCATTCGTAACTTCCCCATTGACCTTTGGCACTGGGAATTCTTCAGCCAAGCCACTGCTGGGATGGGACTCCTAGTGGCGGTGTCCTCGGAATGCTTGGATGGCCGCACCAAATCTTATCTCAAGGCCACGTTAGCCTGCTTTGACACTGCTCATATACCACACCTGCTGTACATTTGGCACAATGGTCTCTGGACCAAATGTACAGTTCAGTTGGAAGGCCGGCCCACACCCACTGGAGTCCCCTGGCCACCTACCCCGCCGACTGATGATGATGATGGGGGTGATGGAGATGACGGGAACGACGGGCAAGAAGATGGGATACATGAGGGTCGTCTCAACCTGGCTGCCGCACGAGGGTTCCCACAATTCGCCTGGTTGCAGGCAGCACTGCTAGGTTACCCTAATCCGGCCAGGCGTGGAGCGCCGGCGGCGCTCGAAACCCTAAGGCGGTGTAACACACCACAATATGAGCCGGGCTTACGGTGCGCACAAACTGCCACGCAGAGGGACCTGCCAGCATGCATCACCCTTTTGGGAAAACGACAAGATGTACCCCCCTGCAAGAGAACATACCAAAAACAAAGAGGGCCTTCACCATGGAAAGCCAAGACGACAGCCGTGTGGTCCTCGGTGTGCTGTATTAGGATAAAGCTAGTTCGAAGGCCTCGTGCCAAGTTTTCTGCGTGTCGCACCAAAAGGCCACAGCTACATACTCCACCACATATTCGCTCTCTGCCCAAGGACCCTGACGACTGTTGCAGTCAGACCCACGTACCCTACCATCCCCATGATAATACCACCCCAGTCCCTATCCCCCCCATAACAGACAACCCAATACAAAAAACAAACTTCCAGCCACTCAAAAGAACCCCTCATTCCCTGGAGCCGTCAATATTGGGACCCCCTCCCAATAAGACCCCAATCTCCCCACATATCATTGCCACATCTCCATCCAGCCGACCTTCTTCCATAAACTCCACCTATCGTAGCAACTCCACTCTCTATCCTAATCTCTTCACCCCACCTGGCCACGACAAACAAAAACCTTTCACCATGAACACCTCTGATGAAGAGCTAATCCGAAAATTTGCGGGCATGCAAACCAAGGAGACGGCGATAACCGTCGTGTCTATCCCGGCTGAAGAAACTAACACTAGAAACTGGGAGATAAGCCTTCTCGCAAAAGTGTGCACTGATAAGAAGGTCTATGATGCGCAGTTTGAAAGGCAGATGCGAAGGGTATGGGCGGTGGGGCCGAAGACCACCTTCAAAGCTGTTGATGCGGGGGCCTTCTATGTCCAGTTTGAATCAGAGAAGGAAATGAGGCGGATTCAAAATGGAGGGCCATGGGTGTATAGACAGGATCTGATTGCTCTTAAAAATTGTACCTCGGCCCGGCAACTTAACGCCCACCACATCACACATGTCGAGGTTGGGGTACAGTTGCACCAGCTGCCACCAGAGGCGTTAACCGATCAGGGCATAACCACCCTAGTTGACCCAATAGGTAAACCGGTCTCCGATCCCCTCTATACCTCCTCCAATGGCAAGCCCGTTGTCAGACTGAAGTTGCGAGTCCCCATTGATACTGCCCTGAAGGACACGCTGTGCATGAGACACCCATCGTTAGGAGACCACCTTGTCTATGTTGTGTACGAGAAGATTGGGAGGATCTGCTTCTTCTGTGGGCAACTGGGTCATGAGTTGGACTCCTGTGCAGATAGGCTCAGACTCACCAGAATTAAGGCCGAATTGGAGGGAGAAAACAGACCTGAATTGGTCAACATCCTCAAGCCCAAGATAGGGGCCTGGGTCCTGGATTCGGCCTTGATACCTGCATCCAACTCCCCTCACGCCAGCAATGATGACAGCGGCCCGGTGCCAAGAACGGCCCAAAACCGGGACTATGCGGGCCCTGCAGGGGCTGGACAAAAAAGATCTCTCAAGACAGCCTTTGTTAACCCACTGGATGATCTAACAACCGATAAATGCTCCGTTTCGCATGCTCCTCTGAGAACCATTGAAGGAGGCGATGCACAGACTGCTTCAAACGAACACCACGATTTTCACAAACTCATTAATAAACGGCCTAAGGCGGCGAGGCCTCATTCGCCGCCCGGGCCCAATTAATCTCTTCTCATGGAATTGTCGCGGGAGCGGAGGGCTCGCGACAATTCCAACACTCCGGCGCTACCTCCGTTGCACAGGGGCAGAGATAGCTTTTGTATCAGAAACAAAGTGCGGAAAACAAAAAGCAATAAGAAGATTAGCGTCTCTTCCCCTTGCAAACTCTGAGATTGTACCCTCTGTTGGCCGGGGAGGGGGATTGTGGCTGCTATGGTCGCATGAAATCTCAGTTGACATTCTTGAAACTTCTCGATTTTTTATAGTGGCAAAAATTCAGCAGCACCCTCATTCAAGCCCCTGGATCCTGGTGGCGGTTTATGGGGATTGCAGCGACAAAAACAATGGTTACATCTGGGACAGACTGGAGTACTATATCTCAACATCTGGGTACCCGGTCTGTTCCATTGGGGATTACAATGTAATTCTCGACTGTACTGAGAAACATGGTGGGCAGAGTGCTCTCAAGGGGAAACATCGGCAATTCAGATCCTTTGTCCAAAGAACAGGCTTGATCGATCTAGGCCATTGTGGCCCCGCCTACACCTGGGCTAACAATCAAAAGGGCCGTCATCTGATTTTGGAGAGGCTAGACCGAGGAATGGCAACATCAGATTGGGTTCATCTTCATCCAAACTCAAAAGTTTTCCATCTACCCAATTTTTCCAGTGACCATCTACCAATTTTGTTACGAACGGAGCCTGGTAAGAAGAAGGAACCCAAGCAATTCAGGATCGAGCATTGGTGGCTGGCCGACCCAAAATTTGCTGAAATATGTCAGAAGGCGACGGCACAAGTGGACCAATCTTGGAATACTACGTGTCGAGCCCTCAAAAGGGAGGTTAAAGCTTGGTGTGAGGGGGACAAAGACCCTAACAAGGAGCTTAAACACATTGAGGCCACGATGGCGACCCTCCTCAAACAGCCTCAAACAGTGGAGGTAAGAGATCAAATCAGTGACATGCAACAAAAATTCCAGAAATATATTGTAGCACAGGAAACTTTCTGGCACCAGAGATCGCGTCTGAATTGGTCGGTTATGGGAGATCGTAACACTAGATTTTACCACACCACCACCATGGTAAGGAGAAGACGAAATAGAGTCTCCACTGTTAGAACTGAGACTGGGGACTGGGTGGTGAAAGAGAAGGAGATAAGGGCTGAGTTCGTAAAACACTTTAAGCAAATATATGCAGCGGGCCTACCTGAAGCTGCATCGCCGGGCCCAGAACTGTTTCCCGAACCAGTGCGAAACCTGGCCTCCAAGATTCCGCCAGAAACATGGCCGGGCCTAGAGAGAATCCCTACAGACGAGGAGATCGCCAAAGTGGTCTTCATGCTTGGGCCTGGGAAAGCGCCGGGCCCAGATGGTGTGACGGCAGCTCTGGTCCAAGCACAGTGGACACACTTTGGGCCAGTAATCAAAAAGGAGGTACGTGCTTTCTTCCTAAGTGCGCAGATAGAGGGCAGCATGGCCCACTCAAATCTAGTCTTAGTGCCGAAAATCCAAGCTCCAACACTGGTCTCTGATTACAGGCCTATTAGTGTCTGTAATTTGGTCTACAAAGTCATCTCCAAGTTATTGGCGCAGAGGATCCAACCATGGATGAACTACCTCATTTCCCATTCCCAAACTGCGTTCGTTCCAGGAAGGGAAATCTCTGATAACATTGTTCTTCTGCGAGAGATTATTCATAGTTTCGGCATCAAAGGAAGAAAAGACCAGAACTTTGTTCTGAAAGCTGATCTGGCAAAGGCCTTCGATCGGGTAAATTGGCAATATCTGATTTCTCTCCTGCCCTTATATGGATTTCCCCCAAGGCTCTGCAGTTGGATAGAGGCATGCATCAAATCTTCCAAGTTTACAATCCTCTTCAATGGCAAGGGGGATGGGTTTATAAGGCCAACAAGGGGACTGAGGCAGGGATGCGCACTCTCACCCTATCTGTTTATCCTGGCAATGGACCCGCTGTCGAGAATGCTCAATGACAAAATGGAGTCTGGTCTCATAACGGGTTTGAGATTAACCCGATCTGCAACACCTCTCACAAACGCCATGTTTGCAGACGACCTTCTACTAATGGGCACAATGGAGGCGGCTGAAATTGCCAACATCTTTGGCACTTTGCAAGAATTCTGTGCAATGTCGGGCATGATGCTCAACCCCCTAAAGTCTAAAGCTTGGTTCTCTCACTCAGTCCCTGCACAGGCCAGGGATCATTTCCTCACTAGTCTCAATGTCCAGCAAGCCGATAATGGGGAAAAGTACCTTGGGTGCCCGGTCTCAACCGCGGGTATTAGGTCCTTTGACTACCTCATCAACAAATTCCAAACAAAACTCTCAAATTGGAAGTCGGCTCTACTTTCTCATGCGGGGCGATTAGTGCTAATTAAATCGGTTCTGGAGGGCCTACCAATCTATGCAATGGGTACTATCATCATTCCGCATAAGGTAATCAAGAGCCTCACTTCCATCATGAGGAATTTCTTATGGGGGGGCACAAATGAAAGAAGGCATATGGCCTATGTGGCCTGGGATAAGATCACCCATCCAAAAGGAATGGGGGGACTGGGGTTACGAAGTCTGGAAGAGCTGAATAAGGCATTGGTGGCAAAACAGATATGGAAGGTGGCATCTGGATCAAATCCCTTGCTAATCTCACTGCTGCAAGCAAAGTACTATCCGAGAGGATCTTTTCTCACAACTAAAAGAAGGATCAACTGCACAAAGCTGTGGAAACAAATTGTAGATCTCAGGCAGTCTCTAATCCCGTACATGAGATGGCAAGTTGGGGATGGCGCATCTATCCCAGCATTCTCACAACCTTGGTTCCCTTCTTGGCAAGCCTTTCATGCATGTACGACCGAGGAACGGGAACAAAAAGTTTGTTCGATGATAAACCCGGTTTCTCGAGAATGGGATTTTGAGGCCTTGCGGCGTGTCTTTGGCTACTCCATTGCCCTCCTAATAGCCACGAGTGATGATTTGAAGCCACTGCAGGCCCCGGCAAAGGACTGCCTCATATTCTCGTTTGCGAAAAATGGGAAATTTTCCATCAAAAAGGCTTATCAACTCTTCGCGGACAGGACACCGGTTAATGGGGAAAAAGAATTCTGGGATTGGCTTTGGAATGAGGCGTCCTTGCAACCTAAACTGAAAATGTTCGTCTGGCGGTGTTGTTGGAAGGCAATCCCGGTGCAAGCTGTGCTATCCACAAGGCTACGGCACCTGTCGCCCCTGTGCCGGGTATGTGGGGAAGCCAATGAGACGGTAATGCATGCGGTTTTCTGGTGCCCCTTTGCTCGTGCTGTGTGGATGCAATCGACACTAGGTTTGCGAACAACTCAGCTCACTGGTACTTTCCAGGACACAATGACTGAAGCCAGAAGGGCCCTGTCAGATACAGATTTCATCACGTTTGCTGGAACAATGTGGGCCATCTGGCGTACCAGAAATGATGTTGTCTACGGGGGGAAATCAAGGAGCTTCAAAACTTTCAAAGAATACGCACGAGTGGCTATCGAAGCTTCCACGACAGCTTACTGGTGTGTATCTCAGCATTCAAAAACGGTGGTTGCCCAAGGGAATCCCGCCCAAATCCAATGTGTACCCAGTTCTCGGGGATCACTCGTCTGCTTTGTTGATGGCTCCTGGGCGGGTAATGAAGAGGGAGGGATAGGCCTGTATCTCTTAAAAGACAACAACCTGGTAGAATGGGTATCCAAACATGTGCAGGTGGTTAGTGCAGGCCAGGCGGAATCCCTAGCAATACTTGAGGGATGCAAAATGCTGCTGCGATATGGAAATGGAGAAGGTACAGTCGTGTCAGACTCAAAGGAGATTATACAATCCATTAACTCAGATCCACCGATGATGACGGACTGGAGGGCCTTTTCGGAGGTATGGCAGGCATGGCTACTCAAAAAGCAAACAAATGGTTCCCTGTTAATGGAATTCTGTAGCAGAGAAGAAAGGGGTATCAGAAGGGCTCATATTCTAGCAAATATGGGAAGAAATTGTACTGGGATCAGAACTGGGTTCGATGCTCCATTAAACTGGAGTGATGAAGCAATGTAAGCCTACGGGCGTGAAAACACCAAAAAAAAAAAAAAAAAAAAAAAAAAAAAAAAAAATTTGCCCTCGCTCATTTTATTTCATCTGCAACTTCTATTATTTCATGCTTCATTTTCATTTTTTTTTTAAAAGATCCTATTGGATGTGCAAAAAAGTCTCTGAATTCAGCTCAGACTTTGACTGAGCATTTTATAATTACTTGGATTCTTTAATTTAATTAAAAAAATAAGAAAACAAACGAAAGAAAGGAGGCTGGCCGTTGACCACAAAGACCATTGTTGGCCTCGCAAAGAAATGAAAATAAAAATCGCCAATTTATAAATAATATGATTGCAGTTTGACATTTTTACAGTAAAAGCCACGATTTTATTAATCAGTTGTTACGTAAGATTAGACAAGAAATATTTTAGAAAACATTCAGCTGTAAACAAACTAAAAATGCACAGTGGTATGTGCATCATGTGAATATAATTTTGGTTATCCTTGCTTGATGGAAATGATAAGAGTTTAGTGATGGTTTCCTCTGTGACAGCATAGTTGTGCTGCTGGCAGACTTCATTGTAAAAGGTACTGAATCAAACCAGAGACCGGAAACTAAATCAACCGGGTCAGGACAGTCACCACCCAGAAGTATTGATGGAGGCACTGAATCAAACCGGACTAGGAACTGAATCAATTAGACCGGGACAGTCACCACTCAGAGGTTCCAATGAAGAGCCGTCAGTGTGGGAAGCAGAAAAGGGAGGGAGGAGTAGAAGAAAGATAGCACATGAACAAACCTTAGCACAAACAACATATAAATATAAAGTAACTATATGTACAACTCGTTCCACCCACTTTTCCATTGCCAAAGAGGGAAAGAAGAGTCAGGAGAAGAGAAGAAAAAGTGAACTGCTTATCTTGGAGAATAAAAACCCCCAGAAGAACAATGCGAAGAGCGATGACTAGATCCACGAAGCGGAAGCACTAAGAAATGGTAGCCAGATCCACTAGATAAAAGCACCGGCTCAAACGACGACGGAACAATGAGCGGTGGCCAGATCCACCAGACGGAGGCACCGAAAATAGTGGTCAAATCACAGACAGAAGCACTGGCTCATATGAAGAAAATGAATAAGAAAGATGAGTGTATGGGGGTGGGAGCGGCTCAGATTGCCATGGTAATTTAGAATCGCCTTTGGCTCTTAGAGCATCTACAATGGAAATTTATTTTAAATTGCTAATCTGATGTGTTAATTGCTAATATAATTGCTGGGTTGTAGGCTGATTTCTAGAAAAAAAAACAGATTTGCTTATAAAGCAGACGATTTTTTTTTGACATGCTGGTACTCTCTCTCTTTTCTATTGGCTCTTACCTCTTTGTTTTTTTTCCTATGGGCTCTGACCCAATTTCTGAAATGGAGGGATTAAGAAATTAAAATGAACTTAATTTTTAAACAGTACTTTACGGCTGTTTTTTTATTTTTTACGGATTGCTGAGTTGGAAATGCTCTTAAGCGGCACCGCTTTTGGGAACCGTATAATGCCAAGATGTTGAAGTAATTCGATTGCAGTTGACATTATCCTCTCGTATATTCTTTTTTCAAATAAAAAAAATTGTTAAAGCGCAATTGATTTATTTTTATCTTGTGTGATTTTGGAAGAGAGACGAACTTAGTTTGATATGGGCCTTAAAAATCTGGGCTTGAGCTTCATAGAAGAGTAAACAGTTAACATATTATCAGGCCTATTTTATCAAAACCCATTTTGTAAGATCACATGAAAAGAATGGTGTTTCTCATGACAGTTACCTTTGAATTTTTTTTTTTCTCTGAGATGAAGATGGAATTAAATACTTGTACTTTTAAATATCTATACAAAATTCTCAGCTGGGTTTGAACTTTAGATTTCAGTCAGACAATTTGCACTTTTTCCTTTTTTTTTCTAGAAGGTAAAGATGCTACTTTTCTTAATTAAGTTAATTACACCTTTTGTGGTTACTCTTAGTAAAATTTAGGCAGCCTTTTTTTATGGTTGGTGTTATCAGGTCTCTGTCTCAAAATAATATCTAATATTTTATAAAATTCAATGATTGTTCAAAGTGAGATATGAATCATATGATCATTTATACACTATTATTGTTATCTTTGTGTGTTAATTTAAAATATCACCTGTAAAATTTGAACATGTGTCTTTCTGTAAAGAAACGTGACCCATCACGATATGTGTTACATTTATGATAGTTTTTTTTTTTTTAAATTATGGGTTGGAGGTCAAGCCATCTAATACACTTTCAAAATTCTCTGTATATTGTAGATGATTTCCTCACTTTATAGGTTTTGAACCTATAACCTCATATATGAGAGCCATGTATCTTTGCCACTAGATCAAAGTTTGATTCGCTTATGATAGTCGATTCTATGACTTTAAAACTCAATTTTTCAAAATTCAAAAGTCTATTGTCCCACATATAAAAAACTCATAGAGTCATTTTTTTAGTTTTTATTATTTTGTCTAAAAGAGAGAAAATCATTCTATGGTTTAGAACTTTTTAAATCATTGTTTTAAATAGTAAAAGAAAATGGAGACTAGAGTTCCATATTTTCTCTAAAAAAATAATAAAAGAATCTTAAATAATATAAAATTTGCTTCTTATAATGTTGACGTCTATATCAAATCGAGCGACTCGGATTCACCATTTAAACTTTAAAAATCAAAATATAAAACTATAGTATTGACCTATCAGTGATTGTACCATAAAGATTAAAAAAAGAGTCTAATTTTATAATTTTTTTATAAACCATAATTAAATTTTATTTTTTACAAAACCAACATGATTACTTTTTTTTTTACAAAAACAATAAGAACCGAAATGTCATTTCGGTCCGAAATTTTTTTTTATTCCGGACCGAAATGGCATTTCGGTCCGGTCCCCTTTTTGGATTTTCTGTGGTACTGGTTTCACAAGTTTTCATATGAGCCGCCGTAGAAAATCCAAAAAGGGGACCAGACCGAAATACCATTTCGGTCTGGAATAAAAAAAAAATTCGGACCGAAATGACATTTCGGTTCTTATGGTTTTTGTAAAAAAAAAAGTAATCATGCTGGTTTGGTAAAAATATGTTTTTTAATTATGATTTATAAATTTTTTTCCTAATTTTAGCTTCCTAAAAGAATCATGGACGGTTTGCTAAAGTTGCAACACTTGGTATCGCTGGGCATTTAGAATATTTCTAAAGGGCATATATGATATAATATCCCAATTGTTATCAGCAAAATCAAGTAATACATTAGAATTTTGAAACACATGCTTAATTTTAAAAAATATCGGATATACTTAGTGGAGCAATCATACGGTGAGATAATGCTTAAAATTGAATGAGCTCCCTTTTAATGCAATACAAAATCCACAACAAATTATATTATTTCCTGCTAAAGTTGGTTCATGAATCATGAATCTACAACCCCATTGATCCGCTCTTTTGTTTATGTATATCTCCAAACAATGATGATAAAAAATTGTACTAGCTGTCTGGTATCGCAAAAAATAGTTGTTTCAATAAAAACAGGTGAAATACCAATACCCCACTTTGATTGCAAAAAAGATGATTAAGAAATAATTAAACACATTGGATGATAAAAAGAAAAGAAAATGGAAAGTACCATGTCTCGGTGACAAGAACACGTATCCTCTACATTAACTCAAAAGAGAATTTTTTTAGTTTAATGCATGTTGGCCGTATGATCAGAATCATAGTCAATCCGGCCCTCGCCTATGATGCACAAGGCCGTTTAACATTAGTGCGGATCTCAATCGGTACATATAAATTTTCACATTTTCTAAAGAATTCTTCTAATATAATGTTGATAACTTACATGAAAAACTGCACAAAAGAGATGTTATTACCTGCATAAAAGATAAATTATTAGTTGCATAGATAGTTGTTTGATAATATATAATATTATATAGTATTGTGATAAAATTGAGAATTGTGTTGTTTGAAAATATTCTCCAGTTCTACGTTATATCATCATTTCAAAAGTAAATTAAATTTATCACATTTTTTTCTTAGAAATAGATTCAGTGGAACTAGATCTTGTCCACTTCATGAAAAAGAGTCTATGTCGTGATAATAAAATTAGAAATAATTTAATAAAGCAAACAAAAATTAATATCACCTCCGAGAAACATAATAAAACCATATTGAAGTCCTAATTCTACATCTTTTGTATGATGTTTTCTTAAAATAAGCTCACGTAGAATATTACGGAGAAATGTACCTCCTAAAGTAAAGAAAGTTACAGTGATCATACTCATGCGACTGTAAACACGGTCTCTACAAAGTCGTAAGATCATATATGATGTGTTGATGTTAGTCTCAAGGGGGGGGGGGGGGGGGGGGGGGGGGGGGGGGGGGGGGGGGGGGGCTGCTGTCTGAATTTTGAGTTTTAGTGAAAGTCTATCTGTCCTGATCGACTTTACCTCCCCACTCCGAAATTTCTTTTTGCCCCCCCTCTGAATGTTTGATTTGTAATTTGGATTAAATTTAGGATTAAAATTGAAATAAATTTGTTGAATTTTGATTGATAATTAGAATTATACGTTAGAGTATCAGAAATTACAATTTAAAGTATTGGAAAGTATAAATTAAAATATTATTTTCTATCAAGTACCCAATTAGTTAATGGATTCAAATCCGATTAACTATTTTAACCCGATTCGATATTTTTTTTGCCCCCCTGACGAAAATCTTGAATCTGCCCTTGATTAGTCCAATGTTGAAAGATTAAGAAAGTTGGAAAACTGATAACATGGACAATGGCTATTGAATCTCTGCTTAACGACAATCATAAGGTAACAAAATTCATCATTTTTTTATTATTTAGTTCATAATACCGGTTAGCAATGATTCAAACACAATTATGTTAAAATTCTTAAAATGTTTTTTTTTTCTGAATCAAGACTCACTACATAGAATACAACATAATTTTTGTCTTGAGGAATCAAATACAACGAGCAAAAGTGCAAAACCATGAAGGAACAGGAAGAAATAAAGGAGCTCGGTGGCGGGTCCGGATCCCCTAAAGTAACCCAATTTTTGGGTTTTGGATCGGGACCGTCCGAATCGAATCCGTCGCTCAATATCGGCTCGAGATTCGAACCTATCTCTCGGGATGCGTGCTCTCCACTCTAGTTAGATGGTCACGGATTCAAATTGGACGGTTCTGATCCAAAACCCAGTTTTTGAGTTACTTCATTGGATCTGAATTCCTTTTAGATGGGGCTCAATCGCATCTGAAAAGAAACTCGTTCAAATCAATCGCATTCATGTGCCTCTGAAAACATGCATGATTATATTTTTTTTTTCTTTCTAATGATAGAAATATGGACTTAATTGTTCAATTTTTAATTTTTTTTAATCTTACAAATTATTAAAATATCTTTTGCTATATAATTGGTTTTTTTTTTTTTTTCATTTTTTCTAGGGGGGAAGGGGGAATTTCATGTACACCTCTAAAAAACTTTGAAATTACATATCTCCTCTAAAATTCATAATACCATATTTATCTTTCTAAACTTCAAAAATTTACGAATTTACTTATTTTAATGTCTTTTCTATTAAAATTCATTTTATCCTTTATTATAAAAATAAAAAAATATGAAAACATGTTTTAGAAAAATATCAGTCTTATAATTGAATGGTTTTATACAGAAAATGCGTATTTTTCTACTTCTGACGCTTACACAGTGACATCTAAGTATATGCCTGTGTAAGCTTCAAAAGGAGAGAAATGACCTATTTGCCCTCAGAAACTGACCAATTAGAATACCGTCACTTTTTTGAAACATACTACTAATTTTTTTTTTTTAATGAAGGATAAAATGAGTACTTAAATTTAAAACGCGCTGTAATAAATTAGAGCACAAAATGAATAAATGTGCGAGTTCTTGAAGTATAAAAGAGTAAATATGATATTATGAATTTTAGTGTGGGAATACGCAATTTCAAAGTTTTCAAGGGATATCCATAAAATTTCTCTCTTTTTTATATATGCTTATATTTACTACTTATTCTTTTTCATATATCGTTAAATTAATTTTATGCGGTCTGCTCAATTTTTACATCTTATTATTGAGGATATAAAAAATATTGTGAATAATTTACAAGGTTAAATTAGTCATTAACCCAAAAAAACTTGCAAAAGAAGTCCCACCGGCCACCGTCCAAACACGGGTCTGGATTCTCGAAGGGCCTGTTCGGCCGTTCACTATTTACGTTGGAAAAAAAAATTTACTCAGAGATAATTTTTTTTTCTCACATAAACAGTAAAAAATCAGTTCAAAAATTTTGCTTGCATGTGCCCATTCTCCAACCCACTCCTCCGCGGCCTATAACCCAATTTACACTCTCTTTTCAAACCCAATTTATTTCTTTGTCGTATCCTCCCAGGTACCTGACTCAAGCAAATTGAAACGGACGGCCCAGATTAATCCTACCTGGGCCAAACTTAATCCGGTGCCTATGGAGACTGTGGGGTCTGTTTTGAGATTCGTGCCATGTTAAAAGAACTGTCCGATCGTAATTGTCTTCAATCAGGTAAATGTGAGAGCGTTGCTTCTGTTAATGGCGGCGGCGAAACTGAAAATCTCACCAACATCTGATGACGACTCTTCTTCCGATGAAGATCCGTTCTTCGTTGCACAGTGTGCTCCTTCCCCTGCCGAAATCCTTGAAAAGCAGATCGTTTCACAGTGCGCTCTTTTCCCTGCCGAAACCCGCGATGGCGACGAATCAGACTCCTCCGCTGATTCTGGGTCTGGGTCGGAGTCCGAGTCTGAGTCCCATCCGGATCCGCCGGAAAAAACTCTCAACGCTCTCGGGAAACCCTTCCTGCAATCTTATAAAGAAGAGGACAAGGAGAAGGAGAAGGCAAAGTCACATTTTCTGAATTTTACCAACTTTAAAAATCTTAATTAGCTTAACGTCGAAATCTCTTATTTATATGTTTGTCTTTTATTGTTTCCTATTTGATTTATAGGCATCGGAAGGGGTCCAAGTCAAGTCAAGCCAGAAACTGAAATCTGAAATAAAGAGAAAAAGAGGACATGAACTAGTATACACTGAGGTATTGCATTTGTTTCGATACTAACTCTTACTAGCCATGATTTGTGTCTGTTTGCCGGTGTAGCATTAAGTTCTGTTGAGTTTTCTGCACACAAGCACAAATAATTGGAATTTAGGATATTCAGAACTGAAATGATTTCTCTGAGAAATTCCAGATTATTGATGTCCTTTATATTGTTGCACTAGATAGCAGATAGGGATTAGTTATTTAAATGGTCTGTGGCTAGTAATTAAATGAGAACTGAAATTAATCTTTATATATATACCAGAGCCAGACTTTTGTTTTAGCAACACAACTGAGTACAAGAGCTCAATTTCAACCTGTCCCTCTCAAAATATGTTCTTATTTGGTGTTTTCAAACCAGCTATAGCAGTTGCGTCATTACATTGTATATGTTTCACAAAGCAACCTAAAGAATGGGTTTAAAACAGAAAATCTATTTAGAACAACCCCTAGTAGGTATTTAAGCCGCCTGCCAATTTAGGAACCAAAAGGGTCTCATATACTTCACATAGGCAATCATGCTAGTAAAAACACAAGAGCTGCTTTGTCATACTGATCTTTAGATTGACAGGTTTGTTTAAGAGTTTGCATCAATGTGTTTATTTTTTTTTGTTGCCCTTTCTGATAAAAACAAGTCATTGGAGGAGAGACAGGATACACACTTGAGTAAGAGTAAAGAAATGAAGAAAAATTATCAGGAGAGGAGTACCCGAAAGGCGTTCCATGTAGGTCCACGTCTTTGTATTTTTAGGAGTGGTTTTTGGAAATGTTATCTGCGTGTATCTCGAAGGAGGAAAAGCATTCGGGTCTTTGCACCTGCTAATAACAATTACCTAGAGGAAGACAGCTGGAGATCCAGCAGTGAGCAGGACAAAATGGAGGAGAGTACAGATTCCAGGAACTACTATGTCAAGAGGGTTGTTATGACACCAGTAGGGGAGGATAGCTTTGAGGTAAATAATTAGATTACTCGAATTTAGGATATTCAGAACTGAAATGACTTCTCTGTGAAATTCCAGATTATTGATGTCCTTTACATTGTTGCTGTAGATAGCTTCTGATTGGGACTTAATTTTATGACCTGTGTCTAGTAATCAAATGAGAACTGAAATTAATCATTATATATAATAGAATCTGTTTCACAAAGCAACCTAAAGAATGGGTTTATTACAAAAAACATCTATTTAGTACCACCATCCCTAGTAGGTATTTAAGCTGCTTCCCTGTTTAGGAACCAGTGTCTCGTTTACTTTGCATAGGCAAGCATGGTAGTAAAAGCACAAGGGCCTTTTTGTCATATTGCCCTTTAGATTGACAAATTTGTTTAAGAGTTTGCATTAATGTGTTTATTTTTGCTGCCTTTCATAATGCAGTTTTAACAGTGTTGCATCTCTTCTTCATTATATCTGTAGGATTATTCTGGGGGAGTAGATACACAACCATCATGGAGACCTCCAATGCCTATAGAAGATGGCATTTGGAAACCAATTCATGTGAAGACAAATGGCCAAGGGAGGGAGAGGCTCCTGGATTCAGATTTTTTGATAGAGGTTTATGACGTGAAAGTGGACCTATGCGGGAAGATGTCTGGCAATATTCATGGTACGATCGTCATGGACTGCACTACGTACCTTATATACCTCTTCAATCGGGACAAAGAAAGTGCACTGATGATTCACAAAAAGGTAAACGGTACACTACTAATATCCTATCACATAACCCCACCGCCACCCCCTTCTCTCACTCTCTCTCAACATTTATTTCTTTTCATTCTTCTAGGGTTCTTTGCCGTTAAACAATCCTGATAGAGCCCCTTTGGCTTATGAACGAATCATGATCTTTCTTGACCTCAACATAGATGACAACTTACTATGTAGAGGTGTTGTGACATTTAATCCTATTCGCCATCCCATGAACAAGTGGTTGTGTTACGAGTATAAAGGAGAGAATTGTTCCGTGCACGTGACCTTTGCTGTGATGAAAAGTGCTTGGCTTGGTGAGCTTGATGTGAAGCTAATCAAGACTACTGAAGAGGAAACAGTAGTAGATTTTAGAATTCATGGTGATATTATTGTTTACATCAACAATATGCCATACCTAAGAGACTTTATTTTCAGCAAGAAGATCGATGATTGCTCCACTATCAAGCCTCTGGAGTCCATCCCCTTGTCTAGATCTTTGTTTTGTTGCTGTGATGGGTCGTCCCTCGTTGTTAAGGTTAATCTTTGGAACTCTGATACCAATGAACCGCTTGTACATGGTGCATTGCTTTTCTCGCCGGAGTATTATGGCGATTCTGATGTGGGGAAATTACGCAGTCAGTATGGTGAGATTCAAGTAAAGGTTAATTGGTCGACACATTTGAAACATCCAAAAACACGTGATGCCATTCGCTTGCCCTTGGTTATAGACATGCATTAGCAAGTTGTATATAGAGTCAAAAGTGAAGGTGAAAACAGTAAACCAAGCCTTCTTTTTTATTTATAGGGCGAATTTCATATATGTAGTGACAGTAAAGCTAACTTATTTTGTATACGTATGTATATATAAAATAATTCTCTTTTCTTACTCATGTAATTAGCTGGGATTCAAGATAATGAGATTAATGTGCAGTACAGAAAATAAACTTGAGCTTGTATGAGCATGGACTTTGCAGGGGCATACATGTGATGTTTGCAATCTTTGTAGGGGTAGGCTTGGAATATTTCCTTTTAGTAAAGCAATGCCTTGCATTGAACTCGGAAAATCAGCATACCTCAACCTTTCTTTAACTCAAATCAAGTAATATATTATAATTTTGAAACATATGCTTAATTAAAAAAATATGGATTCTTAGTGGAGCAATCATACCGTGAGAGTATAATGCAAAGGGGGTTAAAAATTGAACGCACTCCCTTTTATGCATGAATTAAAAAAAAAAACATGCATAAAAGGGGGGCTAAAAATTGAACGCATTCCTATAATGCAATACAAATTCTATTATTTCCGGCTAAAGTTGGTCCATGAATCTACAACGCCATTGATCCGCTCTTTAGTTTATGTTTTATCTCCAAACAGCGATTAAAAAAAATTGTACTAGCTGTTTGGTATCACAAAAAAGAGGAGGGTTCAAATGCATCATAATTTTTGTGCTCCAATATGCTCTACATCTTTTATATCCATTTTCAAAGTCCGAACAGTCGATCTGAACCACTCAACATGATCTTCATAATAAAATATGCTTGGAGACCAAATTTTATATTTTTTAGAATTTTTTTACTATTTTTTTACATAGGTACAATATCACTTTATCGGATGGTCCAGAATCTCCTTAAAAAAGTGATTTTGTACCTATCTAAAAAAATAGTAAAAAAATAGTAAAAAATATAAAATTTGGTCTCCAAGCATATTTTATTATGAAGATCATGTTGAGAGGTTCGGATCGACTGTTCGTACTTTGAAAATGGAGATAAAGAATATGAAGCATATTGGAGCACAAAAATTATAGTGCATTTGAACCCTCTCCACAAAAATATCTTGTTTCAATAAAACAGGTGTAATACCCCACTTTGATTGCAAAAAATGATGATTAAGAAATAACAGTAGATGCTAAAATAAGAAAATGAAAAGTGCCATGTCTCAGTGACAACGCACCGCTCATTTTTTTTTTTCTTTTTGCCTTTTTAAATTTTGGCACCTCATCTCGTTCTCTAGATGACCCTTTTGAAGTCAGTTGAGCTGTCTAAATTGGAGAACTTTGCATTTGGATGTTCACGTGTCAAGCTGCCTCTATCTTTTTAAATTTTAATTGAGTGTGTAATGGAAGTATGGAACAGCCTATCTGGCCAACATAGAGCGAATGGGATTTTCTGTAAATTATTTCCTGTAGTGAGGATTTAGGAGCCAAGAGATTGTATGTCTGTGACTCTGTTCCAAAATGTACATATAAATATTCATAGTATATAAAGAATTTTAGTAACCATTAGTCATCTAATAAATTATGTATTATATTAAAGTATCTTAATAATATAATAGAGATGTCTTACATGAAAATCTATACAAAAAAGAGATTATTATTTGCATAAAAGATGAGTTATTACTTATTAGTTGTCTAAGATGTTGTTTACAATTGATGGTATTGTGATGAAATTGAAAAATGAGAATTATGTTGTCTCAAAAATTTCACGAGTTTTTATCTTTTGACGAATACGTACGTGAGATAGATAACAATTTTATCTCAAAAATAGAATTTGCAAAACTGAACCTTGTCAACTTTTCGAAAAAAGAGTATATCGTGATAATAAAATAATTTTTTTTTATAAAGCAAAAAAAGAACACCACTTCAGAGATGATAATAAAACCATATCGATGTTCTAATTCTACATCTTTTGTATGTTGTTTTTTCAAAGTGAACTCACGTAAATTATCACAGAGAAAGGTGCCTCCTAAAGTAAAGGAGGCTGTGATGATCATGCTCGGGTGGTTGTTTGTCAAAAACACGAGTCTCCGCAAAATCGTAAGACCATGTATGGGGACCGATGTATGTCCAGTTTGAATGATTAAGGGAGTTGGTGAATTAATAACATAGACGCTAGCGATTGAAGTCCTAATTTACAGCGATTGTAACTATAACAGTCCTGAAACAAAATAATCATCATAAATTTATTATTTCGTTCATAATACTACTTAGCGTTCACTCAAGATTTCAAATACAATTCTACTAAAATTCTTCTATTTCATCAAGTTGAACAACTCCTAACAGATGAGCACCAGCAAAAAGTAAAAAGAAAAAAATGTTTTCTCTGGAACAATGACTCGCTACATAGAATGCAACATAATTTTTGTCTCAAGGAATCAAATGCTTTGAGCAAAAGTGCAAAACCTATTCATAAGGAACCGGAAGAAATAAAGAAGCTCGGTGGCTTTTTGATGGGGCTCAATCGCATCATGTGCCTCTGAAAAGAAGACAGACAGCACAATGCCTTAGTGAAAAAAGTTATAAATACTAAAAAAAATTAAAAAAAAAAATCTGATTAACCAAATTTGGTCTGATACTTTGATATTCAGTCGAAACTATTCGATTTATATTAAGATGTTTACAGATAACTTCAAGTGTGCACAAATTTTAACGCGTATGTTAAATCTAATGAAATAACGGACAACATATGACAAAGCATTAAAATATGAATTGTATATAATTTGAATTATTTAGAATTTGTATATGAGTTATACTTAATTTAATAATTAGGAAATTAAATTTATATATAACGCAACATAATTGGTGAGCGGGTCCAATACAAACTTACTCCGAAGAAGTAAGAGTATTTCTCTTAAAAATATATATTTGGAAATTATATGCACGGTGATGTGTAAATGCATGATTATATTTTTTTTTATCGTTGTGGCCACGCTGTCATCGAGAAATCCTAACAAAATTTTGGAATTTATTTTTAAATAGACATATTATATGGACTTTATATCTTTTTTAAGCAGGGGATGAGGGTAAAATATTTTACTGACAAGATCGTGTAACAAACTTTTACAGTGTATGAGAGCATCTTTATTTTTAAAATTGCTTAGCAATTTAGTTTCTTCAATTTTATTATTCAATAAATTTCATATCATCTTAATTCAGATAATTTTAGTTTTATTTAGTAGTTTTATACTTTAAGTAAAATTACTTCGTAATTAAAATATATTATCTTTATTTATGCAATTTATTTTATTAAAGGGCTCCAATATACTCCAGTATCTTTTAGATGTTATTCTCGGAAATTAAATATGTTTTATTCGAAGAGAGACGAGAATTCGTGTCACTATACTAAGTTCGTAATTATTTTATGAGGAGAGTTCAAATGCCTCCATTTTTTGTGTCTCCACCGTGTCTCCATTTTTAGAAACTTTAATAACTCAAAATTTAAGTTATAAACGTCAAAATAAAACCGTTAGATATGATCTATGTTATTTTTCCTATGTGCTCATAAAAAATTATCACTCAATTTTATTTTTATGTGAATCAATAAGTTGAAAGATCAACGAGTAGAAATTATCCACATCAGTACATTTTTAAAAGCTCTTGATCGATGAGAACCAAAACAAAGTTGAAATGTCGTAATTTTTTACATGTGCATAGATAAAATGATGTAAATCATATTCAATGGTTTTATTTTGACTTTTAAGTTTCACATTTTGAGTTATTAAAGTTTTTAAAAATAGAGTCATGGTGGAGACACAAAAAATGAAGGTATTTGAACCATCATCTTATTTTATTCATGCAATTTATTTACGTCAATTACCAAAACACCAATGCAGAAATTAAAATATATACTGGCATGTCGCCACATAATTTTAATATTATTGGATATATAATTTGACGATGCAGTCTACATTACAGCATGAGCCGCTCAATTGAAATGGGCCCAATAATAATTGCCATTTGCTTAGCACTGAACAATGCTTCTCAAGTGCATCCACTAATTGCCTCTTTTTTCTTTTTTTTCTTTCTTTTCATTTCCTTTTTACCTTTTTATTCCTTGTTAAATATTTCTCATTGTTTGTGTTGTTTAGAACCCTAGCTACTTAGCCGAAATGAAAGACTACGGGGCTTTATCCAGCATATTCCTTTTGTTTTCTAATTTGTTGTTTATAATTTTCATGCGGCATGTTTCTTCTTAAAAAAAAAAAATCATGCGGTATGCTTTATCATATTATTAGACGGTAAACAAGTCGGGCTAGTTCGTTAACAGCTCCTTCATATTGTGAATCATACAATTATAAATTTTCGTTGATTTGATACTGTGAATCACGCATAAATCACGAGTCAGAAAAAAATTTCATCTTTTTTGTTGCAACAAGATTCATCCTCTTATAATGAAAAAAAAGTGATAGTAAAAAAATAAATTCAACTTCTTCGTACAATGAACTGAAAAATAAGTCAAGCAGCATGAGCAGAGCTTGGTTAAGTTTAAACTAGCTAATTACGAGTCGAACGAGCCATGAGTTACGAGTTTTTTTATCAACCATATATTCATACATAATACATTATAATATAAAAACAAGCAAGTGAAGTTGGTGAATTTTTGTATAGTTGATTAGTTAGAGGCTAGGCCGTTAAAGCTATTTATTCGTTATAGCTTTTTTTGTAGCCTTCCCGCTATAACGCTATAAACGCTATTTAGAACTTTGCTTCGAAATAATGAGTGGTGCTCAATTCTTTTTCTAACTGTGCTACTATCTCATTCTCAAGTGAATTTGAATATGCTCTTTTATTACTTGTAATTAGCGACTCGTATAGCAATGAAGAAAAGTGACGTGATCAAGTTGTAAAGTTACAGACTAAATAATTATGCAAATTCTTGATAGCCACTGTCAAGCTTTTTCAAAAAAAAAAAATCATGTAAATTTGAAATTTTGGTTAGTTCTTACGATAAATTGTTGACTCGGCCGGAAACGACAGTCAAAAATTCGCAACATAAGATGTTGCCTGTACGTTTTTTTTTTTTTTTTTTTTGTCAAATTGGCCCGTTGGCATTCATGAGTTTATTATTTTTTTAATCTTGTTGTTGTTGAAGAGCTTTGTCAACCACTTAGTAGTTCAATAAAATTATGAGCGTGCAACTTTTCTTCTCCTTAAAGATTCGGAATGGTACTTTTTTTTCATTAGCTGATTTAAAACTTTATTACGAATATCTTGTGCATATTGCGACGTTGAATTGCTACTAGAGATTTGTTAGGCAACCAACCGATGTCAATCTCGCACCAGTATATGATTGATTGTAAGTAACGATTTTGTTGAAGCTTAAAACTAATATGATGATAGTTGGTACAGGATATTACTTGTTGAAGCTTATAATATCAGAGAAATTGGGAGAAATTGGGAAAAGTAGTGCAACCACTCCAAAATTTGCTAATACTGTTTCCTAAAATCCCGCAAGTTGATTTCATGTAACGCTGACTAGTGTGGCAGTACGAGTAAGCACGGTATGCGCATGTGGTACTGTCAAGTAATTAATCGTTATGCGGCTAATTAATCGGAATTTTGTAGACAATTTTGCATTTCATTAAACATACTAAATTCAACAAATCATACAAGAATAAACAGATCATGGCCCAATAAATAACCGACTAAAAAATTAAACATACGTTTAAATGGAAAAACAAGTTATTAATTGAACAAATCAACTAATTTAACGTTTTCATCAGCAAACAGCCTTCTGCATCCACGACTGTCGTGATGATTTAGTCATTACCACCGACTAACTGGCCAATTGATCAGACAACTTGTTGTTTTTACAACACTTATATCTACTGCAGCATGGCACTAACCCCTAAGCCTATCAGAATGGGTGATGGTCTGATGCCCAGTCGGTCGCATTAAGATTCAGGTGCATTTAATCTGCACGAACATTAAAAATGTCTATACAAATCTTTGATGTGACCGACCTAGCATCAGACCGCCTCTCAAAATGGGAAATAAATTTGCTGTTATTCCAAAGAGATAACAGGACTGTTATTCCGGTTCTAGCCATTAATCTATATCAAGATTCAGGCACGGAAAACATTTTTTTTTGAAATTGGCACATGAAAAACTTTGAATGAATGTGATAGGAAAAACAAGGTTCTGTGATTCCTTTGGAATAACAGGCTCAAAATGAGACTTCTTCTCTAATTCTAACTTATTATAAAATATTCATTCCTATGTACTAATTAATCGTCTCTATACAAATCTTGGTGTTCCTAAGTTCACTAATTCTCTTTGTAAACTCAACTCTAAAATCTATCGAATTGACTTCATATGACGATCCGAACAGTTAAAATCCGTCTACCTTACGAGTGATGCGTCTACATACAAAAATTTAAATTTTTTGAATTAATTTGTATAGAGTCAAGTGGTAAAAAAACGTTCAAAAAATAAATGCATTAAAATTAATTTATAAACTTTCTAATTCTGACCGCTCAACTCTATACTAAATCTATTTTTTGTGTCATTCATTTTTAAAACTTTCATAACTTAAAATTTTAAATTTAAATGTCAAAATAATGCCGTTGGATATGATTTATATTATTTTCTCTATGTACACTTTAAAAGTTTACAATATTTGAACTTTGTTTTGATTAGTATCAAGAGCCAACAGAAATATACTGGTTCAGATAATTTTTGGTAGTTAATTTTTTAACTTATTGATTCATATAAATATAAAACCAATCATATTTTCTATGTGTATTTAGAGAATATGTCACAACAATTTTTTTTTGACATATAAATTTTCAAATTTTTATTATTAAAAATTAATAAGTGGAACCATGATAGAGATTAGATGTATTTGAACATTCCTCAAAATTTAATGGTGCGTTCTACCATAGAAAAATAATTTCACTGTCATTAACAAATAGATCGGTGACAAATTAATTGTCAAACAGTAGTATAATTTTTTTATTACTTTAGAAAGTTATATACAAAATGTATACACCTGCAACTAGAGTATTCGTGCAGATAATATTATATATATACCCACTTTTAAAAAAAAAATCATGAGCAAATAGTTGGCCTCTCTTATATATACTAGTTAAGTGCCCGTGCGTTGCAACGGAGATTGAAATACTGTTTTGATGATTTTCTTTATATGTGATTAATTTTTATCTGATTTTTTCATCATTATTAGTTAATAATGAGAGCAAATGATAACCTTAGAGCTTGATAATAAATTATTTGTCTTCACTGTCAGCAATTCATTTAAGTGGATATAATAAATTGTAAATAACTCTGAAATAAAATATCAAAACATTTCTACTATGACATTGATCAAGTATTATATGACATATTTTTAATAAGAGTATCAATGGCCTCCTCTCCAAAATTACTAATGGCATGAATAAAAATTATCATGTAATTAAGCACAAATTTTATGTAGCATTCATAAAATATAAATCTTGCAATTAAGATCACTTAAATGCATGAAGAATATCTTACGAATCAAGACATTTTCAAGACATAATACAATTAAGAAACACCTATCTGTTCATTAAGCAAAAATTGATTAATAGTTCAACAATAACTACAAATATATTATAGTAATTTTAAAATTAAGATGACATATTGTCATTACAAGCTCTTCACTTCCTCTTTTTTGGATACTATATTTTGTTTTTTCTTTAATTTCTTAGCTCTGAAAATTAGACTTATTTATAAGAATATGTTTTTTTTTCTGAACTCGATCATCTGATACCCTTTTCAATTATGAGCATAAGATAAATTGACAATAGAAATAGCAAATAAAGTTAAATTTGATTAAATAATTGTTTAGTTACAAGTGGCAATACAACGCCGTTACATATTATCTTTCGAAAAAAAAACACATAAGTTCCAACCTTAATCTAGAGCATCATAAGCTTGAGAGAAAAAAAAATGAAAATCATTTCAATTGCACTACATATTAGTTACAAATTTACTGAATTGTTAGATGCGTGTGGTGAAAAATTTGTGATCACATTTTAACAAGCTTTGGCTTTGCCCATGCCTATGTTTAAAAGAAAGATAAAACAAGGCAGATTTAGATATCAGAACCGACTCCTTCGAATGGATTTTAGTTAATTCAAACATGTAGCTATAGTTGGAATATGGTTTGGATAGCTCATAGATTCATTCATGTATTTTTACGTATTTATTTAGCATTTATTGAAAGTGAATAGGGTCTCTTTATACATGCAATGTCTTTTTAGTTTGATGCAATATTTGAATTCCAATTCCGGATGATATAATAAACATAAATTTTTGTACCACATGTGGATTTACAAAGGGTGATGTAAACTACAATTCTGCAAAGTTTGATTCATATGTACATTTTTATCATTTTGGCCAATCTTTGACACTTAATATCTTCTGATCTACTTAGATTTTTTTGATGAAACTTTACAGCCTTAGACTATGATGTCATGACTACAAGTCAGCCAAATTGCATTATTTTTCATGATGTTTAGCTATGTCAAATGAAGATGGGAAGAGGTGACCTGATCAGCAATTTTAGTGATTTTTACAGTTTTTCTGATTGTCTTTTTTATTGTGATTTATCTACTTGGCCGTTTTGGGAGTTCTTTATATGAATTTAAAGCTTGACATATGATCTATCAGATGGCAAAATATCATATTTTTTATGAGATGTGTGGCTGCGATGAACTGTGATGCAAAGTGGTGACAGCATGCATATTTTTGGCCGATTTTGACAGCTTTTCACATTTTTGAAACATGAACTTTGATCATCTGCCATTTCCAATTGGTTTGCTCAAATTGAATGATTATTTCACCATTCTTTCCATTTCGGAGTCCTTTATTTGTGGTATGGTTGGTTTGACCAGACTTGACTTGGTTTGACCAGGAAGAATCATTTACTGCTAAAGGGTATTTGCTGGTATTTTCTGAATTAGCTGCTGGTTATCGTTCTGACAGCCAACCTTTAAAAATTCATTCTGGACAATCTACAAGACCAAATTTTTGGTTCTTTTTATGAGAATATGAAGGAAAGTCTAATCTACATGCATGCCAGTTTTTATGATTTTTGTAATTTTCTAACTATTTTTAATAAGTGCTTGAATGCAGGGGCAGATTAGTAAGAGATGCAGAAAACAACTGTCTTTTTGTATTTCAGAAAGTGAGCTTTAAAAATAGCTAGTAAATCATACAAAAATGCTATAAATGTAAAATTTGGGTCTAAAGTGTGTGTTTTGGAGTCCTTTATTTACCAATGTGATTTGTTTTGCATTTTGGTCCCTGTACCAGTCTGCACTGACTGGTTTACCAGAACAAGTCATTTTTGTTGTTTTGAGGGCTTTCTTTGTACCAGCAACACTTGCACAGTGCTTTGTTGCTGAATTTAGACTTGGTACCGTACCAGAAATGAAAGAAAGAAGACCAAGGCTCCAAAAGTTCATTTAATTAGCAAATTTAAGTATCAAAAGCAGTCAGAACTTAAGATATGCAGGGAAGCCCCTGATTTTATTAAAATCATATTTTTAAATGCCTTTTATCTTATCTATCTAAGGGGACAAATCATCAAGACTTCATCAAATTAAAAGTGTAAATGGCATGAAACAAATTTGTTATCCAATTACACTTTGAATTTTCTGTCCTTCACCATTTTGCATATAAGTCCTTCTAATTTCCTTGTAATACATAGTTTAATATTCATGAATGGTTTTATACAAGGAAATTAAATATCCTCAATGCATATCAATGGGTCCCATTAGGATAAGTTTGGTAGGGAGCTATACAGCTCAACCATGGCCAATCTTCATTATATTTTTTTTTATATTTCGGTTATCACTCTTTAACTCCTTTTAATGAAGTAGTAAAATGGTTTGAACATAGATGGAACTATACAGCTCAAACATCCACATTTTTGTCATTTACTTACTTCATTCAAGAATTAAAAAGCTCATAAGAAGGAAAAAGGAACAAAAGGAAAGAGGCAAAGAAGGAAATTACATTTTTATTCCTATTTTAACTATCATATTTTATTAACATTTGAAATGAATCAGCAAAGAACAAAGGGAATATAAGCCAAATTATTCAAAGAAAGTAAAAATCCTTTTTATATATATATTTTTTTATAAGACAGCAAAGGAGAAGAGACATCATTTTGTTGATCATCAAGCTACATATTCTCATTAATCATCCTAAGATAAACTAAGATATCATGTAGCTCAAACAAAAAGCTCCAACAGTAAGAAAATATGCAACAAGTCATCAAAATTCGAAAATTTATTCCATCAAAGAGTTTACATAGCTGAGCTCCTAAATATCCAACAGTGTCGACATCCCCTGTAAATGATGAGCCATCACAGTATCTGTCCTTTATCCTATTCCAGTTGTAGAAATCTACATTCAAAATATTATATTGAAATACACGCCTCTGAAAAAGGGAAATGAAATTTTAGGCCCTAGAAAGATGTAAATGTCCTTTATACCCCTCCCTTCTACATATTCTTCAAAATAATTCCAAACTACACTCCTTAACTTTTTTTTTTCTACACAAGTTGTGTACATGGGGATGTTTCATACTCCTCCCTTTCTTTTATACTCTTCATGAGGTTTTTCTTCGCTTCTGATCCCATTGAATCACCAGTTGAAGCCTTCAGTCGCTGACAGAGCACAATCTTGTACTTCTCTGACACTTCGCCTTCGGATTGCTTTGGTAAAATCTTCGACAGCAGCAAAGATGGGAATTTAATATTGGATGTTTTTCTTACAATTACTTTGTTGACTAAAGAACTATTCACTATGCTATCAGTTGCAGTAGTTTCCAAACCGTAGTGTTGCTGCCACGCGATGAGCAGCACATTGCAGGTAGGATGTAGGGAAATGCTGGAACTCAAAACTAAGTAGACCTTGTAAAGTTGTCACTCGTCGGACAAAAGTTTTGCTCTCGTAGTATTTCATTTCACTTGCTTCCTCCTTTCCATTCCGTTTCTGCACACAGTTTCATTTTAACCCATTCAAATTAAATAGTTTCGAGAATTATATATTAATCTAACCAATAAGATCCTAGATTAAAAAGGAATCTAGCATTAAGGATTCCGATACCCAGCTAGAATTGAACCCAATAAGAAAAGCCCAAAAAAATCCAATGGAAAAAATATAAGGATGAAAGAAAAACTATTCATGCGAGATTATAGCATCAGCCAATGGTTATTTTTATTAAATCATGACCATCAGAAGTATATTATAGTCTTGTTAATTCACCTGAAAGCCTCGTGATTAGAACATAAATGAGATTTCGATCTTTTTTAAGGGTAAATATGGAATTTGTCATCTGTTAATATTTTTGAAATAGAAAGAGAATTATAATTTAATACCATGTCTTTAGAAGCTTCCCAAGGAGCACCAATAATAAGTTAATAACCTCATCCACATGACAACAAGCCAAAACACTCAGACTCCTCCCATGTAAATTCATTATTGGCCTGTGCAGACCCGAGTAGTACTATAATTAAAAATCAACAAGCATACATGAGAATTTAAGTGCAACACCACTACATAACAGAAGCTAGCAAAAAAAGTAGGGCAAACATGGAAAATCACCTGCCTCTGTGGTATGTGTGAATCCCCACGAATAAGAAGTCACCAAGTTCTCTTGCAATTCTCAATATCTGATGAAACCCAAAATGTGGTCAAAAGAAGATTCTATGAAATCTAAAAGTCATTTTGGAGGCTGTGTTTAGGCCAGTTACTTGTCAAATTAGGAAAATTATTTGAAAAAATTAAAATTGAGAGAGTGAAGAATTGGACCTCAACATGACCAGCATGGAATAGATCAAATGCACAACCAAGACCCTGTTAAACAATAATCAATAAATAAGAGAAGAATCATTGCAAAGTATGTAAAACATGCATCGCAGAAAAAAAAATTTCAAACACCAAATTATATATGCAAGTTTCCTTCTCATAGATTTCTATTTCACTTTTCTACGCAATACACATTACTGCAACACCCTAGTCATCTTGAATTTCCACATTACAACACCTGGGCAAATCCTCATAAACTATTTTTGGTCTCATGCAGCTGTATTTAAACAAGTTCTTAATAGCTCACAACATGACTCACTGTAATATATACAAGTTATTTATGGTTCGCTATTCAATCTGCTGTGGTTGAAAATGCTTATTATGCAAGGAACTGGGAGTGAGCCCGTCAACGCTCTAGGTTTGGTGCAAGTGTAATAAGATTCTGCGGTGGCCCTATCGCTTAATTAGCAGCATGGCCAGCATGTTAAGTAAACTCAATACATATACCAATACATTCGTAATTTCATAGAAATTAATATCAAGAAAACATTATGCACATTGTTTAATTCCATACGAAATATGAAGATGTTTTAAAATATTCAAATCAAAATAAAAGGAAAGAAGTTATGATTGAACCAAACAAATATAAATTATAGTTAAACTATTATAAGTTGGTCAGTTCAGTTTAGTCGTTTTTGAAAAGTGTAAACATAACTGATTCATGTAAACCAAAATAATTTAAAAATTCAACTGAACTGATCCATTTAAACCAAAAAAATTTAAAATTTTAACCGAATTGAACCATTTAAATAAAAAAAGCGATCATTTAAACCAATATTTTGTGGTTTAAAAGAAAACCTAACAAACCGGACTGTTTGAACATCCCTAAATGGCATCCTAAATCAATTGGAGTCATTGTCGATTTAACATGCCAGATATATGCTCAAAATTTATAATATGCCTTGGCCTCTTGGATCAGGTCAATATTACATAGTCTACATTTTTAATTTTTATATCATATAGAATAATTTAATAATTGTATGGAATCTTTCAATAATCTACTTAAAAAAGAGATCAGGTTATTTTGACAATTAACATTTTATCTTTATTTTCACAAAACCACAAAAAAATGAAATAATAACTAATATAAATTACACATGAATTGGTACCATTTGTTAAAGAGGATAGAGGAAATATGTTAGAGAGATACATAACCTTCTACGAGAAAGGCCAGCTATTTTCTAAACTATAAACTCTCCCAAACAAAATTCACTACTCTTTAACTTGTTCTCACCAGAGAGCAAAAGAAAGCAACAGTTGTTTGAAAAAAGACATCATATGTTAAATTTCCTCTTTGCTACCAGTTCGGCCAAGTTGAAAGTAATCTAGCACCAAAACACCAAACCAAGCCCATACATCATGGATTTCGATTTGACTAAACAAGAAACAAAGCAAGGTACAGTGATAGTGATATGCTGGTTCCTTCAAAAGTTCATGAATTCCTTACCCTAGTTAAGATGGAGATCGACAAAGTTGGAGAGGGGGTACTCCATGACACTTACATTAAAATAGGAATATTTTAACATTTCTCATACTAAATTTTGAGATATACACTGCCACAACTACACATCCATATTACTTGAAGATGAAGTAAAGAAAATGAGATATAAGAAAGATTTTCTTAAAGGGGGAACTAAGACATTTTGAAGCTTTAATGGGGAAATCGCTTTGGAAGTTTTGATGGGTACATCAACAGTTACTCAGAGTTCTTAAAATAAAAGAAAAAAAGAAACAAAATTATCTTGATAGCTAGTACTAACCGCTGTTGTTTTTTACCAAGCCGAAGACCTCATGCAATGGCTTCCTGTCAAAGAACATGTCTTGTTGCCTGTACATTTGGTTTTAACAAATTAAGCATGCACCTATGCCATCATCTTACCAAAAAATTTTGAACCCCGATAAAAAGAAAGAAAGAAACCCGTACCCAACATGCAAAGCATTATAAACACAAAAATCATTTGATTAAGCTCCCCTTATGTTCATGCACACTCAGTGTATCAACTACTCAACTACACACAAGTGCAATTCTATTTGACAGCTCATATATACAAGTACAAATCACAGGTGTTCAATTAATGAAGGAGCATGCCTTTCAATTAAAATGTGCTTTGCATAGAATTGACAAAGAAGAGACTGGAAAGCATGAGACTAACAACATAAATGTTAGCATTGCACCAGTCGCCTTGTGTGCATTTCCTAACAAACCCAAACAAGACTATAATGCAGATCTCTACCATGACTAAAATTTCTAGCATAATTCCAAACTATTCTTCAATAGAGATAGCTTCTTCCAAGAAGTAGCACAACCCCAAGCATGGTCCTGAAGTGAAGCTATCCAATTTGGCCAGAATGGTCAATTAGCGTGCCAATCTGATCCCCAGTAATGGCTCTCGAGATGTTACCGGGTTCCAACAGATTAAAACAAGACAACTGTATAGAAGAAGAACACAGACAACTTCTTTTTTAAACGATAATTTACAAAAAATAAAAATAAATAATTACAGTACATGAAGTGTGAGATGAGACCTGGAATGTTATTCTCCTCACAGAAAGCAACAGCTGTGGTGTCCATAGGAGTGTAGCCTCTAGAAACAAACTCTCTGTATGAGATGTTCAAACCCTGGGCTGCTGTTGTTCCCACTCCTAGGATGACACCCACTGTACAAAGCATCTACAGTGGTACCTTTCAGGACAGCATCAGCATTGACTGTTACCATCAATTCAGTTCAATCAATCAATCAATTATAAGTTAGCAATGAGGACATTGTAGTATACTACTACTTACTTTCTGAAGCTCTGAGGGAAGCAACTGCGTCAGTGGTGAAGAGTGGATTGCCGAGGCCAGAAGCGATGCCCCCGAAAATGACAACTCTCCCTTTGCCAAGATGGCTGATCGCTTTTCGCCTGATGTATGGCTCAGCCACCTCTTGCATTGTCAAGTTTGTCTGCACGCGTGTCGCCACCCCAATCTTTTCCAACGAAGCCTGTAGCACCATCGCATTCATCACTGATGCCATCATGTTGTTGAGTCACTATTATGTCCGTCAACTCAAGGTAAGGTGCCTTAATTAAACTCAAACTCAAAGTCAAATAATCTATATATAATTACCATCCAACTGGGATAAGGGGTTTAGTCTGGTATTTTGGTATTGGTAATCAGGGTTTTGGCAGTAGTAATACATAGTCTTTGATTGCAGCTTTTGGATGTTTAGGTTAGCTGATCTGGATCATTTCAATGTTATTTCTCTTTTGTTATGATAGCATGTAGTGATGAGATGTATAAGGATGTTAAAGTACTAATATCTGGTTTGTATTAACAGGGTTGGTACCGATTTCTGTAACTCTATATAGGTTTCTTTTAATAATATCGGTGGGTAACCACTTTAATAAAAAAAAGTATATATATAATTACCATATTTGGTAGGTGGCGGCCCTATCAACAGCAGTAGACGTAATCCAACTTTCGCCACAGAATATATTTCTGCCTCCAACAACAACCGCAACCTTATAAAATCAACAGAAGCTGTTTTTAAAGAAAAAATAAATAAATTTGGAGCTATGCATGCACCTAGCTGTAGAAATAGCACCAACCTGTATACCCTGGCGAATGGCAACCTGAATTTCTCTTGCGATCAGCATAACAACCTAATAAGGAAAAAACATTAAGGAATTAAATAATTTAATGAATTAACTAAACTGATACATCTAGTATTATTAAAAATACAAAAACAAATGATATAATTATATAATAGAGAACTCAGTAGCACATGCTGGCATGGTTCCAGTTTTTATCCAATCTAAAGGTTCTTTTGACCTCTTTGTTTCATTTTAGGCATTTTTTGGCTTAATTGAGACTTGATTTATCATCTAGTACCATAAAAAGAGAGTACACAAACTTAGGCACCATAATAGTCCTTATCTAGGGTAAAGATATTGACATAGCAGATTTTACTTCATGCAGTCCACGAGTCATATTGGTTCTACTATCTGTGCACTGCATGAAGCAACAACTGCTCTGTCATTATCTTTACCCCTTATCTAAGGTCCCAGTACTATAAGAAAAGTACATAATAGAAAAGTTATTAAAATGAAACAAACAAATTAATTAAACAAATTGCTAACCTGAGATCCCATGTGTTGAACAAGAAAACCGCTAATGGAGTGGTGGTGCCTCTTTGAGAGACAATAGGCTGCGAAATCATGCAACCCACTATCCCAAATTCCCAACGTAGGTTATCTTCTCCCATTTAGCGGTTTCATCTATCATTAAAAAAAAATCAGAACAATTACGATGAAAATCGAAACCCTAGATCTGGAAAATGAAAGATAGGTTATGATCGGATACGAACAAGAAGTTTTGAGGAGAAGCTAGAGGCGACGCTCTTCGTCTTCATCGCCGCCGATCGCAGCTTCACTGTTTCTCTTCTTCTCTTTCGCTCTCTCTCTCTCTCTCTCTCTTTCTTACCAGGGGAGGTGAGCATCTCTCTCGCTTCCTCTCTCTCTCTCTCTCGGTAAGAACCAATGTCGTTTGAACTTGCAATGGCGGGATAATTCTTTTCGTTTTTCAGAGGTGTAATCGAAGAACCAGGAGGTGCGGAGATCGAAGAATCAGGGGGTGGCTGGGTTCTTCTCTCCAGTCTCCACGCGTTAGGGTTCTTCGCGTCGTCGGAAAAAAAAGAAGGGGAAAACGCGTGGAGACTGGAGAGAAGGGAAAACGCGTGGAGAGAGCGGAGAGAAACCAAAACGCGTGGACCCTGTTGAATTACTCTGTGGCTTTTCATGTGGTGGATACGTCTGTAATTAAAGTTAGACCTCTACACGCTTGACAATATGAAACAGATGCATAAAATCACAATTACAATAAGTGGCTGAGATTTAGATCTACTTTTGATGAGTGGCTGAGATCAAATGGATGAACGGCTCAGATTCTCTCTGGACAAATAGAGGGTTGGGTTCCAAAAAAAAATGCGTGATATTAGTAGTGGGGATATATTCAATGTGAAAGCGAAATCATGAACATGGATGGTGTGGTGGTGGTTTAGAGGCTTAACCTAACTTAAAGTTTGACATCACTTGAAGGCTTTTTACTCTTTAAAGATAAGTGAGAAAAAGGGTAGCTTCTCTAATTTATAATACAAAATCTATCTTTATGTTCTATCAGTATGCAGTAACTATATATGACTTTTTTGCTTTTCTTGTCAGTTTTGAAGCTAAAAAAATATGCTCTTCAAATAAAATAAAAAGTTGATGTTAATTTTCTTTTTGGACGTAATTGATTTTCTAATTAAATAATATAAATACTTCTCTATATCCGATTTGAGGAGACAAAAATCGTTAAAATAATATAAATACTTCACCTCTGCTTCGCTCTCCTCTGACAATGTTTTAAAATGCGGTTTTGTTCATACATGCGGAAGGCCACTGCATACCGCATATACAAATTTAATGCGGATTTTAAAATGAGAATTCATATATATACATATTCATATACGTGTATTTAAATTTATTTCCACATAAACAGCATGAAGTGTGGCTTATTGTATGTGAAAAATAAATAAATTTTTGCATAATAATCAAACCTGTTTGCTGCTTCACAATTACAATTAAATATGTTTTCCGCATACAACAAATTTTGTATGTAACAATTATAAAGCCTCATAACACATTAAATTTGAGAATTTGAGTTGGATCCGTATAACGCATATTAAATTTTGATTTCATGCGCCGCATATTAAATTTTGCATCTGTATATCAGCATATGCGATTCACATATGTAGCCGCATATTCAACACTGCTGAGAGAGACTGCATGATGTTCTGACCACAACTGCAGAAGCATATGAAGCCACATATGCGATTTATGCGGCTGCATTTTAAAACACGGCTACTCTCGTGACGAGAGTCTCGCCACATTTTGATCTTGTTGTTCTAGAACATGTAAATAGATCCGTTCAGGTACAATTTTGTCGCTTCTCTACTCCTCTTCCCTTCATTTCCTTTAACAATCTCGTTCTAGAGCATCTATTTAGAGATCCGAACTGTCAAGATCTGTGGTCAAGTTTAGGTTTAAATTTTATTTGCACTTTCCTTTTCTCATTTAGTTACAATTTCTTAGCGAATTTTTTTTAGAAATTAAAAAATATAATCTTCAGAAAAATAATTGATTTTTTTTTTCAAAAAGTAGATACATTCATACTAATTGTATGGTTCCACTATAGACATGTTGATAGGGTTTGACATCGACATAAGATTTAATGACAGAAAAATTCTAAAATTATACCATTAGTGTGGTCCATAAATCTTTACAAGTGCGGTTCTATTTATTTTTTTAGAGAAAAAACAATTATTTCCTTTTCGGAAAAATTAAAATTAAAAGTTCTAAAATAAAAAATCCTTAGCGAAGGTCCTTTTGTACTTCTATCGTTTTAGCGAAATAAGTATTATATTTATTAAAAAATCTACGAAAAATGACAAAATCAATAGCCATAGTATAATATGGTGGCGACCATGATGATGATGATGATGATGATCATAATAATATTTTATAAAATATTAGTAATTACCTATGTTGTATGGATACGGTACAGGTAGCGTATCGAATACGGCAATTTTTAAAAATGAAGGATACGATACGGCTATTATATATATTATTTTTTATTATTTTAATTATATACTTGCAAACCAAATTTTACATTTTTAAGAATTTTTTTACTATTTTTTTAGATAGGTAGAAAATCACTTGATCTGGAAATTCTGTACCATTCAGATCAAGTAATTTTCTACCTATCTAAAAAAAAATAGTAAAAAAATTCTAAAAAATGTAAAATTTGGTTTGCAAGTACATATTTATATGGAGATCATGTTGAACGGTTCGGATCGACCGTTAGGATTTTGAAAACTCAAATATTGAGCCGTGGCACGGAGGCCCTCTATGTTACGCGTAGCACCATAGCCACTTCCTATATATATATATATATATAGAGAGAGAGAGAGAGAGAGAGAGATAGACTAATGTGCTTTCGGTAGCACTTCGGCCGAAGTGCTACCGATTCAAAATCAAATTTTCAAAGTCCAAATGGTCGATCCGAACCGTTCAAGTTGTTCTCCATATTGAAATCTGCTTGGAGACCAAATTTTACATTTTTTGGAATTTTTTTACTATTTATTAAGCCACTTTGAAAATTGCTGATCACATGGTCCAGAATTTAGTTGCACTGTTTTTACTGTTCACCCGGATCAGCAATTTTCAAAGTGGCTTAATAAATAGTAAAAAAATTCCAAAAAATGTAAAATTTGGTCTCCAAGTAGATTTCAATATGGAGAACAACTTGAATGGTTCGGATTGACCATTTGGACTTTGAAAATCCGATTTTGAATCGGTAGCACTTCGGCCGAAGTGCTACCGAAAGCACATTAGTCTATCTCTCTATATATATATATGGCCTTCCTCAGGTCGTGTTTACAAGCGTTAAATGGTTCTTTTCACTTTACGGTTTGAGATTAACTCCAGCCGCTTTGAGATTCGGACTAGCACAGGGTAGTATTATTGGGCTTTGAGATTTGTGCCAAGTTGAAAAGAACGGTCCAGATCTAGTAATTCTAAAAGATTCCCTATTACGGTACCGGGGAGGATCTGAATTCCTGTCAGTGACTATAAAGAGAGCGATCGACACAGAAAACCCGGACTACTCGCAAGTAGGGGTGCACAAAAAGCTCATGACTCGAAATTCAGTTCGGAATCAGTTTGGATTCAACTCACTATAACTCGAGTTAAAACTGACTCGAGTTTACTGACTCGGTTAATTTATGAGTCGATTCCAAGTTAGGCCTAACTCGGTTCGGAATCAACTCGGTTGGACTCATCACACCAAACTCGGTTAATTTAGACATCGTAATATTTAGTAATTTGATGAACTATGTGCTATTTCTTTTGTTTTGTTAATTTATTAGACTCTATACTGTTTTGTTAGACTTTATCGGTTTGTTAATTTTTAATTATGTACTATTTTGGTGTTTTCGTAATTTTTAATTATGTGTTGGCTATTATCTCATTATGTATTGCCTTTAATTGTGTATTATTTTTGTAAATTATGTCATATTTTTTTTGTTAGAATTAAATTAGACCGCCTCACTATGTATTACTTTATGAGTCACGAGTCGACTCACTTCGACTCGAGTTATTTGCGAGTTGATTTCAAATCGGAGTTTTTGACTCGGAATTGGATTAGCGACTCGGACTCAACTCGGCTCATGAGTTTGCGAGTTGAATCCAAGTTGTCCTTAACTCGGACTCAAGTCGGCTCATGAGCAGCCATACTCGCAAGGTGCAAGGGTCGACTCGCTAATATAACTGGAATTCACATTCTCCCCGGTACCGTAATAGGGAATCTTTTACAATTACTAGATCTGGACCATTCTTTTCAACTTGGCACGAATCTCAAAGCCCAATAATATTGCCTTGCGTTGGCCCGAATCTCAAGGCCGCTGAGAGTTAATCTCAAATGAAGGGAATCTTTTATAGTAATAAAGGGGATACTTGTCCATAAAACTGGCACAGTGGGTCCCATATGACGGTACATAACCTTTTTGTGGACCCCTCCAGAGAGCAGGTTTGCCCGGCTATTGCTCGCGCCACTGTCTTTTCCAGCCAACAAGTAGAAGAACCCCAAGGAGGGTCCCACTCTTCAGAAATCCGCTCCTCCGATGGATCCCATATTTGACCTTTCCCTTCAAAATTGCTTAGTCATCCACTTCCAGAAAATCGGGTAATGATTTTAACAGAGCAGTTTCTCTCCAAAATGGCTTCATACAGTGCAAGCGCACAGCGCACAGACCATAGAACCAAAACAGCCTTGCATGTGATTCGTGAGCTGTATGAAGCCAAAACTGCTCTGTTAAAAGCTTTACCCAGAAAATCTCTGGCTTTTTTTTCTGGCATTAGTCACAGTTATACATGATACCGACTTTTGTATTGGTAAATGGCAATTCAATAAGTATTGTCTTAAAATAAAATGAAAGCTCAATTTTTGTACAAAATTGAGAGAAACCCAACGGAGTTCGCATTTATGAGACCGTTGTGAGACTTGTGCCTTCACGGGAGATTTTATACAAGTCAAAATCCTTACTAAATCACATCAAAATCAACTACCTACTAAAACTCAATGAAAATAAAATATCCTGAAGGACAAAAAGAAAACGAATGAAAAAGGTTCCAAGGTCTTAATCAGGCGCTGTAAAAGTAATTCTGCCTTGTCTCTTGAATGACAAGCAACTACAAACCGACAAAGAAAATTGAATCTTTCTTATTTCTCAATTTTTGGCGTTTTGCAGTTTGGCTGCATGGCCGTTGCAGAGAACTTAATTTAAAATACAACATCTGAAATTAATTTAAAATACATTATCCATCATCATGATTTAAAATTTGAAACATTTCCCAAGCTTTTGTAGTTCAAACAGACAGTATCAAAATCTTAGGAGCTCTTGTTCCAGCAGAATTTCAATCTTGTTTTTTTTTTCTTTTTTTTTCTTTTCACCTCCTTTGTTTTTTAAATTAATTAAACCGTGTGGCTCCCGTGCGGCATCTCTCTGATTAGAACAGAAGAGCATTCCACTTTACTTTACTCTCTCTACCGCTAAACAAAATATACAAACAAGCAGCACAGCCGAAAGGAGCCTCTTCTCTTCTCTTTCTTTTAGTTAGTAGTGGCTCCGCTCCTTTCCTCTTTCCCTTTCTCTCTTATAACCACCGCTCCCAAATAATCAACGGCAGTCATATGACCTTGATCAATTTCTCTATCTCTCTCACACACACAGTCACTCATCTCTCCCGTCTCTTTAACCTGGATTAATTGGAAGTTAGACACTGGGAGAGAGAGAGATAGAGAAATGGCGCCGGATTCTCTATTTTCCATTTCAGCGGCTACAGTTATAGAAGATGTGCTCAGACAACATAGCAAGAAGCTCAGCGATCGTGATTTGGCTTCACGCAAAGCAGAGGAGATAGGTACCTCTCTCTCTCTCTCTCTAAAATCTCACAATGCTGAAATTGACAAAATGTAATATCTTATATCCCTAGTTGCATTTATCAGATCCTTTCTTGCCTCTCTTGAATGCCTATTACTTCTAAAATACACAATTTATTATTATAATTTCTTTTGTGAAATGAAGCTATTAGAAGGTATGAGGCGGCAGGATGGCTTAGACGAACAGTCGGGGTGGTTAGTGCGAAAGACTTGCCAGAGGCGCCGTCAGAGGAAGAGTTCAGACTCGGTTTGCGAAACGGATTGATCCTCTGCAATGCTCTCAACAAGGTCCATCCTGGTGCTGTACCAAAGGTACATTTTTCTCACATTGCACCACCAGATTTGTTATATTCTTCATTGATGTCGGAGTGTTCAATTTTGAAAATTTTAGGGAGCATTTTCATTATTTGATTGATTTTTTGGTTGCTTCTTCAGGTAGTAGTGAATCCGGGGGACCCGGTGCTTCAGCCTGATGGAGCGGCTTTATCTGCTTTTCAATATTTTGAAAATGTGAGAAATTTTCTTGTAGCAGTGCAAGAGTTGGGTATACCAACATTCCAGGCCTCTGATTTGGAACAGGTAATCTTGATATTATTCAGAATTTTTGAATATTTTGTCTGTTTCTGCATTATTTTCTCTACTCTTGTATTTTTCTTATTCTTGATTTTCTTGATACCAAGCAAATTGTTGGTATTATCGTAGTAGTCTGTTAATTCTGTGCTCTTCATTTTGGTTCAGTCCTGTACTTCTTATTTAAAGCTTGAGATTTTAAACAATATCTATTATTCATTTTTCTTTTACTGTTCCACTTAACTTCTTTTTTTTGCCCTTTTGCATATTTAATGCACATCAGTTTTTCTAAATTTTCCATGAAATCACTCATCATTGATTTCAGGGAGGAAAAGGTGCAAGGGTTGTGAATTGTGTTCTTGCTATGAAGTCCTACAGTGAATGGAAAAAAACGGGTGGGACCGGATCATGGAAATACGGTGGGATAATTAAACCTGCAAATTTGAGCAAATCATTTTTAAAAAGAAATTCTGAGCAGTCTACAAATTATCTGTCAAGGAGCTTATCAATGAACGAATGCGAAATTTTGTCTGAAGATCATAGCTTGTGTGGAAATATTTCGGCTGATACAAATGAATTGGTTAGTTATGAATTTTTCGGAACAAAATCTGTTGATTATTTTGCTTCCTCACTTTAATTTTAACTTATTTATTGATGGAAAATTAGGTTACAACACGTCCATTGAGAATGTTAATTACTGCAGCTCTGTCAGACAAAAGGCCTGACGAAGTTCCAATGGTACATTTTAATTAATAATTAGTTAATATAATCTTCTTGCCCTTTTGTTTTGTTTATGATGTTAATATTTGGTGCAGCTCTTGGAGTCCATGCTAAGTAAGCTTGTTGAAGAGTTTGACAACCGGATGAGCAACCAAAGTGAATTGGTACACTCCTTTCCAAGGAATAACAAAAAAGGAAAATTATTTTTATGTTTTGGAAGCTAACTTGGTGATATTTATATCTTTGTATAAATAGGTCAAAAGTACTCATAAGGGCTCTGCTGATGGTAGCAAGTCGTTTTCTAAATCAAAAGTGTCAACTGAAATAGCTCCGGGCTTTTATGAGAAAAGAGTAAGCTTTCATATTAAATTAGTATATGTTTAATATTATACAGTAAACTTTAATTGATGTTGTCTAACTTCCACTATGTTATATTTCTTAAGACGGAGGCAGTAGATACATATTATAAGGCAGATAAAGAGAAAGCAAACGAAAAGGCACTGAGACAACATTCAATTTTGGAGCAACAACAGATTGATATTAAGGTAACTCATTGAATAGCAGTTCAACCATTTTTGAACCTAGTTATTGAATTAATGAGAAGGGTTTTAAATAGTTTACTGTAATTACAGGAGCTTAGGCAAATTCTAAGAACTACTAAAGCTGGATTTGAATACATGCAAAAGAAGTACACTGAGGAGCTTAGCATGCTTGGTAAATTATCCCAAAACTCCAAAAGTTACTATTGCTAAAATAAAAATAGAATCCAAAACTAATTTCCAGTATACATAATCTCCCCTCTGTTATATATAACTTTTAATAGGACTGCACATATATGGGCTTGCTAATGCTGCATCGGGCTACCACAAAGTTTTAGAAGAAAATAGAAAACTATATAACCAAGTGCAAGATCTTAAAGGTAAAATTTTCAAGTTTCATAATTTTTTACCACAGATGATAAAATATGTAACATCCCTGTTAAACTAACTCATATTTATTTTAACTTTGTATTCTATTTTAGGAAGTATAAGGGTTTATTGTAGGGTGAGGCCTTTCTTGCCAGGTCAACTGAGTGGCAACACCGTGGGATCCATTGATGAAGGGAATATTACGATTCTAACCCCGTCAAAGCATGGGAAAGAGGCACGCCGAGCTTTTTGTTTCAATAAAGTTTTTGGACCTTCTTCTACTCAAGGTACAAAGATTTAGTGCTCTCTCAAAATGTTTTCCATGTACTAGGGAGAATTATGTCATTATGACCTATGCAATTTTTAAATGAATGTTACAGATGAGGTGTTTTTAGATACACAACCTTTGATTAGATCTGTTCTTGATGGTTACAATGTTTGCATATTTGCATATGGACAAACCGGGTCTGGAAAGACATACACTATGGTAAGTGTTTCAACTTCTAACTAATTAATGAATTATCTTGTTCTTTTATAATTTTTTTCTATATATTTTAAATCCTACATGCAGAGTGGTCCAAAGAATGCAACTGAGAAAACTCAAGGTGTGAATTTTAAAGCACTGAGTGACCTTTTTAAGATCGCCGATCAAAGGAAAGGCATGTTTGTATACGAAATTGCAGTTCAAATGATTGAGATCTATAATGAGCAAGTGCGGGACCTACTTGTTAGTGATGGTCTCAACAAAAGATATCCTTTCAACTTGTTTCTTCTGAAGTTACCATTATTTTTGTCTGTTAGTTCTCAAAGATTCCCATTATGTGCAATAATTAGTAAATGACAGATCAGTATAACCATATAACATAGGTGCTTTTACATAATCTTCTCTGGTTATATACCAAACCAGTTGGCCGGCTAAATGTTTTTCCCTTAACAAAGTGTTTACGCTGGAGATACGAAACAATTCTCAGAATGGGATAAATGTACCAGATGCTAGTCTGGTACGTGTCACGTCAACGTTTGATGTGATAGAATTAATGAATGTTGGTCTCAAGAATCGTGCGGTGGGCTCCACGGCACTTAATGACCGTAGTAGCCGTTCTCACAGGTGCACTTCTGTGCCTCAATTTTTCTATTTGTGGATTATTTGATCTTAATATGCTCCACTTTCAAATAAAAATGTCTTAATACTGGTGATTGTTACCCTGCTCTCTGTATTTTCCTATTAACAAAGAAATGTAAGAAAGAGCATTTCCTAGATCAATTCTGAGACCAGCATGAGTATTAAGTTATCCAATTTTACTTCGGTAGTCCTGATATAGCTATTAAAAAATTCTATCATTTTAGGTAATGACACTAAATAATATTTAATTATGAGTATGACTTAATATTTTCATTTTCAAAGTCCAAATAATCGATCTAAATTGTTCAATATGATCTCCGTATGACTTGCAGACTAAATTTTACATTTTTAGAATTTTTTTACTAAATTTTTAGATAGGTAGAAAATCACTATTTTTGAATGGTCTAGAATCTTTAGATCAAGTGATTTTCTACCTATCCAAAAAAATAGTAAAAAAACTCTGAGAAATGTAAAATTTGATCTACAAGTACATTTTCATACGGAGATCATGTTGAACTGTTCAAATCGATCATTTGAACTTTGAAAATGAAGATATTGATCCATAGTATGGACCAATATGCGCTATGCATAGTACCATAGCCTCACTCTTTAATTATTGTATGTTAAAAGTCCTTTTGATCTTGAATCTATTTTATGGGCTTAGGTAACCTGTGACATTGTATCTTTCTATTGTAAACTGTAATGCTCTACTTTTGTGGGTGTAGTTGTCTAACAGTGCATGTTCAAGGAAGAGACCTGACGGCCGGTACAATTGTTCGCGGGTGCATGCACTTGGTTGATCTGGCCGGAAGTGAACGAGTTGACAAGTCAGAGGTCACAGGAGAGAGGCTAAAAGAGGCACAACACATCAACAAATCCCTCTCCGCTTTAGGAGACGTGATAGCGGCACTGGCGCAAAAGAGTTCTCATGTCCCATACAGGAACAGCAAGCTCACTCAGCTGCTCCAGGATTCTTTAGGTATGTTAAAAAATTGGATTTTCTAAAGTTTTCTGATCCATGTTACGAGTAGAACTAGGGTGTTTAACTCCAAAACCTATAGAAATGACTTTAAATGACGAATCCAAACCATTAAAACCAATCTACTTCACGTGTGAAGCATTTAATTGTTAAATTTATTATTTTTCGAATTAATTTAGTATAAAGTCAAGAGGTCAAAAACAGAAGATTTTCGAGTTAATTTTTCATCATTTTCGACCGCTTGACTTTATACTAAATTAATTCAAAATTTTATAAGTTTGACATGTAAACACATTGCTCGTGAAATAGACCAGTTTCAACGGTTTGGTCTCATCTTTTGAAGTCAATCCGATAGGTAATGGAGTAAAGCTCACCAAAGGGCTTGGTGAGCTTAAGAACACCCTAGTTCTACTCTCCATGTTACATTATTTGCAACTGAAATGGATGTTCTTTTTGGGTTATTTTAAATGACCCCAACTTTAGATGTGGCGATTTGAAAAGGAAGGTACCGTAATGCCTATAATTTGGTCTTTGGTTTTTCTAAGCCTCATCAGATCAAAATCCAGCGAAGTGTGTGATTTGAAACAATTGCTAATTCATGGGATACGGGAAAGCTCTACAACTACATCCAATAATAATTATAGAAACAAAAAATTTACAAGATAACTAAGTTGCACAAGACATGCAAAATTAAATTTTCTTTTACTGGTGAATATGATCGGCATGGATTTTGGCATAAACTGGTAAGATTCAGGGCCAAGATGTACTGAATTCTGTACTCTCCCTACTGTAAATGGAGCAACATGAGCCAAACAAGAATGAACTGACTGTTACTTCTTAGTACCACACAATTTTACACTCGATTAATTACATGTTTAAACCTTTGATTTTAATTTGGTAGGTGGTCAAGCAAAAACATTGATGTTTGTGCATATCAGTCCGGAATTTGATGCAGTAGGGGAGACAGTCAGCACCTTGAAATTTGCCGAGCGTGTTTCAACAGTTGAACTTGGTGCAGCCAAGCTTAACAAAGAGACTGGAGATGTCAGAGATCTTAAAGAACAGGTTTTTGTTTTTGGTATAATTTATTTTTGGAACCCCCCCCCCCACCCACCCGGTTCTTCTTACTATTGATATTCTTGGTTGATTGTAATTTGTTTTTTGTTTTTGTAGATAGCTAGGCTGAAATCAGAACTCGCAATGAAAGAGGGAGGATTAGGACACACTCAAATCACCTATTCCAACAATCCAGAGGCGCTCAGCGCAAGGGCATCATCGCCGTTGATATCAGAGAGGCGATATGATGCTGATTTTTTAAGTAGGCAACCAATGGAGGAAGTGGGAAATATAGAGGTAATGAACTTAAAAATGTAATTTTGTTTTGTGGGTTTTTTTGTAAGTTGCAATAAATATTACTATATATGCAGATAATACTGTCTTTGCTGAAACACTCAAACTTGTTTGGTTATTTGTAAATTTCACCTGGTTGTTACCGGAGTTTGATTTAATTAAACAATCTTCGTATTAGGTCAGCGCAATCTACTAGAAAATTTACAATTTCACTTGGCTTGATTTTGGAGTGGAAAGAGGTTCATGGAATTAGAGGTAATGAATGTTCAAGGCAATTGACCTGTCACTGTACCAATCTAAACAATGGTTTCTGTGCAACTATGAGAAATGTTGGGATTTTTTTTTGTAAAATGATTTTTTTGTTTGGTGCTTCCTTTCATCCATTTTACTTTTAACCATCACAAGTCTTATACTTGTAGCTTAGAAGCACCCCACCATTGAGACAGAAGAAGCCAAGCTTCGACCTCAATGATCTTTTGCGAACAAACTCTGTGTGGCCTAACATGAACCCGAGACTAGAACCGGAAGACAAAGAGATCTCATGCGGTGAATGGATCGACAAGGTTGTGGTCAACACTGCCACTCAGGTTGCCAGAGGGTTAAATTGGGAAGAAGATACAAATAATAGTAATTCCGCCAAAAATGAAAAATTACCGGAGTTCTTTTACCAGAGATACCAACCGAATAGCAAGGATAGTAAACATTTCGGAAGGAAAGAGAGTGTTGATATTGGACAGTTTTATATGAATAACAATACTGACGAGAGTGATGATTTGGATGTGGCAACAAGTGATTCATCAGAGGCTGACATGCTGTGGCAATTTAATATGCCTAATGTCAGTGTTAACGCCTCCTTGGGAGGTAATACTGAAAGCGTTTCTAAGATCAAGAAGCCTCAAGTTAGGCTTGCAGAAGGCTCTAATACGAGGTAATGTTGATTTTGTTGTTGTTGTTGTTCTTTAAGTAAAATGTTTAACTTTCTCATATATTGCTCAATTGATTTTGTTTTGGTGTATTATTTTTAGGACTCCGATTCAATCGCACATACCATTGCCGTCATCGAGAAAAATGTCAAACAGTTCATCCCGCTCGAGTGGAAAGAGAATTTCATCTACTAATGGGAAATTGAGCACTAAGTGAGGTCCCCTTACCATTATGACAGCGTGCTAATTCTTTTTTTCTTTTTTTTCAATTGATTCGTTTTCTCCAAAGTTTGGTGTGAGTAGAGATTGGAGAGCATGTTCAAGTATAGTGATGAGTGGGGTTGATAATAAAGCATAGTTGCTTTGTATTGGTGTGGTGTGTTGATTCTTTTTTTTTTCTCTGTTTTTTTTTCTTTTATTTTACCTTGTTTATAGATCATAAAGGATAAAAAAAAGGTGAAGAACAACTCAAAAGCAAAAGGTTCTTACTTGATTTATAATACAGTCTTCTCTCTCTTTCTGGTGCCAACTTCTCTTTTCACTTTCTTTCTTTCTCTTAATGATTATGCTTTAGCTTTCTCTTTCCCACTTCATTTCTAACTAGTAAATTATATAGTACGTCAATTAGGTGAATTGTCTAGCAGAGAGCAAGTACCAGAAAGGTCAATCTTTTTTCATTAATAATTGCTTGTTTGTGAACTCCTTCCGATTTTTTTTTTTGGTGGCATTAAAAACCAAATTAAGTACATGGTATCGGACGGCTCCGAGTAAATAAGTCAAATTAACACGGTACCAGTGATGGATCCGTATCCTCTGCATTAACTGAAAAGGTAATCTTTTGAGTTAATGAATTTCAACCGTTTGATTTGAAACAGAGTCAATCCGACTTGTGCCTATAACATAGGGGCCCTTTAATATTAGTGCAGATCTAATTTGCACTATTCTTAAAACAGATTGGACAGTCAAGATTCATTAACTCAAAAGATTTCCTTTTGAGTTAATGCAGAGGATACGAATTCTACCAGCGATCCCATTTCAAGCAAGTGTTGGGTAAGTTTTGACTTTATACAAAGTACAAACTATATACAGTGTTATTTTAATTCTATATTTTTATAATTTTATAGTCTGTGCGCTGCATGAAATTAAAATGGTTATGTTAAAATCTTTACCTCCGAATGTTTTTGGATGCGGTGGAGAGTTTCTGAAATCTAAATGATTGAGGCTAAGCATACATTGGTAATAACTCCTGTCCAACAAAGAAGCAATAATTCGAAGAAGTCCATGAAGTTCTAGAAAATTTGCGAGCAAGAGGAAAACAAGCAAATGACATGAGATGGAATTATATTATGTGAATTTAATGAACTTGTGAATGCACACTGATCATGTCAAAGTTGGATACCAGACTAGGGATTGCATACGCAAGATATTTCATTAGATTATTTTTCTTGAATTTCCTTCCGATGAACTATTTTGTTAATAGACTATATGATGATTAGGGTTAAAATGCATATTAGTTTTGTGCTCCAACTATATCCTATGTTTTTATTTCTGTTCTCAAAGTTCAAACAGATGATCCGAACCGTTCAACATGATCTCCATATTAAAATGTAGTTAGAGACCAAATTTTATATTTTTTGAAGAAAAAAAATTACCATCCAAAAACAGTGATTTTGTACCTTATCTAAAAAAATAGAATTTTTTTTTTTCAAAAAATATAAAATTTAGTCTCTAACACATTTTAATATGAATATCTTGTTGAGCGGTTCGGATCAACTGTTTGAACTTTAAAATCAGAAATAGAGATGTGGGATATAGTTGGAACACAACACAAATGGTGCATTTTAACCCTACTCTATTATGATTATTGGTATATCTTAAATCCACAAAATATGCTTTTTGTATATCAGAAATTTCTTTCTTCTTTCTTTTTTATAAAAATAAATAAAGATATCTAAGTACTACTTCAAATAGAAAGTGAATAATCAATTTTCCAAATTAATGCTATTCAAAACCTTATCTAAGGATGTATAATAACAGATAGTTTTGATTGTGTATTATGTATCAAAATGTATGTAAATGACTGTGACTAACAAACCCAACCCTTGTGCTCTAGTAGCATAGCATTTCCTTTTGTTTTCTTCCTTTTGGCATATGCCTATGTTATGTTGCACAAATAAACCATTCAAGGCGGAACTTTTGGCATTCCTTTGAATTTTTTTTCGTTTTTTAGTTCGATGCGTCACTTTCCATTACACATACGATATGTCCTTGATCATATCATGTTTTTTGATAATGGCTTTGTAATGATTAAATGGAGCTTGAGGACCCATTTCAACAAAAAGAAAACAGTACCTGTTTTTGTTCTAGTGTACAAGTGTTTGATGAGGTTCAGATAGCCCCATAAGGAACCATGTTCTGTGTATATGGCCCATAAACACACAATTCAGGCCCAGATGGTTGCATCCAGTACTTGGTTGTAGGCCCTCCTTGAACTGATGCAGAGAAGGTTGCCGAGAAATTTATGGACCTGATTGACGAAAAGAAAAAGGAAGCATGGTGAAAAAATTCAGAAATGAAATTCATGTTCCTGGAAGCTTTCTTTTTGACCGCAAGAGGTTATGAAGATATTTTTTGAGTGAGGCTATGGTGCTATGCATAGCACCAATGGCTAGTGTACTACGGCTCAATATGGTACTTTTTAAAATCCTAACGGTCGATCCGACCGTTCAATGTGATATCCATATGAATATGTACTTGCAAACTAAATTTTATATTTTTTCGAATTTATTTACTATTTTTTCAGATAGGTAGAATTTTGATGGTCCAGAATTTTAAAAAAACACTGATTTTTCTACCTATCTGAAAAAATAGTAAATAAATTCGAAAAAATATAAAATTTAGTTTGCAAGTACATATTCATATGGATATCACATTGAACGGTCGGATCGACCGTTAGGATTTTAAAAAGTACCATATTGAGCCGTAGTACACTAGCCATCCGTGCTATGCATAGCACCATAGCCTCACTCATATTTTTTTACACCAATTTCGCTCCTAATAAAGATTCTTTATACATTGGCTAAGATCTGCGGAAAAGTAATGCATTGTTAATATCCTAATTCTTTTTCTATCAAATACGATGCTTCCTTCTGTTTTGAGTTCATTCTCTATCTTTACAGGAAAGAAATTCCAAAGTTGTCTAATAAAACTAGCAGGGGCGGATCCATGAAAAAATATCGAATCGGATTTAAATTCATTAACCAATTGAGTACTCGATAAAAAATAATATTTTAACTTATACTTTCCAATACTTTGACTTGTAATTTCTGATACTCTAACTTATAATTCTAATTACCAATCAAAATTCAACAAATTTATTTCAATTTTAACCTTAAATTTAATCCAAATTACAAATCAAACGTCCAGAGGGGGGCAAAAAAAATTCCAGAGAGGGGCAAAGTCGGTCGAGACCATAAATCTCTACTACAACTCAAAATCACTCTGGGTCCGCCCGTGAATAAAAGGAAGTTCTCTCTTTCTAATAAGTTTGACAAAAAAAATTGTTTATCTTATTGTTTATTCTTTTTTAATAAGAAGAAAGGATCAATAACCATTAATATCTAATATTTTTTTTATTAGATTAATTTGGAAGTTATCATATTTTTTTGTTGATCCATTAATATCTAATATTTATCTTTTTTTTATTTTTAACTTTGGAAGTTATCATATTTTTTTTCTGATTTGCATATTAAAATATATTGAAATTTTGATAACTCGCGTATACCCTAATATATACCTGTGAATCATTTTATTTTGAGCTGAATATTCTCCTTTGATATGTTATGTTTTTTTCAGAAAATTTCACCTTCCAATTTTCAATAACTTGTGTTACTTGGAGTCTCCTTGATATTTTTTATTTTCGCGATTTTTTATCTAAGTTTCGATTTTTTTTATCTAAGTTTCAGGATTGGAGGAACCGATTTTTTATTTACTATCCTTACACGCGATGTGCAGTTTGCATTAGTTAGTGTTTTCAATGTTTTTGTGCATGTTAATAACAAATTAACGACAATTAAATATTTACGTGCAGAATCTGTATCCTCCCAGATATCTGACTCAAGACAATTGAAATGGACGGCTCAGGTTTCTTCTCTGTCAGTGCCTATTCAGGATGGCCCTGGGCAGTATTATTTGTGCTTTGAGATTCGTGCCAAGCTGAGTTTCAATTGTACTCAGTGAGATAACATGAGGGGATGTGAATTCACTATTGACAACATACAAAATATTATGTTATTTATTCACTTATTTTTGTTATTTTTATATGACAATTTTGCATTATAAAGAACTTCATATGCACAATAACACTTGACTTAAATGACACATGAAATATTAATTTACAAGATTATTTTGTATTTTATAATAAATTATTTATGAATAAGAATATATTACTTGATCACATAACAAAAGTTGTCAAATACATTTTTAAGTTGCGATTTGTATGAAAGTAAGTACTTTCAAACATAATCAATCATATAAAATTTTCATGCTACTACGTATATAGATCAATGAGTGAGGCTATGGTGCTATGCATAGCACCAATGGCTAGTGTACTACGGCTCAATATGGTACTTTTTAAAATCCTAACGGTCGATCCGACCGTTCAATGTGATATCCATATGAATATGTACTTGCAAACTAAATTTTATATTTTTTTGAATTTTTTTACTATTTTTTCAGATAGGTAGAAAAATAAGTGTTTTTTGAAAATTCTGGACCATCAAAATTCTACCTATCTGAAAAAATAGTAAAAAAATTCGAAAAAATATAAAATTTAGTTTGCAAGTACATATTCATATGGTTATCACATTGAACGGTCGGATCGACCGTTAGGATTTTAAAAAGTACCATATTGAGCCGTAGTACACTAGCCATCCGTGCTATGCATAGCACCATAGCCTCACTCTAGATCAATTTTACAATACCCATAACATTTTACTCTATATACTCTAAACTATATAGGAAATCATGTATAGATTTAATTTTTTTTAATTAATAGGATCAATTAACCTCCGAGTTTAACCATTATCTGCGAACCACGTTATTTTTTTGAGGGATGCTTCGGTGGACATAAGGACCTATTTGTAAAATGAACACATTTTCATTTTCAAAGTTCAAACAGTCGATCCGACCGTTCAACATTATCTCCATATTAAAATGTACTTGGAGGTCAAATATAACATTTTTTTGAATTTTTTACTATTTATTAAGATGGTTACAAAATCGTTGTTAGACCATTGAAAAACAACGATTTTGTAACCATCTTAATAAATAGTAAAAAAATTCAAAAAAATGTAAAATTTGACCTCCAAGTACATTTTAATATGGAGATAATGTTGAACGGTCGGATCGACTGTTTGAACTTTGAAAATGAAAATATGTTCATTTTACAAATAGATCCTTATGTCCACCGAAGCAAATGTCTATTTTTTTTTCTCTTTAGTGTAATATATATAGGTATATAACCATAATTTAGTTTAAAAAACAAAGATAATATTAAATACGAGTAAAACTGATATATAAATAATTTTTTTCCTCTCAGTACTCAACATTATTTATCAAAATATCTCCATTGGGATTTTCCGAATCAACTTTTCTTCGGAATCCGATCTAGCATTTTGTTTTTATTATTGGCAGTCTTGCAAGAGTAGAACTAAGGTGTTCTTAAGCTCACCAAGTCTTTTTGTGAATTTAATTCAAAAATCTATCAGATTAACTTCAAACGACACATCCAAATTGTTGAATCTGTTTTCACGAGTGATGCATTTACATGTCAAATTTATAATTTTTCGAACTAGTTCAGTATAAAGTCAAGCGGTCAAAAACTGATGAAAAATGAACTTATTAAATGAACTTATAAATTATTTTTTTACCGTTTGACTTCATACTAAATTAGTTCCAAATTTTAAAAATTTGACATGTAAAAGTATCACTCATGAAGTAGATCGGTTTCAACGGTCTGAATGCGTTGTTTGAAGTCAATCCGATAGGTTTTTGAGTTAATCTCACAAAAATGCTTGGTGAGCTTAAGAACACCTTAGTTCTACTGGTCTTGCAAACATAACAGACAAGGAGCGAAAGACAGCTGAGATGCACGGCAATTGCGCTCCATTCATGTAAAAGATATCCCTTAAAAGAAATGTAAACCATGTTTCTTTTGCCAAGAGCTATTAACCACATTCTAACCCTGAGAAATTGAAAAATCGCCGACATTTTTAAAAATACCCTAAGTTCAATACAAATTATTAAAATTACCCACGGTCCCAAATATTTATTAAAAATACCCATACCGGCCAATAATTGGCCGGTACCGATTAAAAATCCCGACCGACAAATTATTGGCCGGTTCCGTGATTTTTTTTTTTTTTTAGAGAAAAATTGCTAAAATGCTGAAATGAAATCTAACACAAAAAAATTGAATTATTTTTGTAAATATTTGTTAGAAAATACGCTACGAATAGGGCTGAATTTGTGCTAAAATACGGTAAATTACAATAATTATGCTAAAATACAGTAAATTTACTAAAATACGGTAAATTACAATAATTATGTAGAATTATGCTAAAGTACGGTAAATTACGCTAAATTACGTATGAATAGGGCCGATTTTGTGCCATCTTTCATAAAACATAAATTACGTACGAATAGGGATGATATCTTCACTGAGAAGGGAAAAAACGACGACGAAACTTCAAACGGCCATAAAACGGCGCTCGAGTGTCCGATTTCAGCAAATGACCACTTTTCAGAAAGCTTGTGAAAATGCGCATCGTCCGTGCTAGTGATACTAGAAGCCAAATTCAGAATCGCCAAAAAACAAAGAGAAGGGCCTCAAAACTTCAGTTGAAGTTTTCGATTGAGATTTTCATTTCTATTCTCCAATCTACGTAGCTCAGTAAATTAGTTACATAATGGACTTGTAGAATACCAATTTTTATTATTTTTTGGATTTTTTTACTATTTTTTATGTTTTATGAAAGATGGCACAAAATCGGCCCTATTCATACGTAATTTAGCGTAATTTACCGTACTTTAGCATAATTCTACATAATTATTGTAATTTACCGTATTTTAGTAAATTTACTGTATTTTAGCATAATTATTGTAATTTACCGTATTTTAGCACAAATTCAGCCCTATTCGTAGCGTATTTTCTAACAAATATTTAAAAAAACAATTCAATTTTTTTGTGTTAGATTTCATTTCAGCATTTTAGCAATTTTTCTCTAAAAAAAAAAAAAAAAATCACGGAACCGGCCAATAATTGGCCGGTCGGGATTTTTAATCGGTACCGGCCAATTATTGGCCGGTATGGGTATTTTTAATAAAGATTTGGGACCGTGGGTAATTTTAATAATTTGTATTGAACTTAGGGTATTTTTAAAAATGTCGGGAAAAATCGACTGGTTTTATTTATTTTAAATGAAAAATGGAGGTCTAGCCTGCCAGCTTCTTTCAAACTTCTGTTTATATTACGGAAGATTTCCTTATTTTTTGGATTTCGAACTCATAACCTCTCACATAGAGGTCATGCGCCTTTATCACTGAACCAAAGACTAATTCTCGACCGACCTCATTATAAAAATGAAAACTTTTCCAGTTCAGCGGCATCTATTTTATTATTTTTTTTTTCCAAGAATCGTTTCTCCCGTCAAAATCGATTTTTTTTATAAACCATAATTAATTTTTTTTTTACAAAACCATAAGAACTGAAATGTCATTTCGGTCCGTTATTTTTTTTTATTCCGGACCGAAATGACATTTCGGTCCGGTCCCCTTTTTGGATTTTCTGTGGTACTGGTTTCACAAGTTTTCATATGAGCCGCCATAGAAAATAAAAAAAGGGAACCGGACCGAAATATTTTTTATTCCGGACCAAAATGACATTTCAGTTTTTATGGTTTTTGTAAAAAAAAAATAATCATGTTGGTTTCGTAAAAATATTTTTTTTAATTATGATTTATAAAAAAAATTCGTCAAAATCTCAAATTAAACTTATTAATTTATCAACAAGAAACCGAATTTAAACTCAAGTCAAAATTAGTGATCGAAAAAGAAATAAATTGAAAATATTTAAGAAACAAGATTTGCGAGTAATGAGGAATCTGAGCATATAGGGACCCGTTTCTCTGACAAGGAGAGGAGACTTTTGGGGTGGCATCCATCAACCCTCTAATGCTCTTTGATGGCGGAGAAAAAGCGAACAAAAGAAGGGAAAAAAATAGAGATCAGGGGAGAAAAAGCAAGAAGACATTCCTCCCCTCGAGCACTGCAAATGTGGGACCCACTGCTCCTAGCTGTAGATCCGGATCGGCGAAGGAAAATAATTCAAATTTTGAGTTAGATCCGAACCGTCCGATCTGTTTTGGCACGAATATTGAAGGGCCCCGTACATTTTTACTTCGGGGCGGATTGTAGTCATCTGATCCGACGGTTCGGCTTTAAAGTCAAAATTTGAGTTACCTCAGAGAAACAGGACACGGAAAATACGGGACGCCCCTTTGATCGTACGACCTTATATGTAGTATGGCAGTTTAGATTAAGTTTGGGCAGCCGGGCAGGTACAGAACTGCTATTCGGTCTGATGCAAATATAGACTGTCCGATCATATTTAAACGGTTGAGATCTACCCATGTAGATAGATCCATTAAACTCCATCCAGTTGAATTGGAGCTGGTAATCTTTTCTGCGGAGAAAATAATTGGTACAGCTAGGGCTCACAATTAGCCCTGGAAAGACCGGTGTAGGGTCCACTAACTGGGACCCGCCCACATGGCCACGTCATCACATCCCGCGTTGTCGTTTTCCAGATGACATTTATTTGCATTTTGCGGCATTCTTGAGATCTCCTGCGTCAAGTACAAAACTTGTCGTACTTAAAACACACAACTGATATGTGGGTTCAACACTCCACCCACTAAAAGAACTAAAGAAGCATGCATCGTGGGGACAGAAGAATACTACACATGTGATTATAAGGTATTAACCGCAAAAGATCTCCACCTGTCACTCTCCAATACTTTACAAACTCCTTTCCTTTTCCAAGCGAATGGCCTTCTACATTCGACGCGTTAAGTCGCTGGCGCCGAATTTGTTTTTGTGCGTTGATTTCCGATCCGACGGATGTGAAACCGAATTGCATGGTTCGGTTCGGTGGTTTTGTTGGTAGCAATTAGCAAAGCATAGAATAAGGGTAATGACAACCTACAACTGATTTTTTTTTAGCACTTCATCGTACCCCGAAGGAATGACAACCTATAACTGATTTCCAATGCATGACATGATTACATCTGATGTTGTTCAAATTAAATAGTTATTGATTGTGATTAGAAAGTAGTATTAAGTTATCATATCTTATAAGTTAATTAATGCGCGAACTGGTTCAAGTTAAAGAGCTCATACCATATAATTGAACGGCGAATTGGAATCCGTGAAGCTCAAAGACATAAAAAATGATGAAAAATTGAAAAATAGAGTTTTATAAATTATTCTAATGTGTTTATTTTTTATTATAATTGACTGTTTGATTTTGTATTAAATGAATTCAAAGAATTTAAAATTTTGTATGTACACACATTACTTGTGAAGTAGATCAATTTTAACAGTTTAGATTATCGTTTGAAATCAATTTGATAGATTTAAAACTTATTCTCATCAAACTCTCTTAATGAACATAACACACGCTATCTTTACTTCTCGATAAGTGGACAACAACAAAAAATTAATGTGCTAAATTGATTAGATTTAGGATAACATGATGAACATTTTTTATGTTGCATGCATAAATCAGGTATTGAGAGAACACGGTCGCAGGTCTAATTGGATCTTATATCGTTTAGCTTATTTGATCTAAAACAAGAATTATTTTCAAGTCTCGAGCTCAAGTTCTTTACATTATCTGTCTTTATCAAATCAACTTAATATAAGAAGTTTCTTTTATATGACTATCATACCTTTTAAATATTTTTATATAATCATTCACGGCATTTTAAAATTGTTGCATCATGAGTAAGTTAATATCTAAATACTTAAAAATCTAGTAATATAAATAGATATCAGATTTTACTTGACTGAGGTTAATTAACTCAGAGCTTAATTCAATTGATCTCAATCCGTTCTCTAATCAATTTTATTATTACCAAAAAAATTTGTGAGCTCGGAACTAAAATTCATGACCTAATCCATCGAGCAATTATGCTTTATACTGATTAACAAATAGTCACTTCCTAATTATACGGGCAAAAAATTATCTCTATTAATTAAGCCATAGAATAACGTCTCAAATTTTTGGTCATTCGGAAAATTACTCCTTGTTAATTTTGTATTGCTTTCAATTTTCAGTTCAGTTATTAACTTATTATCCGTTGATTCCGGTCCTGTCCCAAGAAATGAACCATCGGAACAAATAGGGGTACATTAATTGCGTACCCGTAGCAGTGCCTGCCTTGCTGGAGCAAGCCGTCAAAGCACCCATGATTCCTCCTCCCATACAACTTCTTTCTCAATTTTTTAATTCAGTTTTTCTCATTACTCGCTCGCCAATCCCCTCTGTCCCTCTCCTCTCTCTCTCTCTCTCTCTCTCTCTCTCTCTCTCAGTTCCTCCGTCGAGGTCCCTCAAATCCCCAAATCTTCCAAAATCCAGCTATATACACACCCTCTCTAATACCAACACTCTTTCTCTCTCCTCCATTTCTTCTTTTCTCTTCTTTCATACCATCAGATTAGATCCCCTCACACTCCCATTTCCTTCTTTCCCTCTCCAATCGCCCAGCCAATTTTCCACAGAAGCCCCTCGAATAATGCGCATTTCGTACAACTGATCCCTGCCACTGCAATGCGGATGGATTAGGTTCTCCGATTCCCTCCGCAATGAGCGCCGCCACGGCGATCTCGCCTGCCTCCGGTCCGATCGGACGGCCGCCGCTCGTCCCCCTCGCGACGCTGATCGGTCGTGAGCTTCGCGAGGAAAACTCAGATAGTCCAATCGTGAAGTACGAGTATTACAACTACGCCAAGCGTGGGGAGGATTTGGTCCTTAGCAAACCAGATTGCCTTCGCGTGCCTAACGATCCCTCCACCTCTTTCTCTGTCTTTGGTGTATGTTGTTTCTGCTTTTTGTTGGGGACCTTTTGTTTTGTAATTAGGCCGCTGTGTTGTTGCGTACTTTGAATGAGACTCCAGCTAGCAGAGGTTTATGTCTTATTTTGGGGGTTCCCTGATGGGAGATTATACTTTTTTGGAATAGACCTTGTTCCGTCACTATAATTGTGAAAATGACCTTGATCGCTCTAGTAACTGCTAGTTTTTCGTTTCTTAATAAAATGTGCTTTAGGGAGTAAATCCCTATGAATATTTTTATGTTAGTTTCAGTTCTTATCTGATATGATGTGTTTTGTATAGGTATTTGATGGGCACAATGGGGTATCAGCTGCTGTGTACTCAAAGGAGCATTTATTGGATCATGTGATGAGTGCAGTGCCAGAAGGGATTAGCAGAGATGAGTGGTTGCAAACTCTACCCAGTGCACTTGTGGCTGGTTTTGTCAAGTGCGATATAGATTTTCAGAGAAAAGGTACTTCTTTTAATTTTATTTCTGTTCTTATTTCACTGATCTATACATGTCTCATGGATGCTGTATTTTTGTGCTCTAAATTAACATAATGCTGGTATCTACCTGCCTTCTATGCACCAGTATCAGTTGGTACGGTAATCCAATGTCTTCTATGGTGCTCTGTCTTATGTTTATGTCCTTTAAATCAGACCCATTTTTCTTTGGATATTTCTGTGTTATGATGTTTGTTGCATCTGTAAGTTTTCTTAAAAATTGAGATTCAAAGATGCAGAGCAGAGTGATAATACTGGCAGTTGTGCATAAATCAAGGCTGTCTCGCAAAACACACAAAAATTTAAAAAACAAAGAAAATGCAAATTTGTAACGTTTTTCCCTTAACAGGGGAGGTGTCGGGCACCACGGCCACACTAGTAGTCATCGACGGGCTCACTGTTACAGTGGCATCAGTTGGGGATTCAAGATGCATTTTGGTGACGCCAGGTGGCGAGCTCTCATTGCTCACAGTGGATCATCGATTAGATGATAATGAGGATGAGGTCAACCGTGTTAGAGCGAGTGGTGGTGAGGTTGGAAGACTCAACATTTGTGGTGGCCAGGAGGTATGGAAGTGTGTCACTGTATTTTTTCATTTTTCTGAAAAGTGTCGTCCACTCTCCTAGAAATCATCAAATGTCATGTGTAGGTTGGGAAAATGCGAATTATCATACACATTCAAATGATGTGAAAAAATCAGGATAGCAATTTCAAATTCTTCACAGAAGTTTGAGACATCATTTGAATCCTTCAAAATGGGAAGACTCATGCATAACTGAGCAAGCAGAAGAATGTCACATCTACATTTTTAATACATGCAAAATTCCCATAACGACCCTCTACTAAACAACTCTGGCAACATCATTACCTCACCTTGTTATTTGAACCTGCACAATGAGAAAGTGACAGGTGTTATTAGCATTCTTTTTACAAAATTAGGTGAAGAGTAAGGACAAGTGGTATACACAAAAGTTATTGCTTTGTCTTTTCTGGACTTGAAGCCATTTATTTTTTTTACTGTTTTTTTTAAGTAATCATCTATTATTTATTTGGTTTCAGGTCGGTCCACTCCGATGCTGGCCAGGTGGGTTGTGCTTGTCAAGGTCTATTGGAGATATGGATGTTGGGGAGTTTATAGTCCCTGTGCCTCATGTGAAGCAAGTCAAGGTAACATCACATTTTGTACTGGTGGATTGGTCTATGTTTTGCTTTCACTCATGTGTTTAATGTATTGCCTGGTAGAGGGTGCAACTGTTGCGTGCCTCCATCTTGGCTCCATTTTATGCAATTTAAGTAAAATTTGAAAAGCAAATTGCAAAATGGAACTTTAGATATGATTTACATCCCTTTTCTCTACATCACATAAAAAAATTACAGCATTTGGATCACATCTAACAGTTCTATTCTGATACTTTGAGTTACATATCTTAAACAATTAAATTTTTAAGATGAAGGCTGGTTTTGAGGTAACCAAAATGGAGCCATTTGAAGATTACTTGAGGAGTGGAGCCAAAATGGAGGCTGGTTTTTGAAAGCACCGATGAAATCATTTAGGGACAGCAATGTATTGAATATATATTCTATACATTTGTATATATTTCAATAAGAATAATTTGTTTCTTGACAAGTTTGCACCTCGCATTTGTTCTATTTTAATTTTCACATGAAGTAGCAATTAGGTTTAGTTTTGGAGGCTGTGACAAAATATATTCCGAAAGTTAAATACAAAATTGAATATGGAGAAGAAAAATTGTCTTGGTCATTGCAATTCCAATATAAGCTCTGCAATGGTCAATTTTTTCAGGATTATTGGTGGCCTTATAATTTATCTTCTTTGCGAAGGCTGCCAAGTAATGGCGCTGTAGCAAAAACCCTATTGCTTTGTGTTTTGTTGACCAAAGTTTTATGGAAAAAATTACAATGAATCTAACCTCGGTCGGCTCATTTGGTTAATAGAACTGAATTTTCCATTTATTCAGTTCATTGATATCTCTTCACAGTAGTTCTATATGTTTTCAAGGGTATCATTCAGTTAATTTACCATTGTAATTTTACCATTTATTTAGCTCCCAAATACGGGTGGACGACTAATTATTGCCTCAGATGGGATTTGGGATGCAATGAAGAATGATGTGGCTGTCAAGTCTTGCCGGGGCTTGTTTACCAAAGAAGCTGCAAGAACAATCGTTAAGGTAAAGCTACTATTGCACTCTTTTACTTTAAAGTCAATTTACATGTTTATGTATTATATTCATTTATTGGTAATTCAGAAGCCCTTGAACTTAGTCATCACCTTCTGTCTTCTCTGGGATTAGAACCTGTCACCTCATGGCTTGAAATTTGGCAGAGATCTGGTGCTACAAATGGTCAGACGTGTGATTAACCGTGTTTAACTGAAAATTGGCAGAGATACCTGTTTAACTGAAATTTGGGGACTCACTCCTGACCAAGTGCACTTGGCATGAAACTCAAATTGACTTGGAACACGAGATTTGCTATGTATCAAAACAAATGGATGTAAGATTAAGTACCAGTCCTGGCTACTCAACATAATGGAAGTACTAGGCTAAGATGCAACTGATTAACACCAATACTAACTGATCTGACTGGACCAGACGTGCAATTTTAAAATTGCTTAAAATAAGAAGGGAAAGATGGTTATGTTACTTAAAAAATACATCTCTGTGATTTAGAAATGGTGCTTTCTTAGTTTCTCTGTTGTCCATTAATTTTTAACAAACTATCAGAAAAGGACTTGCTGTGTGGAAAACTACTTGGTTTTGGACAATGAAATTTACCTATGGCGTGCATTATTTTCAAACTGTGCTGTATGAATTTGTAATTAAAAATGTATTCTTTTTCTAGACTACAGTAGTCAAACCTAATTAATTATCATTTCAAAAATCAACTAATTGTAGGGCAAATCTAGAGTAGGAGGTTCATCAAAAGACTTTAATTTATGTTGAAAATCCTCAGTTTTTCCTTGAACTATTCAATAAGTCTTATGTTTTCTTTTTAGAATGCATTGAGAACAAGTGGATTGAAAGACGACACGACATGCTTGGTGGTTGATGTAATCACAACAATTCGCAATGTTACAGCTGGCGCAGAGCTGTCACTGCCTTCTCCAAAGAAGTCTCAGAAGCTGAAGGCTCTGTTTCTTGGCAAAAAATCACATACAATGAGTGACGAGGGTAAAGCAGGACGCTATTCTCGCTCTGTTGGTTCGATCGAGGAATTATTTGAAGAGGGATCTGCCATGCTTGAAAAAAGGCAAGCATTTCTTTTATTTCTTTTATGTTTATCATATTGGGAATGTGAATTTTGGCAACTGTCAGACTCGATAAAGACCAATCAATGTTTTTGTTTGGAACAATTTTTTTATTAGATTATTTTATGAATAATCTATCTATTTCGAGGCATTTAATATTATACTCACCATAATTGTTTTTTTGAAAAAACATAAATTGAGATCAACTCATCCTGGTGTTTTTTTATATCAGGTTACCATCCAGGGCAAGCTCTGATCCATTCCGTTGTGCAATATGTCAACTGCAACAATCACCTAGTGAAGATCTACTAACGGATAATGGCCCTGAAAGGAGCCAGAACAAACTGGAGGGTCCATTTCTCTGTACCGACTGCAGAAAAAAGAAGGATGCAATGGAAGGAAAGAACCGCCCTCCCAAACCACCTAAAAACAGATGAAATCTTGCTAATATTTTATGCAATTCAAATTTGGTTGTGCAGTCAGATTTTTCTAGTAGTTTTCTGTAAAAATGGAGAATAAACCTTGCTTTTGTTTGGTGAGAGAGAGAGAGAGCAAGAGAACTAACCAGTGTACCAGGGAAGTTGAGGGGTCTAAATCTAATTTTAAGAAAGTTGAGGGTTTGAACTGGCTAACCAACTTGGGAGATTTGTACTGATGTGTGTTGTTTATACACTGAGAATGTTTGAATTGAAAGAGCTGAGGCCCTTTGTTTTGATGGATTTGACATGTATTTAAGAGAGCTTGAACTAATGCACTATATATAATTTTTTATTTAATTTCTTTTTTTGTTTTCTGTCGTGGCATGTGTACTATATATCATTTTTTACGAGGCTATGGTATTATGTTCATATTATATGGATCAAGATCTTTAAAAACTCGAACAATCAACTTGAAACCGTTCAACATGATTTCTATATAAATGTATACTTATAATTTATAAATCACATTTTACATATTTTGGTATTTTTAACTATTTTTTTAGCTAGATAGAAAACACTTGATATAAAGATTCTCGACCATTCAAAATCAGTGATTTTTTACCTATGTAAATAAATAGTAAAAAGGATTTAAAAAAAAATGTAAATTTTAGTCTGAAGGTATATTTTAATATGAGAATCATGTTGTACGTTCAAATTAACTATTTAGACTTTAAATATAAAAATATTGATTCGTAATATGAAGCAATATACTTGATGCATAGTAAGATAGCCTCACTCTTATATTTAATTTTTTTTTTTGTTTTTCTTCCAGTTAAAATATCAGAGGTTTGAGATACAGCTGTTCTATTCGTTTAACTTTGATATGTGGGGTTCTGATTAGTCTCCTTGTTAGATATTCACGTGGTGACGTATAATGGCTAACTGTGTATAGAACAATGTTCGCATTTGTGATAACAAAGCTGAAACTGGTAGGCCGAAAATGTGAGATAAACATTGCTAAATTCCTAGTACTATTTAAGGAATCAAAACTAGCATCTCATCACTAAATAATTTACAATTTCAATCATGTACAGAACTGCCAATTACAGTGTACAACTAAGGAAAATACAAATCCAAAACCACTAAGGAAACTAGGAAAGAAAACACAGCAACATCAAAAGAAGAGGAAAGAAAAATGTACTCCCAACCCCGCAAAAAATACCTACTAAGCTATCATTAGGACACTACAAACCTGTGTAAAACTGTCAGAATGATCCCAAAAAAATAGAATCGCCACATGAGTTCCTTGTATCCATTTCTGAATAACACCCCATAATATTCTTATTCTCACCTCTAACACCAGGGAATAATAGTCCTCCAGTATCGGCAATACTGCCTGCACTGAAAGCACTTCCTGAAAATGAACTGAACTGGTTAGGAGCCGTAGGTGACTGTGGAGGAACTGTTCCAGTTATCTGCAACAGATCTTCTATGACTTCTGACGGTGCATGTGGCAGTGCAAAGCTCATTCCAGGAGTTGATTGCTCTGTCCAAAAGCAAATATTTAACAAATGCTTAGTATTTTCAAATTAATAATTGGGAAACACGGCCCACATTTTGATTTGCAGGAAACATCCATGATTTTTGGTATTTGCAAAAGGGACTTCATTAGAGAAAGCTAGACAGGGAATTGTAGTAATGGTGTACACTTTTTTGTAATGTAGAAATATTTCTTTCTTTCTCAGACCAACATTTTATTTGGATTGTTTTTGCAGAAAGACACTAGTTTTTACATAAAAATAACTGATTGCAATCACGTTTTTAAAAACGAGACAAACAAAAGAAAGTCAAAATTCAAAAGCAATTTAGAGGAAAGGCCATTTTATTTATGTTGTTTAATTACAGAACCAAGGTCAAAATTGTCCTTCTTTTTGGTTTTCCCTTACACCCAGTTAAGTTCGAGTTATGGATGTTTTCAAATTTCAAATATCACAAATATCAATGGCACTCCTTTTATGTATATAAACCCCTACATTGAGAATGCCTTACCAAGATTAGTCACGAGCAAATCCGAAGCATCAACAGGCACTTGCACATTTTTCGCTTGCTCTTGATTGAGCTCCATTATTTTTTCAGGATATTTGTAGCATTCGTGCTTTAGTCTGTCCACAATTGCCTAAAACGAAAAACATTTGTACCCACAATAAAGATTTGGGTTTTCCTAGAAAGAAAAAGAAAGAATGAAACAAAAGAAAAGGCAGAAAAGGCATAAAGAGTGTACCTTCTGGGGTAAAGTAAGCTCTTTCAGGCTGCAGTAGCTGTTACCAAAAATAGATCCGACAGGTTGGTAAATGCAATTTAATAAAAGAACAAATCCTTGGCCGCTATTGTAAGAATAGAACTTGTTATAATCCAAGCAGCACTCCCTTGCATGCTCTATTGTAGCTTCCCACATTTTGTTAGACATTCCACTTCCAAGTAACTAGAAAACAGAAACATAAAAGAATTTAAAAAATAAACTCAGAAAATAATATTTTTCAGTTTATTGGCAGAAAATAACATTTTGTTAAAATCAAAGTGTATTTAAGCCAGAAAGTGACCATTCTCCCCTAAAATTCCTTTCTAACTAATGTAAGATTAGTACCGGTGTTCTGAATATAAATATTATGTCCATGTAACATAACCTGTTCAAATTTCTTCTACAAATCTAACAGTTGTGTGTATCTTCAAAAGCTCAAAAAGTAATGGATCATGCTTTAACAAATGAAAACCTCTGGGTATTATTTGCAGTTAAAAGAGTAACCAATTGTAATCTACATTTCTTACATTGCGTAAGCCTTCTGGATCAATAACAAGTTTTCTCAAGAAATCTTGAACAGTGCTTATGTTGCAATCAGCCAATCTTTTATGAAAGACCCCATCTTTTCCTATTTTCTCCAATCGCCACACGTCATCCAATAGAGCAGGAGGATGATGCTTCTTATATGCTAAAATTAAAAAGGAAAATTAATATACAAAATTAGTGTTTGAGCTTCGAAAATACATAGAGACAACCGTGATGGCTATGGCTAAGGTACAAGAAAAATACTGCTATAGACCATATTATACCAATTTATGCCCATCCATTATCTAAGGCTCTTCACTCTGATTTTTTTTTCTTTTTAGCAACTGTCTCAGATTGCCTGGAGGCAAATTGGTACTGCCAAATATTAAATTTTGCTATTGGCCTCAACAGAAAGTATAAAAAAAAAAAAAACTTTCAAATGGAAGTTAGCATTGTAAAAGTGCCATTAAAAAAAAACAAAAATACTTACACTCGCCACGATGATCTTTGACCATGAAAGAAGTGCTAACTCCTTCTTGCACTTTCTCTTCAGTACCATTAACACCAACAAAAACCCTAGCACCCAGTCTAAATCTCCTGTTGCGCCTCCAGCTGGAGTTGTCAGTGAAGGCTATGTCAGTAATGAACCCTACCCCACCAGTCAGTTTAATCTCGACCTCACCCGAGAGAAGTGGCCGCTTCCCTTCCCTTTCCCGAACTATACTTTCCGCAAATTCAGTTTCAGTCCAAGAAGTTTTTTCGTCGCTGTTAAAATCTCCATCAAGTACCACAATTTCAACTCTTGCTGAGGAGAGAGGGGAGGAGGTCACAACTTGGTTTACAATAGCGTCAGTAAGGCAAATTTGGATAGGTTGGTTATTTTGGGTTTTTATGGGGCTGCTTGTGAAAAGTGTATGGGGTATTTCTGTCTTGAAAGAAAGCTGGTACTGGTGTCTCGGTGACCCAGCCGGAATCTGAAGTGGATATCTACAGTCAAACCATTCAAAATTGAAAATCAGAAATAAAAACTTTCTGATAGTTAAATTTAAAACTAGAAACTTCTATTTAATTATGTTTTATATACCTGTGTGTCACATGCACATGGCGTATAAGAGCATTTTGCACCTCTTCTTGGACCTGAATTTGAATTTAACAGAGTCAAGAAATGAATAAAAGGCCATATAGCATTTTGTCAAACATCTTACATGCAAGGAGAAAGGTTACTATAAAAGAGATCTTACAACTTTTCGCAGAAAAGGTTCAATTTTTGGCAAATTGAGTTGCATATATCTTGCTCCCATTGCTTCTTTCAAAGAACTGTAATTAAAGTGAATCAGACAAGAGATTAGCAAAATATTATGAAATATAGTATTAGTTTCAGTTAGGAAACCATTAGCACACAATGCAGTAATTCAAAAGAAGGCCAACATTAAAACTACAAAAAACAAAATCACACACAATGCTCAAACTACAACCCCAGTTTAATTAACAATTCAAATAAAAATCAACAGTCAGATTCAAAATCCACTCACTTGACAACAGCCTTTCTTCGTTTAGAGTCTTGCACCAACAAATCCTCTTCCCCATCCCCTTCATTACTAAAAACCCTCTTCAAATCCATCTCTAACCAATTGACAATGACTAAGACATAATTTCATTGGCATCATTATGTCAGATATATATACGAAGTTAACAGAGAAGCAGCGGAGAAGCTTCTCATGCATCGTGAGGAAGAAGCCCTCGCGCGCCCCGAGAAAAAAAGGGAGGGGACGCAAAAGTAAAAACAACAAAGATTCGGACTTTTTGGAAAAGGATGGAATTTTGTCAGAGGGAGCAAAAGGTAAGTTACAGTAGTTTCTCAGACTGCGCACGTAGCGCTAGTACTCATATCAGATGAGGTTGTCGAAAGCGATCTTGGCGCTGACAACCAAGAGGAGAAAAGAATGTCGACGCGAGAAAGTTCGAGGAAGCAGGGGAACTGGGGTCCCCCGTCCCTGGTAGTTTTTGGTCGTTAGGGTTTAGAGAGAGAGAGGAGAATGGAGAATGGAGCGAGTCAGAGGGGAGGGGGAGAGGGAATTCAAATCAACTGAGGTAACAAAATTTTTGTGTTTAGATCTGGACCGTCCGATCTGCAATGGCACAAATAATTAAAGATACCCCGTACTTTTCACCTCGCGCCGGATTAGCCCGGATTCTGATCGGACGGTTTGAATCTGAACTCATATATTCTGTTACCACAGAGGAATGGATTCAGAGTCGCATGGAGTTGAGATCCAGTCCGTAGCTTCGGATAGTTTTTCCATTCCGAATCTCCAATAGTTTGAAAATTCATTTAGATGGACCGAGATAAATCTTGGTCGTCCATTTCAGATCGAACAGTATATTTTTAAACCTGGCTATTAACTGATTTAATAGTCAAGCATAGGGTTCAATGACTTCAATCCTTAAAAATCAAATCCTGTAGTGTAGTGTAGGCTGACTGTACACCTGTCCGTAATTAACTCTGTGAATTCCTTGCCTACCAACGGCCGATCTTTTTATTCATAGCATTATTTAAGAAAAAAAAATTAAATCTGTAATATTATTTTTTACAAAATATTCCAAACTAATAAAATCGCAATGATTCGTTGATTGGAGATAATTCTTCCAGGTTGGATGTATTCTTCTCATTTTTACGAACAAAATGTGTCTAATAGTAAATGTATTTTTTTCAACCATTTTGATAGCCCTCTATTTTTTTTTTTAACAAATTAGACCACATATTAGTATTTTAAACGCGCATACTTTTATTTTATTATAAATTAGACCATATAATAATTGGAGCAATTTTTTTGGGTCAGAATATTGTCTCATTTTTACGAACAACAAAATGTCGTTTGCTTCTTTTGTGAGCGGGGCCCATACAATATGTATAATTATGTCGGATTTAATATAAAATGATATATGCTGTTTATATGTAATATTTGATCATATAATAGAAAAATTATATATGATTAATGTTAATTTCATTTCGATATTGATTTTTTCATATTAAACTTATAAATTAGTAAGAAAATCATGATTTCTTTACCAGGAAAATTAATTCCTTTACGTTATTTTACTTGAATCATAGAATAGCAAAAAAATATTCCTACATATTCTATATCGACCAGTATTCTAAATAGCGCGCTATAGCGCCGCTATAGTGTTTTTGGACTCCAAATGCTACGCTATGACATCAAAATGCGCTATTTGCGCTACGGCCGCTACAGCGCTATAGCGGTCCGCTATTGCGCTATTTGCACTATACAATATGGGTTTTTTTTTTTTTTTTTTAAGAAATTTATATGGGTTTTAAATAAAGATAAAAAAAATCTCAAACCGAAATTGAATTTGTTGCTACTTGCTACAGATAAATCAATTTGAAATTGGAAATATAAATTGAAATTTGAATAGAAAAAAAGTCCAAACCGAAATTAAAATTTGAATATAAAAAAAAAATAGATTATGTCATGAATCATGATGCATAATATATTTTTAATAGGAAAAATCGATAGTTTATGATATTACTATGGATATTTTGAACCGCAATTTGGACTTTGTACGGGTTCAATATGAATATTATAATTTCTTAATTACTTTGGTGTTATTTATTGTTCTATGAGACTTTAGATAATGTTGATATTTAGTACAAATATTGAATATACGAAATGTAAAAAAAAAACGCTATTTGGAATAGCTTCCGCTATAGCGACGCTATTCGCTATAGCTTTTTTTTTTGCCTTCCCGCTACGACGCTATAAACGCTATTTAGAACCTTGATATCGACTAATTGATTTAGTGTAGATATGATATGCATCCATTTAGTTGAAACATCGGCTACAAAAATAATGTTCGTATAATTATTTTCAAATATGCAAACACATGTATTGAATGTCCGCCTTTGTATTATTTTTTTTTCCAAATATTTACGACTGTATTGTCTTTGCTTAAAGTAAGTAATACTAAATAAATGTACATAGTTAAAATCTCACTACATCCAATTCTTTCCGTGTATTTTTCTAGAGGAGAGTTTAAATGCCTCCATTTTTAAAAACTTTAATAACTCAGAATTTAAAATTTAAAAGTCAAAATAAAACCGTTGAATATGATCTACATCATTTTATCTATGTGTTCATAAAAATTTATCACATTTTAATTTTGTTTTTATGTGAATCAATAAGTTAAAAAATCAACGTCTAGAAATTATTCACATTAGTACGTTTTTTACAAGCTTTTGATGACAACCAAAACAAAATTGAAATATCATAATTTTTTACATGTGCATAGATAAAATGATGTATATCATATCCAACAGTTTTATTTTGACTTTTAAATTTTAAATTTTGAGTTATTAATTTAAAATAGAGGTATGATGGAGGCATGAAAAATAGAGGCATTTGAATCCTTCTCATTCTTCTAACATGTTTCAACTTTTTTATTTAAATCAAAAGATAAAATCACAAAATGGCCATTGAAACGGGTTGAAGCAACAAAGAGACTTCACACCTAGTAAATATAACTATGAAAATTTCCAGTGTGCCGGCTATGTCTTCGTTTTTTCTTTCTTTTCTTATTTTACGAACAAGTTGGTATATTATTTTACTATTTCCGACGTGGCAGTGTATCATTAGCTGAATTTAAAAGTATATTAGCTCGTTCGTTATATTTATTCTTAGTAGTTGGTTGTTGGAATTAAACCAGGCTACTTTTCTTGAATATTCACAGTAGATGATGTTTCACTGTGAAGAACATATTTTTTGATCCTACAATGATTTATGGTGATTTATCAAATTGTGTATTGTAGAACTTGAACTCTAAAATCTCTTGAAAATTACTCCAATTTTTTTCTACTGGTGTTAGAAGTTGGATTCAGCAAAGTGATTAGAAATTATCGTCGGTTTATCGGTTACCTTCTCACACTTAAATTAGTTGAACAATTGATCTATCAATATGTGATTATCAAATTTGTTCTAAATCTCTTGAAAATGAGGGATATATCTAAGATGGAATCAGGCTTTTTCGACAAGAAACAAGAAACAAAATATTAGTTTTACCCATCTGAAAAAAATTGTTCAGATTTTGTTCAGTGCATGATTCACCATTTTTTTTTTTTTTGCTTGAAAAAGAGTATAAATCATGCCCATTTGAAGAATAATTTTGTACGATCTTTAATGTGAAAAAACAAATTATATACTCAAAGATAGATAGAGGATATTTTTGAACGATAATTATCATCTCTTCAAAATATATATACACAATTTGTTTTACGAAAAAAAAAATTCTATAACGGAGAACCTTATTTGAGAAAGTAACCTTGATGTGGATACTCTTCTCAATTTGAAAGCAAAAGAGTGATTTTGGTTGGCTATAGGCTGTTCATTTTATGCTTTTTTTTACCAGATAAAAGTTTATTTCTAAATTAACATATCTCTATTGGTATTAGTCAAATGGTTTTCAAAAGGCTAAGATTTAAAATTAATTTACGCAGAATGAAGTAACAGAGGTAAAACTTGTCAACCTTAAACAAAAATTTAAGATAGTTATCTCCACACTTTTGCAGTTAAGAAAAAGGGGTGGCAATTATTAGCCCCTTGCTAACTTAATCTATTGTGCTCTCCATTATTGATGACAAATCATGAGACATGATGAGCAAATTAATAACACATTCAAAGAAACATCCGAGCACAGTTAGTTGGCAAAGAAAATTAGATTTAGTCAAACCTATTTTAAAAAAATATCTTTGTTTTGTCTTTTCTCCTTAAATGGCACCTCCATTGTGGTTTTATAAAATCTCTACCGTCTCCAGGAAAAAGTATAAATAATTCCAGGATTATTTTAAATTATGTCTAAAAGCTTGGGAATATATTCAAGCACCTTACCAGCTTTTAATTTTATTAAAGATGGGAGCTTTTGTGGTAAAGATAAAAAAAAGCACTTGTTGTAAAAGCGCTTTTTCATCCTTTACTTCTTTAGTCTTTACTGATTTAATATAGGTTTAGCCGTTTAGGATAAATTTTACTAGGGGAATCCAATAATATCATTGAGGGGGCTGATATAAGACTCCAACTTCCCATTTTTAAAGGCATGACAATAATCAAGTAATCAACTAAACCTAAACTTGGTGACCAAGCTGGATGGTAAATAATGCCAAGAAAATTTCAATATCCCTTCTATTGCAGAATTTTGTCAAAGTAAATGAAGTTTCACTTCAGTTTCTAGTTATCGTTATTCTTCTTCTTAGTCTTTTTCATTTCTATGATTGACAATTTTATATATATATATATATAAATATATATTTCAGAATGCAATACAACTGTTAATATATTATAGTATATATCCTGAACTTCTAGGTCTTTTCCTAGAAATTCCTTGAAGTTCAATAGCACTAGAATCAATTTGCTGCTTCACGCGACCTCCACGTGAATAGTTGATCTCAGGTTATGAACTCTTAATATACCATTCAAACCTCTTGGACATTTTAAACTTCATGTGTTGTCACCAATTATATCAAAAACTTCATATGACAGCACAATCGCTTTCACGAAAACAGCAGCTCAATTTATCATTTTTATTAGCAAACTCATAACATTACTGCGTTCGTTCGACATAACAAAAAAAAAAAAAAACATTACTGTGTTCGTTTTTTGTTTCTCCAGCAAAGAATCAATTGATGCTAAAGATTTGTCAACTCTCTCAAGTTATAATTACCTAAGACTAGGCCCATATGTGCCAATACAACTTGGCCTTAAAAAGTAATCTTATCAGGCTCCAATTTCAATAATGGTCCTAAAGACATCATTCCAGTTTTCAAATTGGCAGATATGCCAGATATACAGACAGCGGTTATTTAGAAATCTTACCCAATAATTAAAATTCAGTGGTGCTTTCATTCCCTAAATTACCAATCATTGGTTCAGCACATCACTTAGATTTTCTGGCGCGTTAACGGTGCAGCAACAGTACATGTTGCATTTTTCAGGAAACTCCTGTAGGAGAATGTTGCTCTTCTTTGGGAGCAAAGCTACGGTGTGATATACTTACCAAGAGCAGTTGGTGAGCACAATTACAAAAGTCTATTAGATTGATTTTCAACAACGAATTAAAACCGTCGAAATTCATCTACTTCATGAGTGATGCATGTACATACAAAATTTTGAAAGTTTCAAATTCATCTAGTACAAGATCAAGCGATCAATAAAATGATGAAAAATGAATACATAAAACAACTTATAAAATAACTTATAAATGATTCATCTTTTTAACCGCTTGACTTTGTACTAAATGAATTCGAAACTTTCAAAAAAGTTCATATACATGTATCTGTTGATGGATTTCAACAATTTGAATTCGTCATTAAAAACTAATTCGATAGACTTTTAAAATTGTACTCACCAACACCCTTAATAAGCACATCACACTCTAACTTTGCTTTAGTTTTAAAATCAACTCAGATATAATTCTCTTATAATAAGAATACCTATCGCCGGTCTCTCTTTCCCCAAGCCTACACTTCAATTGATATCATCATCATGTGATTTCCAAACCAGCCGAAATATCTATTATTTCACAAAAATTAACATGCACATAAAAAAAAAAAAAGAATTTTACACAAAATTAACATCCACAGGCATGAGATCCCTTTTGAGTTTTGACCTTTTCAAGAAGAGGGTGTCGCCCCTTTCGCCCCACCTGTCAGGGACTCCCTTAATCCAACCAAGAAAACTGCTGACCTTTCCGGAGCTCATCCGTCTCCCAGAGCCGTATTATTGTGGACCCACTAATCAGTCTTTCTACTAGGCTAATTAACAAAGCTCTTTATTTAATTAACGGCACGTGTGGTTCCAATTGTTAGTGCCTACTTTGTAATTAAAGAAGTGGACTAATCCAGTATGTGTACTGCTCAACTATTGAAGCACTTATTCCTATTGATATCTCAAAACGATATCGTATACCCTTAAACTAGCCGACTCATAGTAACTTTTTTTAACAACCACCACAATCCTCTTGGAACAAAATAATTGGGTAACACCTCACACAAATCAAACGAACTCACCGGGCCCCACATGCCTGAAGTGGCACCTATGGCCATAGGGACAGCCAGTGTCGGTGCTGAACATGCGGCAAACTTGGGTCTTGTAGCGGGGGTGACGTAGCACAGGCCGCAGCTCCTCCACGCCGTGTGCAAACCGGCACTGGTCCCCATAGGGACACCCATCGGCGCCTGTCCCACGCCATTTGTTGCAGAGCTCAGTTTTCTCCATTCCTTGGGAGAAGACCTCCATTTCCACCTCCAGTTCTCCTTCCTCACCTTTCTGCTTAATAACAAGTATATAATCCGTGCATTACAATCAGGTGGATGTCTGGACTGTAATTACCTATGCTAAATGATACGTGTCAAATATTAATTCTGAGTGTTTGTCTCCATTACAAATAAATGGAGACGTCCCTTGCCACAAAACATTTGGTGAGGGGGGGTAAATGAAACGTGGCGACATCCAATGAACAATAAATAGTTCCTGAACTTAAGGTCTTTTCCAAATACAATTGTGCAAAACAATCAAAATGAGAGGAAATATATATCTTGTATCTTTTTTAAAGTACTGGAGAGAGATGAAGCCTAGCAATTCATACCTCTTGTCCTGGATTTGGTGTGCGCACGCGAAGGCGGCGAGGCTGGTTTGTCTCTCCAGTCAGAAATCCCCTCGATCGGATCGATATGCTCTTTGGATTATTGGCACGTGGCTCTCCACTTCCTTCCCCACTGTCCGATCCAGATGGAGGCGTCAGATCCGACCTCTCAACTCTCACCTCCTTTTCTTTCCCTTTCAGCTTCAATTTCATCGCACCTGGAGCGACATTCTCCCGCTCGGAGGCGAGATATGTCAACTGGAGGTTTGCGGCTGTCAGATCTATATTCTCCCGGCGAAGCACCTCCACATCTGAGAGAGTTTTGTGGAGGCGGTGGAAGGTCTCGTTGTAGAGGTTCACCTTCTGTTGTATCTCCAGTAGCATCCTGTGCCTTTTGAACTCGAAACTGTGATTCCCTGTGAGTAACTGAAGAACTGAAGCAGGGATAGAATCGATGATCCTCTCCATCTTTGTGCTGTCCATTTGGGATGAACCCCTGTAGTTCAAGGCGAAAAGAGTTACAAATAAAGAGGCAGACATGTAGAGAGTACTTATGTGTAAGCGAGTTTCGTAAAATAAGTGAGATCCAATCAGATTCTAAATAATTTACTTGACAGTTTACTCCATCTGATCTTAATTTCTTGATACGAAAGTAGAAATTAGGATTGAAATGAGAAGCATTACGGGAATTAAAGTGCAGTGGAGCATCAGAAAGTTTTAAGCTATATTCAAGCTTAAAGTGCAGTGATATAATCTAAATTGAAGAAATCAAAAGAAACAAAAGCGATCTGGTTAAATCTAGGTAAAGAGTTGAAGAGAGACTGAATTTCCTAATCAACGCAAACAGAGAAATCAAATAACAATTCAGTGGGATGTACGACTTACTTGAAATCTTCAAATAAATTCAAGAAGCATGATTGAAATCATAATCAACGGAGGGAGAGAGATAGAGAGAGATGTCGAACCTTCTCAGCGCGACTTTGTGATCTTTTCGCACTGAAAGGCGCTAGGGGAGAGGAGAAACAGAGGAAGAATGGCGGGTCATATTTATACGCTTCGGTTCGGTGGCAGATTCGTAATAAACTCGGAAAAGGTTGGAGTAGAATGGCCTACCAGATCTACTCCGGTTAGATACCCTAAAGTAACTCAAATTTTGATGTTAAATTTTGACCGTACGATGATAATCCGGGCAAATCCGGCACGAGCTGACTTGCACGGGATCCCTTAATATTCGTACGAGAACCGATCGGACGGTTTGGATCCAAACACAAAATTTGAGTTACATTAGGGGATTCGACCCCACTCACCTGGTCAACTATTTTCAAAGCTGGTCAACAGTAAAGGGTACTGCTCATTTGCGTAAAACCGGCTTACCAGCTCGTACTTTCAACAGTAAACCGTGGGGTCCACTTGTCAAGTGCGGATCTGTCGCTGCTCCCAAATCCCAAGTCAATGAGCAGAAGGTCCGACCGTTTTTTTTTAGTTACCAAGTCAATGAGCAGAAGGTCCGACCCTTTGAATTGAATTTTACTGTGCGTATTGGAAAAAAAAATTAAATGAAATTTTTTTTCTCACGCACACAGTACCACGCCGAACAAACTCTCAACGAGTTTTCTTCCATAGATTAAGCTATGATCTTTTGCTGAAAAAGATAAAGCAGGAGATGAAAAGATGATAGAGATGAGTAGAGCCGCAGTTGCAGTGAGGAAGTAACGCTTCGACCTTTCATGGGTTCAGACCTTCCACCCAAGTTTCCTAGAAAGCTGCAACAACTGTCGACACAAGGAGGTGGCGCTCCGAGGTTCTCGTCGGAGATCAGGTAAAAGAAAATCCCCAGTAATTAGGATCTTAAAATGTAGAGAATAAAAAGGCAAATTAGTCTGTGAGATCGGTTAGGCGAAAAACGATCGGAATGAGTATATTATACGCAAAAATGAAAGAAAAATGTTTGTTTTTTTTTTTCTTTAGTTGGGTTACGGAAGTTGGTGAAAGAGACAGAGAAAGCAGCTTAATTTGATTAGAACTTGGCATACATTTCTGCAACTAATATAAAATCAACCATGTCAGATTAGAAATCGAAAAAAAATTACGTTGTAGATACTCTAAACATAACATGGATACGGGTAAAGAATCGACACGTTTCACGTTTCCATAATCGCCGCATGCACTTGATCACACGTGTCCAGAAAATGGTATGAGCGTTAACCATGCGCGCAACTGAGGCCTATAGTGCGCCTGAGGTAGCACAATATTTCTATTTAAATTCGGATTGTCAAATTAGATTTGGGTCAATCCGGTCCGAAATAAGATGCATTGGTTCCTTAATATCCGTGCAGATTCTGATAGACTGTCAAAATTTATTTGATCAAGTGCACTTGATTTTATCAAAATTACTAATTTTGAATGGTCTATAATTTTTAGATCAAATAATTTTCTACTTGTTTAAAAAAATATTAAAAACTATAAAAGTTGATCTCCAAATATATTTTATATAGAAATCATGTTGAATGGTTCGAATAGATTGTTTGTTTGAACATTGAAAACACCATGATACGGTCCATTGTGCACTTGGCATAATATCATAGCCTCACTCTATATTTTTTTTTTATAGTTCATATTATTTTATGTTAAACTAAATGCCGGAGCATACTATTATTTTTCTCATAGTTCAGAATGTCTAAAAAAAAAAAAAATACGATATATGCAATTGTTTTATTTATGAATCATGGAATGGAAAAATTATTGCCATCTATTCTGTATTGAATATTGATTGATTTATTCAGTGTAGAATGTAGATATAATTAATTAGCATGTATTTTGCCTTCTTTCTACTAGTAACTGCGACTAAACAAATAATGTTGGTACGATCTTTTTTTCATATCCAAAAACATATATTATATCACCACCTTTAAAGATGTAGTCATATAAGAATAAATAATTCTTTTTTAATTTTTTTATTCACAATTCTATCATTTTTTAAATAATAAATAATTCACATATTTTTAAATGTTACTGCAACCAATTCTTTTCATGTATTTGTATGCTGTGCTTAAATTTTTATTTGAAAAAAGAAGATAAAATCGTAAAATAACTCGCGAAACGGACCAAAATAAATCGAGGCTCCACACCATGAGAGCGTATTGTGACATTATGAATTATATAATAATGAAAACCTCTACATAAGGGCCTATAGGTAATAAAAAAAATTTCGAGTAAGGGTTTATATGCATATATATTGGTAACAAATTTTATTATGAAATCCTATATATATATATATAGGTATATGAATATAATTCTTAAAAGTTACATGTGTGTATATATTAGAGAGTATAGCCAAAGGACTTAGAGGTAATAAAAAGTTTAGTTAAAGGTTATATATACAATTATTACACCCTTAGGTAATATGAAAGAACTTGGAGGACCTAAGTGTAAATATTACATGGTTAATTAGGCTAACCTTCCTTCTCCACCGTATATCCATCTAAATCGTGAGTGTGTATGTGTGTGTGTGCCGAACCAAAGAGGAAGAGAGAAAGAGAGAGTGAAATTAGTGAGACCGATCGAACCGTTCGTAGTTTCGAGATCAGAACGAAGCCCTCTACTCAATTCTAAGCTCTAATTTGGTACTTCATTTTTCTCCTCTTCTCTCAAAATCTGAAATTTATCTCAATTGTTTAGGGTTTTGATCAAATCTGGAATTTTTGTATAAGTTGTGAGTAATCTATCTCCATGAAGCTTCTATGTTGTTAATTTGGTAATTCATTTCTCAATTCCATCTCAATCTTGATTTTCTATCTAGGGTTGGTCTCAAATCCGAAAATTAGAGAAGAGTTGTGATTAATCTAGTCTAATCAAACAAATAGAGGTGTTAATTGGTAAGTTACTCTTTCTTTAAAATCTGAAATTATTTTGGTTTGATTGATCTAGGGTTTGAGTAGTGGGGAAAATTGAATTGTTATCTCTTAAATCTTTTATGTGTTCAACCATCCAATTTGGTATAAGAATCAATTGATAACCATCAAGTGATAAAGGTGAATAAAGTGTTGACAAATAAACTTGAGTCGCTATTAAATTCGTGACTGCACAGTGGACAGATTTTGGGGCTGATTAATGAGCTAATTTGAAAGGGCAATTCTAAATCATTCTGGACAAATGAGGAGTCTAGTTGAAGTGTCTTGGAGTCTAGTTTCTAGTGGTTCAAGTTTCAAGTCGTTTGGAATTTCCTATAAAAAGTTCTTGCAATTTTAGTAACCAAGGGTCAGGATTTAGGACTGCTGTTTAGAATTCTGTTTTTCACTTGTTTTGTGTACGAATTTTAAGAGTTTAATTTAAGCAAAGTATAAAGAAATCAATATAACTCAAGTAAGCCTATCAATTGCTGAACAAAGATTAAATCAATTATATATGTTGACATAGGGGTAGGCTCGGTTGAGCAAGATTTTGCGGGACCTTTCGAGACGTCCGAACCATAGGTGCGCTTTAGGCTTTTCGTAATCAGGTGCGGGATTTCTGGACTTGTTTGATAGTTTATATTCAGAATTAAACTGTGTTTCGGTTGACATGTTGATTATTGATTGAATTGCATTATCGGATTGTGTTGCATATGCATTGCATTGCCCGAATAAAGTGAAACTTGAATTGTTTTATCGGATTGACTTGCATGCTGGTATGGTTATAAATTGTGTTGATCAGAATGATCTGATTTTGGATTTAAAGTCACCGTGCTTTATATCACCATTGGTTGGTGGATATGGTATTATTGTCATCCGCCGTGATGATGTCACCCAGGGGGTGAAACCGGATTTGTCAAAGTCCTCTGCAGGGACTTTGATACCCAGTGTTCTAAAGCTTTAGATCGTCTGGCCCTCAGGCTGTTCCAGTACCGGTTGGGACGAGGGGTAAGTGACTTTGTATTATAATTGTGGATATATGTGACTTGTGTATCGGAGGCATTACCCAGGGGGTAACGCGTTTGGATGGTCAGTTGACTTTATATGGATTTCTGGATGTGAATTAGAACCAGTCTTTTAATTAAACGGTTAGGCCTATAACTACAGATGGGTGTCATATGCAGGTTCCAATAGGGTGGTCCATCTGTAGGTGTCTGGGACCCTACAGGTGTCGACGGGCTAGTGGTCAGGGTGGAACATCTGTAGTTATTACCAGATATTCTGAAACCGAGTAAACCAATTATTGTGTGATTGAAATTCATCTTGGCAATTCCTGAATTGTGATTTCATTTGTATATATATGCTGTCAGAGTTATGCATTTATCTGTATATGCTGTTATATAAATGTGGTATGCTTTATTTGTGTTTCTTTTTGAATATAATCTTTGATTGCAAGTCCAGGGATTTATTTTGTGGCAATTATCGCACTGAGAATTCAATTCTCATCCCCTCTTTGGGTAATATTTTCAGGTTCCGGTTCGGCGGATCCGAGAGAGGCACGAGGTCGGTAGGCCCTGGGTTTTCCGCTGCATAGTTTGTCTGGTATGGTGACATTAGAGATTATGTATATAGTTGTGTTTTGATTGTATATATATATATTCTCTATGTCATTTTGTGATGCGTATCCATCGAGATACGGGTTTTGTATACTGTAACCTGACCAGTTGGGATTTGGGATCTGTTTATGTTATGTATTTGTTTGGTTGCGTGTTATGTTTTACTGTTTATTATATCGTAATTGCCTAGTAGGTATACGGGCAACCGTATGCTTACGGCAGGAGCACCTGTCGCGCCTCGTGGGGCTGCGGGGTGTGACAGGTCCTTCTTCGGTGGTATCAGAGCCAGGTTTAAAACCCGAACCGGACTTGTTTGGATACGAGAGTGGTATACGTATTAATTGGGGCCGGCACGATACGAATTTCGTATGATAAGTAAAGAATACCAAATGTTATAAACTAATTTTGGTTATTCAGAAATGGAAGCACGACGCCGAGGTAGAGGCAGAGGCAGACCTCGGAGGAATCCGGAACCAAACCCAGAGTTGGTTATCGAGCCAGTTGTGGATCAGGCTGGAGCTGGTCCAGCTGGTGCTGGAGGAGCTGGTAGAGACCGGGACTTGGATGACCGGTTGATTGCAGCCTATGAGAGAGGTCGCCAAGCACAGGTGCGAGAGGCAGCACCGGTAGCTCACGGGGGAGCACCTGAAGATTTCAGAAAGTTATATGATGCATTTTTGCGCTTGAATCCGCCGCGTTATGATGGAACCGGCGGGTATGCGGCAGCGGAGGAATGGTTGGCACAGATAAATGCGAAGTTGAAATTATGCCGTGCTCCTGAGGAAGATAAAGTGGAATTAGTTGAGCAACAGCTGGAGAGTGATGCTCGATTCTGGTGGGATGGAACCCGAGGAAGTTATGATGAGAGGAAGCGAGGATTCCGTGGGAATGGTTCGAACAGCATTTCAATAGAAGGTTTCTGAGCAATATACAGCGTGAAACACTGCGGAGAAAATTCTTGGAGTTAAAGCAAAATGGTCGTCCGGTAGCTGAATACAACAGTGAATTTTTGGCTTTGTCGCGTTATGCTACGGATATAAGAAATAATGTGGAAAGGTACCATAGGCAATACTTGGATGGGTTGGATGGACAAATCTCTATGATCGTGGATACACCGATGGCAACAGAGTTGCAAGCAATGATGGATCACGCGGAACAAATTGAAATGCATGGAAAGCGAAGGAAGGAACAAGTGGCTGAAAGGAATGTGAAACAGAAAGAGGCTCAGAGTGGGCAGATGTCGAGGTCGAGGGGAGGACCCTCATTTGCTAGATCCGCTCAGCCGAGTATAGCACCGAGACCCCCGTTCAGACAAGCATCCATGCCGAGTGTTAGACCGGTGATGCCTTCGCAGTGGTGCCGATCATGCAATCAAGCGCATGATGAGGTTGATTGTAGGCGCAAGGCTAATACTTGCTTCGTGTGTGGTAGCACAGAACATTGGGCGAGGGAGTGCCCTAATGCACTTATGCGGATGCGAGGCGCTAGTAGCGTGGGAGGGTCTGCTAGTGTTGGGCGCGGTGCGCCAACGTGGCGCGGACGTGGCGCATCTCATGCTAGCGGGGCTAACGCAAGCAGGGCTGGCAGCGCCGGCAGGAACAACGGTGGTGTAGCGGCGCATGCGCTTAACATTGCTGGAACTTTGCGCAACGCTGCAACTACGCTGGGGGATGGCCAGACTGATGTCATGACAGGTATACTCTCTATATCTGGTCAGAATGCGTATTGTTTGATTGATACGGGGTGCAGCCACTCAGTTGTTTCGAGGGAGTTGGTAGAAAAAGGGGGTTGGCTAGTTGAAAAAAATAACCAAGTTTTAAATGTTCAAACTCCGTTTGGTTCGACCGATCAAGAAATTTCGATATGCCGTAACCTAAGAATTAAAGTGGAAGGAAGGGAGTTCGAAGCTGATTTAATCGTTATGGATATCATGGGATATGATGTATTGTTGGGAATGGATTGGTTGACGAGGCACGCGGCAACCATTGACTGTCCGCATCGAAGGGTTCATTTTTCGAATTCGAGAGGTATGTCATGTGTTCTAAATTGTAGAGAAATTGGGAAACTAACAACTTGTGTTTCAGCCGTAAAAATGAGGCGGCTAATAGAATCAGGGTGTGATGCTTATTTGGCGGCCGTGGTTTATGCGGCTGCAGCAGTTCCAGAGATCAGCAGTATTCCGGTAGTTTCGGAATTTGAGGATGTATTTCCGGAAAAGATTGAGGGAGTGCCACCCGAGCGAGAAGTGGAGTTCGGTATCGAACTGGTACCGGGCACAACACCGATTTCAAAAGCACCGTATCGAATGGCACCGGCAGAACTGAAAGAACTCAAGGCGCAACTGGAAGATATGTTAGAAAGCGGGTTTATCAGACCTAGCACGTCGCCGTGGGGCGCGCCAGTGTTGTTTGTCAAGAAGAAGGACGGAACATTGCGGTTATGCATTGATTACCGCGAGCTGAATAAGGTAACTGTGAAAAATAAATATCCGTTACCTCGGATTGATGATCTGTTTGATCAGTTGCAGGGATCCTCAATATATTCAAAGATTGATCTGAGAACAGGGTATCACCAATTGAGGATTAGGCCGAGCGATGTGGATAAGACAGCATTCCGTACAAGGTACGGGCATTATGAATACTTGGTCATGCCGTTTGGGCTGACGAACGCACCGGCAGCGTTCATGGACTTGATGCACCGCGTATTTCATGATTTGTTGGATTCGACGGTTGTGGTGTTCATTGATGATATACTTGTATATTCGCGCTCGCGAGAGGAACATGAGGTACATTTAAGAATTGTTTTGCAAAGATTGCGCGAACATCAGCTATTCGCAAAATTTTCGAAATGTGAATTTTAGTTGGAAGAAGTTTCATTTTTGGGGCATGTGGTATCTGGAAAAGGGTTAGCGGTGGATTCCGAAAAGATTCGGGCTGTGACAGATTGGAAGAGGCCAGAGACAGTTACGGAAATTCGCAGCTTTCTGGGGTTAGCCGGGTACTACAGGAGATTTGTACTCGGGTTTTCGCGATTAGCTGCGCCACTTACAAAATTGCTACATAAAGGTGTTAAATTTGATTGGGGTGTTGCGCAAGATAAAAGCTTTGAGGAGTTAAAGAGTCGGCTGGTATCCGCGCCAGTCCTTACTATGCCGATTGCTGATAAAGAGTACACGGTTTACACCGATGCCTCTCGATCGGGTTTGGGTTGTGTCTTAATGCAAGATGATCATGTAATTGCTTATGCATCTCGGCAATTGCGACCGCACGAGCAAAACTACCCGACTCATGACTTGGAGTTGGCGGCGGTGATATTTGCGCTAAAAATTTGGCGGCATTATCTGTATGGCGTGAGATGCCGTATATTTACAGATCACCAAAGTTTGAAATACATTTTCACGCAAAAAGAGCTGAATTTGAGACAAAGGCGGTGGTTAGAATTGATGAAAGATTATGACTTGGATATCCAGTATCATGCAGGAAAGGAGAACAGTGTAGCAGACGCATTAAGCAGAAAGAGTCAGGTAAACCTGGCGTCAGTAATTACAAGTGAAACGCATCTTCTTGAAGAAATGCGCAGATTGGAAATACATGTTGGCGCATCACGCGAATTTGCGTTGGATATTGCATCTAAGTGTATTGGAGGTGGAGTTGAAGCGGGTACACCCGCAATTGCATCAGTTGTACTAGCAGCGGTTGAGATCCGATCAGAGTTATACGAGCAAATTCGTACAGAGCAACAAAATGATCCGAAATGTCAGAAATTCAAACTGCACTACGAGTCAAATGCTGATTCACCATTTCAAGTTCAAAGAGATGATATCTTGCGGTTTCACAACCGTATTTGTGTACCAAGTAATTCGGAGTTGAAAGATCTGATTTTATCGGAAGCGCACGACTCGGGTTATGCTATTCATCCGGGAGAAGTAAAGATGTATCAAGATCTAAAGAAATATTTTTGGTGGCCGAGAATGAAGCGAGAAGTGCAAAGGTACGTTGAAAAATGTCAAATATGTCAACAGGTTAAAGCGGACCGGCGGAGGAAAGCCGGATTGCTGAGACCGCTGGAGATACCTACAAGGAAGTTTGAATCAATCACAATGGATTTCGTAAGTGGATTTCCGAGGACGGTCGGAAGGTATAATACCGTTTGGGTAATTGTGGATCGGCTGACGAAGATAGCGCATTTCATTCCGCTTCGAATTGAGACATCTGGGCAAGAATTGGCAGAATTATTTCTGAAATATCAGTTCAAGTATCATGGCTGCTCGCGCAATATCATTTCTGACCGAGATCCTCGGTTTACTTCTCATTTCTGGGAGAGTTTTCAAGAGACAATGGGTACCAAGTTGAGATTCAGCACTGCACACCATCCGCAGACTGACGGTCAGTCTGAGCGCACTATTCAGACGTTAGAAGACATGTTGCGCTCCTGCGCGCTAAGTTTACAAGGTTCGTGGGTTGATCATTTGTATCTGGTGGAATTTGCGTATAACAACAGTTATCATTCGAGTATTGGTATGTCACCGCAAGAAGCGCTGACAGGACAGCAGTGCTGTACTCCGCTGTGGTGGGGACCAGCGGGTACATATCCACCTACGGGACCGCAAATGTTAGAAGAAGTTGCTGAGAAAACGAAAATGGTTCTGAGTCGGCTCAAGTCGGCTCAAGAAAGACAAAAGAAATACGCTGATATTCATCGAAGACCGTTGGAATTCCAAGAAGGTGATCATGTATGGCTTCGAGTTTCGCCTGTTAGAGGCGTGCATCGATTTGGTGTTTCAGGTAAGCTAAGTCCCCGATACATCGGACCTTTTCAGATTTTGCGACGAGTCGGGCCGGTGGCGTACGAGCTTGCGTTACCACCAGCGCTAGACCGGGTTCATCCGGTATTCCATGTATCACAGCTACGCAAATATGTGCGAGATCCATCGCATTGTATTGATCATTCGGGTTTATACGTGCAAGATGATCTGACGTATCAGGAAGAACCAATGCAGATATTGGATCGAAAAGAGCAACGGCTTCGAAGCAAGGTGATCAGGCTCGTATTAGTAAAATGGGGTCGTCATTCAAATAAGGAGGCGACGTGGGAAAGCGAAGAGAGTATTCGCGAGAAATATCCGGAATTGTTCGACGATACAGGTACGTAATCAAGTTCAGCGGACTGAACTTTATTTTAAGGGGGGGAGAAATGTGACATTATGAATTATATAATAATGAAAACCTCTACATAAGGGCCTATAGGTAATAAAAAAAATTTCGAGTAAGGGTTTATATGCATATATATTGGTAACAAATTTTATTATGAAATCCTATATATATATATATAGGTATATGAATATAATTCTTAAAAGTTACATGTGTGTATATATTAGAGAGTATAGCCAAAGGACTTAGAGGTAATAAAAAGTTTAGTTAAAGGTTATATATACAATTATTACACCCTTAGGTAATATGAAAGAACTTGGAGGACCTAAGTGTAAATATTACATGGTTAATTAGGCTAACCTTCCTTCTCCACCGTATATCCATCTAAATCGTGAGTGTGTATGTGTGTGTGTGCCGAACCAAAGAGGAAGAGAGAAAGAGAGAGTGAAATTAGTGAGACCGATCGAACCGTTCGTAGTTTCGAGATCAGAACGAAGCCCTCTACTCAATTCTAAGCTCTAATTTGGTACTTCATTTTTCTCCTCTTCTCTCAAAATCTGAAATTTATCTCAATTGTTTAGGGTTTTGATCAAATCTGGAATTTTTGTATAAGTTGTGAGTAATCTATCTCCATGAAGCTTCTATGTTGTTAATTTGGTAATTCATTTCTCAATTCCATCTCAATCTTGATTTTCTATCTAGGGTTGGTCTCAAATCCGAAAATTAGAGAAGAGTTGTGATTAATCTAGTCTAATCAAACAAATAGAGGTGTTAATTGGTAAGTTACTCTTTCTTTAAAATCTGAAATTATTTTGGTTTGATTGATCTAGGGTTTGAGTAGTGGGGAAAATTGAATTGTTATCTCTTAAATCTTTTATGTGTTCAACCATCCAATTTGGTATAAGAATCAATTGATAACCATCAAGTGATAAAGGTGAATAAAGTGTTGACAAATAAACTTGAGTCGCTATTAAATTCGTGACTGCACAGTGGACAGATTTTGGGGCTGATTAATGAGCTAATTTGAAAGGGCAATTCTAAATCATTCTGGACAAATGAGGAGTCTAGTTGAAGTGTCTTGGAGTCTAGTTTCTAGTGGTTCAAGTTTCAAGTCGTTTGGAATTTCCTATAAAAAGTTCTTGCAATTTTAGTAACCAAGGGTCAGGATTTAGGACTGCTGTTTAGAATTCTGTTTTTCACTTGTTTTGTGTACGAATTTTAAGAGTTTAATTTAAGCAAAGTATAAAGAAATCAATATAACTCAAGTAAGCCTATCAATTGCTGAACAAAGATTAAATCAATTATATATGTTGACATAGGGGTAGGCTCGGTTGAGCAAGATTTTGCGGGACCTTTCGAGACGTCCGAACCATAGGTGCGCTTTAGGCTTTTCGTAATCAGGTGCGGGATTTCTGGACTTGTTTGATAGTTTATATTCAGAATTAAACTGTGTTTCGGTTGACATGTTGATTATTGATTGAATTGCATTATCGGATTGTGTTGCATATGCATTGCATTGCCCGAATAAAGTGAAACTTGAATTGTTTTATCGGATTGACTTGCATGCTGGTATGGTTATAAATTGTGTTGATCAGAATGATCTGATTTTGGATTTAAAGTCACCGTGCTTTATATCACCATTGGTTGGTGGATATGGTATTATTGTCATCCGCCGTGATGATGTCACCCAGGGGGTGAAACCGGATTTGTCAAAGTCCTCTGCAGGGACTTTGATACCCAGTGTTCTAAAGCTTTAGATCGTCTGGCCCTCAGGCTGTTCCAGTACCGGTTGGGACGAGGGGTAAGTGACTTTGTATTATAATTGTGGATATATGTGACTTGTGTATCGGAGGCATTACCCAGGGGGTAACGCGTTTGGATGGTCAGTTGACTTTATATGGATTTCTGGATGTGAATTAGAACCAGTCTTTTAATTAAACGGTTAGGCCTATAACTACAGATGGGTGTCATATGCAGGTTCCAATAGGGTGGTCCATCTGTAGGTGTCTGGGACCCTACAGGTGTCGACGGGCTAGTGGTCAGGGTGGAACATCTGTAGTTATTACCAGATATTCTGAAACCGAGTAAACCAATTATTGTGTGATTGAAATTCATCTTGGCAATTCCTGAATTGTGATTTCATTTGTATATATATGCTGTCAGAGTTATGCATTTATCTGTATATGCTGTTATATAAATGTGGTATGCTTTATTTGTGTTTCTTTTTGAATATAATCTTTGATTGCAAGTCCAGGGATTTATTTTGTGGCAATTATCGCACTGAGAATTCAATTCTCATCCCCTCTTTGGGTAATATTTTCAGGTTCCGGTTCGGCGGATCCGAGAGAGGCACGAGGTCGGTAGGCCCTGGGTTTTCCGCTGCATAGTTTGTCTGGTATGGTGACATTAGAGATTATGTATATAGTTGTGTTTTGATTGTATATATATATATTCTCTATGTCATTTTGTGATGCGTATCCATCGAGATACGGGTTTTGTATACTGTAACCTGACCAGTTGGGATTTGGGATCTGTTTATGTTATGTATTTGTTTGGTTGCGTGTTATGTTTTACTGTTTATTATATCGTAATTGCCTAGTAGGTATACGGGCAACCGTATGCCTACGGCAGGAGCACCTGTCGCGCCTCGTGGGGCTGCGGGGTGTGACACGTATCCTCTGAGATATCTCAACTTTTGCGTGACCGACATGTACGGTACCTATTCGAGGATAGCGCGGGATCCAATATTATTTATGCTTTGAGATTCGTGTAGAATGTATTTGAACGGTTGAGATTTTCTAGGAAAACACTCAAATTTTGAGATATCTCAGGGGATCCGAATTCCCGCACCATATGGTATAAATTGTCAACCGGCCTATGCCATTAGGTTTCAGTTTCACCGACAAAAAAGAGAATAAATGGTTCCGCCTTCTACTAGAAAAAAAAAATGCAGGTTACAATCTGCAATGTAATAAACAGGTGCCGAGACAAGCTCTCATGTGATGTGATCAGTCAGATACTCATGAAGTTGGATTTTTTTTATAAACCATACATAGAAAAAAAAAAATTAACAAATGGTTTTAGTTTTTACAAAAATCATAAGTACCGAGATGGTAAGTCAACCCGAATCATTTTTTTTTTGTGTTGAAATATTATCACGGTCCCTTGATATTTTTAATTTTTTCTTCCCAAACCGTGTGACTTGTTAGTGTAATTACTTTTTTTTTACTGTGCCAAGATGGAGACTTGGCCTAATCTTTTTTTCACAATTTTCCTCACTGTGCCGAATTGGCAATTCGGCACAAAAGTTTTTTTGTTTTCTTTTTTTAAGTTTCGGTCATTTCAGTACAATTTTCAAAATTATTGAGTGAAAATAGTGAGAAAAAAAAAAATTCCTTGTGCCGAATTGGATTTTTGGCCCAACATATTTTTAATGATTTTCACTTCTGTGCCGAATTCCTAATTCGGCACAGAGAGTTTTATTATTATTTTTTAAATCCTATTATGGCACAAGCAAAAAAAATGGGACAAAATGAGACCGAAAAGGTATGTATCGGCAAAAAAATAGAGGGACCGATATGGCAAGGAAAATAGAGAGGGGCCGACTTGCCATCTCGGCACAGGAGAAATTTGATTTTCTATGGCACTTTTCCTAACAACTTGTAAAAATCATGGGGCCGAGATCCTAATTCGGCACAAAAAAAAAAAATAGTTTGAGCTGAATTCCCATCTCAGTACTTATGGTTTTTGTAAAAAATGAAACCATCAAGTTGGTTTGTTAATTTTCTTTTTTCTATTTATGGTTTATAAAAAAAATCCCATGAGGTTGCACGTAACCACAGAGGAGACATAATTCTGAAATTCTTTGGAACAGACATAATTTTACATTTTCATTTTAAATCAGTGCCAGCAGGTGAGAATAATAAATTGTAAAAATATATAAATACACACATAAGCAACCACAGTGACAGACAAATCACTTATCGACTAGTGATGCAATTTCACCAAAAAATGAATCAACACAGAATTATTATCAATGACAGCATCAGTTGTAACAGGCAATTAATCAACTTGCCAACTAAACAGTAATACAGCAAAAAGGGCAAAAAAAAGAGGGGCTCAAGAAAAATATGAACCAATAATTGATCTTTCAATAATGGAACCGATGTTAAAATGCTTGTTGGTTCACTTACTGGGCTTCCACTTAATATCTGAGGCCATCAATGATTCCTTAATCACATCTGAGACTGTGAACTTAAGTCTAAATGTTGTATGTTGAAAAATATAACTTAGCCTATTGACATCTCCCATTGCTGTGTGCGCAGCTTCCTCTACAACAATGCCGAAGAATTCACACAAATCTGTTACCTTGTGCTTTTTCAGTACCAATCCTGTTAAAAGAGGAAATTTGTCAAAGATCGATTCACCACAGGAATTTGTATGGTCCCACTATTGTACCAACCAGGTACTGAATCAAATTACAAGAAACTACTAATTAATTTCCCTTCTGCTGACCTGTATGCTTAAGACTCAACAGAAAAAAATGAACGAAATGAAAAGAAATAAAAGAAAATAAAGAGGTACCGTTAGAATCAACTAATCTGCGTGCAAGGGTAAGGGTGTCAAAGAAGCGCCAACGGTCAGGGATGTCAAATCCACAGCGGTTCATTTCTCTTATCAAGAACGGGAAGTCAAAAGTCTTGCCATTGTGGGCCAACCATATCACCGGCTTGTCAGGTTCTTGCAGTTCCACCCATTCAAACAGTCTCGGTATCACATCCTCGATCCTAAAGTTCGTTTATCAAGTCATAGAAGCACAACCTCAACATACAGGATTTTAGTCTAAGACGGTTGAGTTAAACATAATTATATAAATAGCACTTCATGCATTTCAAATTTGCAAGGGTAATACTTGTTTTAGAGCAAGTCTTTGTTATTTCACATTTTGCAAGGGTATCAAACCGAGTTTGAAATCCATTGCATGCTACTATTGGTGATTTGAGGGCTTTGACACTTATCTCATGCTCAGAAAACAAACACATAACTGCTAGTTATCTTCTTTTTAAATTATCTTTAGTTGCATACCTTGGGGCTCCAGCCTGGTTAATCATTGAGTTTGTTATACCATGAATATCTGAATTCTTGATTATTTTTTGGGGATTAATCAGGGTCTGAAATGTACTATTTGTCCCTCCAATTAAATTCCTCGCCGCAAATTCAACAATCCTCTCTGCTGGTGTATTAAATCCAGTTGTCTCTATGTCGAATGCCAGAATTGTTGCCGGCCGGTCAATCTTGGCCTCCACGTTTCTCTCTTTGGACAGGGCTGGATAGCACTTAATAGGCTCAATATGGGGCTTTAATATTTCGGTCTGGTTGATGTGAAGTCTGATACTCTCAGGTGTGCTATTCTGCGACCTTTTGCGTGTTACCTCCGCACGGGTTGTTAATGGCCGGATTTTGCATTGGTTGGAGAGGGATTTTCCAGAGTAGAATCTCAGGAGTCTTATGTTAGCATGGCTTATGCGGCAGTTCCTGAAATAATGTAAACTTCCGGAAAGGATGAAGGACATTTTTTATGTGGCGCGTCAGGAGAATCCCACATGAACTGTCTACTTTGAATATAGTATCTTTTTTCTTTCCTTCAAAATGAACTTAAGGATCCTGAAATGTATGATAGAAATGACTCAGTGCTATAACACCTTAACTCATATTATATGATATGATATGATACTTAGACAATGCATAACTATATTGCTTATACCAGTTTGGAACAGCCACAGGTAACAGGTTAAGTTGTCTTAAATTTGTAACAGTGCCAACATAGGAATGTTCTTTCAATTGCTCTTTAACAGTTTCAGTTGCAATTTGGCATGTTGCCTGAATTCAGATAAACAAAAAGGCCAGACAAATCATAAATTGATATATCTCTAAAGATTTATTTAAGAGATTGTTAACAAATTAAAACCCATGACTAATTATCTAATCAAAATTTGTTCATCATGCTTGTCAATTACTGATTTCCTAAAGACAAGCATTTAAAGTAAAGAAATGGTTAGGCATTTGAACAGAATACCAAGAGGAAGTCAGCAGTTTGAGGAAACAATAACAAAAATTGAACATGTAGGTTGAGACATTCTTAAATTACGGAGAAAACTAATTGAACTCCTATAAATACCGAAAATAAATAGGAATTCCATAATGTAAACAAGTCAATTCCTAATAAATTCTGTCTGTTACTTGAGGTGTTTGATAAAAATCCTCACAGAGGATTCAGTAAATGTGCATCTAACATAATTCATGCACGAAATGAGATCATGATGCAAACCCTTTAAAATTGACCAACAATTTAATAAGTACAATTGAGTTTACCAAAAGATTTCTCTTACGCAAATCAAAATATTTTAGCAACCAATCACGTTTGACCAATGTTACATCGCAAAATGCCTCAACGAGAAAACACTGTGACCCATACAATAATAAATTTATGATCACAAAATACCCGTAATTCTACGTAAAAATGCACTAGTGCTCTAAAAATAATTAAGAAAAGCTACGATTCTCAATTGGATATCCTCAATTCCACGTAACTACCACAAAGATTTGCACTCTACCAACAAACGCCAAAATGCATCAAACCAGCGAAAATGCTCACCTGATGCTCGATAAAATGCGTCACAGAAAAACAGCCCCGAAAACAAATGACACAAATGCGATGCGATAAGCCAATTCGAAAGAAGAGGTTAAGTGAAGAGAGAGACGGACAGACGGTACCTGAGGTGGAAGAGGTAGAAACGGAACAACCAATGACTTCAAAAAATAACGAGGTTGGAGACAATGCCAAGCAAGGTATATGCGCTCGAAAGAGATTGGCTGTGCATGTGATCCATTCTCTTTTGATTTTCTTAATTTTAGGTGAAACTTGGACTAAACAAAGGGGGTAAACCAGAGAGGAGAGAGAAACGGCTGAGATTTCCAACTAGATAATCAGGAAGCTGAGGCGATCTAAACCCGATAAAAGGGAAGAGAGAGGATTGTTGCGCTAATGGAGATAGTGAATGACGGGTCCGAGTCGGGCGCCGTAACCGCTAGACCCGCTCCGCTTGCGAGGGAAAGAGGGGCAGACCGGCAGGGGTCCGGATCCCCTAAAGTAACCCAATCTTTGGGTTTTGCATCGAGACCGTCCGATTCGAATTCGTCGTTCGAGATCGTTTCGGGATTCGAGTTCATCGTCGGGATGTGTGCGCTCACTTCGCGGATGGATTTTCGCAGATTATCGGACGGTCCCGATCTAAACCCCAAAAGTTGGGTTACTTCACTGGATCCGAATTCGACCGGCAGAGGGAGGAGTGCGTATCCTCTGAGATATCTCAACTTTTGCGTGACCGACGTGTTAGGTGCCTATTTGGGGATAGTGCAGGGGGCCAGTATTATTTGTGCCTTGAGATTTGTGCAGAACGTATTTGAATGGTTGCGATTTTCCATAAAGTCACGCAAAGTTTGAGATATCTCAGAGGATGCGAATTTCAGAGGGAGCATATGCTGAGATGCTTTGCTTGAGGACTTGAGTTGCTTTGGCGTAGGGCTTTGCCCCACTGAATAGCATTGATCCTGGATTCTCTGTAACGTTGTACCAGAGGCCCAGTATGTGAGGGAAATAAAATGGGGGTGTTATACCGTTATCAAATCAAACAGGTGTTATCAAATGAATCAGTTGATAGATTTGAGTAAACAAATATGAACAAAAACAGACATGAAGTCAACAAAAAATTATGGTACAAAATTTAGTTTTACAAAAATAAAGAACACCGTGTGGTGTGGCTAGCAAAAGTGTGCTCTCTTTTAGATTATTTGAGATTGTATAACAAAGGAGATAGGAGTAGGTCCGATGGGCATCGGACCTACTTTTATGTTCAATTAACTCTAGAACTGTACGATTAGCATTAAATTTGTGCGCATGAAAATTGATACAGACTCACACGAAATTTGATGCGGAGTGCACGAATCTTGATGCTAATCGGATGGTCATCACACCCATCGAATCAAAGTAGGTATGATGGGCATCGGACCTACTCTGAATTCATAACAAAGAGTCTCCTTTGTTGGTCAAGTCCAACTTTGTTTATGGGAATTGTGGGCGGTACGATTGACATCAGATTAAATTCAGTCTAATTATAATCATTCAATTTATATCAATATTTGTACAAAAAACTTTAAAATTTGTACAGATTAAGTGTACACAAACTTTAATGCATATTGAATGACTCCGACAAGCCAGATATCGAACCAAATTTGTTGTGATGTCTAACGAACCGCCCCCACTCTTATTTATGATGTCTGCTGGAGGATCAAGCTCAAGCACACAAAATAAGTACAATACTCTGTCATGATAATGTGACAGAGGTCTAATTAAGAGAAATGTGGAAATAATAATAGGCATATTAGAACTAAAATACATTGTCAATTATTTTCTGCGAAACGTTCTTTCTTTCTTTCCTTTATTTTTTTTATTGGGATTATAGAATGTTACTTCCACGAACCCCTTTGCTTGATATTTTTGTTGATAAACGATATTGATTGATTCCTTTGACCGGATTTATCTACGATCTCAAATCCAGCTATGTAGTCTCATTTTGCTAAGAGACTCAGATCCATTACCAACCTAACAATTGTAATATTCATATTAATCATTTGCTGAGAACACTATTAGCCTAATAGGGGATTAAAAATATAGATATATTACGGTCTAATTTATTTAGTTAGAGGAGGGTTCAAATGCTTCTATTTTTTTTTTCCTTCCATCATGCTTCTATTTTTAAAAACTTTAATAACTCAAAATTTACAACTTAAAAGTCAAAATAAAAACCGTTAGATTAGATGTGATATATGTTATTTTCTCTATGTGCTCATAAAAAATTATCACATTTCAATTTTGTTTTTATGTGAATCAATAGGTTGAAAAAACAACGTTTAGAAATTATCCACATTAGTACGTTTTTTGCAAGTTCTTGATGACAACCAAAACAAAATTAAAATGTTATAAATTTTTACATGTGCATAGATAAAATGATGTAGATCATATATAACGGTTTTATTTTGACTTTTAAGTTTTAAATTTTGAGTTATTTAAAGTTTTTAAAAATAAAAACAAGGTGGAGGCACAAAAAATAGAGAAATTTGAACCCTCCTCATTTAGTTATTATTACACTTTTACAGCTAAGGAATATAAATTAATAAAATTTCACCTTAAATTATTCAAGTTATACACTTCATTTTATTGGTTTGTTAATAAGTATTATTTCCCTGGATAAATACTTGTTGCTTTATTCTGCTTACAACTTGGTTGACCTTGTATATAAATTATTTGTTTATATATTATTATTGGTTCTTATCCTCCACTGTAGTTTTAACTATTATTATATTTGTCGTATTTTTTTATTTGTCAAATTATATTATTTATACTAACATTTGAAACTAGTATTTTTTTTTTTTGTTTTTTCCATTTAATAGGCACGGTATTTCTTGTTTTTTAACCTACATTTCGAATGACCATGCTGTTTACATTTGTGTGAACTATTAGTTAAGCGGCAAAGTATGTGTGGCAGCTAATTGATATTATTTATCTCAACATAAAACCAAACAATACTTCCATAGGTCAAATAAAAAACAAATTCTGATTAAGATTTTTTTTCCCTCTGTGAATATTGGTATGTGTTAATCCGATTCTTATGAAAAATAGAAGCTACAAATATAATGATTTTAGTTGAGATACATAGAGCAAAAGATAGTAGGCTCTTGTGACATTATTATTGTTCCTTCTAACATGAATCATCTGTTCTAGTTGTAAGACATTGGAGGCAATCAATGACAAGTAAGATTTATGATAAAATAAGATTGAATTCTATGTATTTCTTCAAAAAAAAGAAATTGAAATTACGTTTTTTGAGGCAAAAAATTTCTAGTGGGCCCATATAAAATTATCATGTGGCTTACAGATTTATATAACAAAACTATGATTAGCTTAATTCCATTTCGATCCATCTACTTGTTTCTAAATAAAACAAACTATGAACTACTAATCAATGGAGTTTAACCATGATCTCGCTAAATCATCAACAAAATAATAAACATCTATGATTTTACTTTTTGAGAGAAAACAGTGTAAAGCGTGCGAGATTCTTTTTGAGAAACAATAAGGGTCACGCCCTCATTTAGATTAACCATAGTCAGTTACAGAGATGCTAGGTTTCCGGGAAAGGAAACCTTGTGTTGTGTACAGGGGTAAAAAGGGAAAATAAGAAGTAAAGAAGATAAGCCTAAACAGGGATCTAAGTGGTATGGAGAAAAAGGAGAAAAAATAAGAGTGAAAAGAAATAAAATAAGAAAAACATTATATATTTATTTATCCATTGTCTCTGAATCTGCTACCGATTTTTGTTGCTTCTTGCCACTGCTGCCTTATGTCTTCTATCAATTGGTTCTCCGTTTTGCTTTTGTCCTTGAAGATCCGATTGCATCTTTCTCGTCATATTATGAAGTTTGAAATGAGTATTATTTCTCTTGTTTTCTTTGGTACTGCGCCATCTACCATATCCTCTATGAAGTTCCAGTTTCTGTTCTTTGATTCATCTCCAAAAGCTGTAGCGCCCCTCTAGTAATTGATGTTCCTCTTTGACACTCTTTGAAGAGGTGTTTTGTTGTCTCTACATTATTTCTGCACATGTAACATATTCCAACCAATGTGAACCCTTTTGTTTGAAGGTTTTTGATCGTCAGAATCTTGTTGTGATAAAGTAACCATGCAAAAACTTTGAAGCGGGGTGGGACACGGAGTTTCCAGATAGCGTGCGAGATTCTTTAACTAAGTGCTTGGGTTTTTTCAGTGAACAAAATCATCTGAAGATGATCCGGGCATATGCACATGTTTTTGTGTATATTGTGCATTTATGTTGCACGAATCTCAAAGCCCAATAATATTGTCCTTGTGCTAGCCGAATCTCAAAGCAACTAAGAGTAAATCTCAAACCGTAAAGTGAAAGGGAATCTTTTACGCATATTGGAGAGAATACTTGTTCCTCAAAGAGAAAAAAAAAAAAAACCAAATCTGGAAACTATTTGATTTATATAAAAAAAAATTCGTAGCACATTTTTGTGTGTATATTGTGCATTTATGTTACATGTCAGATTTTATTCCGTCCAATTTAATTGTGCAGTCACAGTCAATTTAGTAAGAAAAAAATTATATATATACCCATCGTCACTTCTCCTTTTAAATATTTCCTCATCAAAATTTGAAAATTAATAATTTCCCCATTTTAACTCAATCAATTTATTAATATCTCCATTTCTTAATTTAATTACTGAAAATGCAGTTTAATAATAATAATAAAAAATTAATACTTTTTCCTTATTCAAAACGCTGCATCAATAGAACAAAAGCTGAAAACAAGCAAATCCAACATCAGACATTACAGCAATGACACATATCAAAAAGAAAAAAAAAATTACTTAATTTGAGTCTCACTTGTTACAATTTTCAAAATAATACCTTAATCCTTCTCAGTTTTCTCTTCTTCACTGGTCCTGACAAATTTTGAGTTGCTTCCAATTCCCACCAAACTCCAGAAAATTGTGTCTTTCGAGTGTAAAAAAATTGTGTTCTTGTCCTCCACTGTAACTTTATTAATTATTATATTTGTTGTATTTTTTTATTTGTCAGATAATATTATTTATATTAACATTTGAAAAAGGTATTTTAATTGTTTTTCCAATTACCAGACACGGTATTTCTTGTTTTTTCAATCTACATTTCAATTTTCGAATAACCATGCAGTTAACATTTGTGTGAACTATATGCGGCAGCTAATCGATATTATTTATCTCAACATAAAACCACATAATACTTCCATAGGTCAAATAAAAAAAATTCTGATTAAGCATTTCTTTTGACTCGGTTAATATTGATATACGTTAATCCGCTTCCTTTTAATTACAAGAAAAACATTAGTAGTACTTCCAATTGAGATACAAAGAGCAAAAGGTAGTAGGCTCCTGTGACATTATTATGTTTCCTTCTAGCATCGATCATTTGTTCCAGTTATAAGACATTGGAGGCAACCAATTACAAGTAAGATTTATGATAAAACAAAATCATACACTGTGATTGAAAAATAAAATGTAGCAACCATTCAAGTATTCAACCGGCGTTAAGAGTATTTCGTGCACATGGAGCCTTCACAGTTCACTCAAAATTGAGTCATTACATAACATGTTAGTTGCTTCTTATTTTTGCCATTTTAGCTGTTCATGATCGCTGGCTTCAATTCTTCCTAAATACTATTTTGAAGCTATGCTACCAATTATTATGTTAATGGCTATAGAGATGATAAACGAAGGTGAAGAAAATTGATGTACTGGGGTGAGCAAATATGAGAGAGGTGAAGTTGCAATAATGGCAATAGGATGCAATAATTGATCATCTAAAACTAAGCAAATTAACGAGATCGTGACACATAGGATGCCAAGTCATCGATCCCTGCCTAAACAGATTAATTAACACTTTAACGGCACATTTCTTTCATCTCCAGTCAAAAGCCTATGTGAGGAGTCCAGTACTTCTGAAAAACGCCACTAAATTGATATAATTTAAACCCCACTAGTCATACAATAAACTGCAAGGCCCATTCTCTTTCACTCACTCCCTTCCGAATTCATATCCTCTGCATTAACTCAAAAGAGAATCTTTTGAGTTAATAAATCTCGACTGTTCAATCTGTTTTAAAATTTGTGCAAACTAGATCTGCACTAATATTAAAGGACCCCCTGTGTTATAGACACGAGTCAGATTGGCTCTGTTTAAAATCAGACGGTTGAAATTCATTAACTCAAAAGATTCCCTTTTGAGTTAATGCAGACCACTCTTCCCGGAGACTGATGATTGGATATATAATAAATTTTGTGCTGTGCGGTATCAATTGTTCTTGCATGATTTTCATATATGTATTTGAACCTCTTACAATTGTTTGGTTGCCAACATCCAATCGAAATTTTTATTAATGGAAAATAAATAAATAAAATATCACAAAAGGAGTTTGATTTGGTGGAAATTCTACTTACTTAGCAGGCAGACTGATATGAATTAGTGGGATGAGTTAAAATGACCCATCCCGTGAGATAGGATAAAACAATCCGTTTTATCTACATATCGAATTTCCGCCAAAACCATCCCGTTTCACGATATTTTATTTATTTATTTTCAATTAATACAAATTTCGGAACATCCAAGGCCAAGGGAAGATTTTTGGAATTATGTGGTCTATGGATCATCTCCAGTGGTCGTCAAGATTGGAGATGAAAAGATAACGAGAGAAACTAAACGGAACTAATAACTTATGGTCTATGGATTAGCTAAGCAGGCTTCTAAAAAGTGAACGGTTGAATATGGCTGTAGAATTCAAGAGACAAATTCTCAAGAAATTCACCAATTTTTTGTTAATAAAAACTTTTGGATTTTAGTCAAGAGATCAAATCGTATCGAACAATCATTCGAATTTCATATTTTCTTCTATTTTGCAAGAGAAGTCTTATTTGTTGACGAAAAGCGAAGAAACCGATTTATTTAAAACAGTATTTTACTATTCTTTGCTTCAAGCACTCGATACAGATCTGGTCTATCTGGATAAGCAACAATTCAATATTCCCTTAGTTAAAGATTCCATCTCCCAAGTCAAAATATGGGAAAAAAAAACAAAGTTAGAGCCCTATATTAGCCCAAACAGAAAAAATTGTTAAACTTAAAGAGTATCAATCAGACACCAAAACCAATCAATGACATGTCACGGTGCAGTTAGGATCTCAGGTAGTATAACAACGGATTACACCAATAAGGTATAACATGAAATTTCATCAACAGAGACAAACCGTTGGCAGGTTTTCAAAGTATAAGTGTACTACTCTAGAGTTTGTTTTAAACCAGGATTGATCTTTTTAATATTCAGATTTAACTGAATCATTTAAATTTCCATGGAATCATTACAAAATAGTAAAAGAAATTGCGGTACATTCAAATGCAAACAAAGGTATTTCACAAATAACCTCTTCCTCCAATTATTTTACTGATAAGTAAAAATTTACCAGCATTTAATCTAGAAAACTAAATTCTAGATTGACATCAACCAAAGTCCCAAGAACAAAATAAAAAGAAAGCAATACAAATTCAATCATTTTCTCTTTACCCATGTAGTAATGACTACACTGAATCACTTTAATTATTTCCAAAGTGCATATTACATATTTTTGGCCCCACTAGTCATACAATAAACAAAATCGAAGAAATTAATATAAAAAATTAAATACGAGTTTATTGGTTATTTTCAACTTCTAACAATAGCATTAGCTAGGCTATTTACCATGTTAAAATATAAACAACGCAAAGGACTATCAGAGAAGAACAAAATAAATAATTAATTCCTCAATTAAGTTAGATATAAGAAGGTCATTGGTCCCATGACAGTCTTACAAATACCGGGAGGGTGTAAATGCTCTTTTAACGAGATCTGTGATGGTCAGATTAAGAACAAATGTCATCTGTTGTAAAACCGAAGAGAGAGCATTTACATCTACCATTGCTTTGTGTGCCGACCCCTCCGGATTTACATTACAAAATGTAACCAGATCGTTTAGTTTGTGATTGCCCTTTTCCAATTTAGTCCCTGATACAATGGCAAGAGTATTAGTCATGATCAATGCACGAAGTGGCAGTGCTCCTGTACCAAACTGATACTAAACCAAATTATGATTTATTCAAAAATAATTTGAATAAAGAGTGTCAGAGAGAGAGAGAGAGAGGTATACCGTCGGGGTGGCGAAGTTGTCGCGCAAAAGGAAGACTGTCAATAAATAGCCAGTCATCCGGGACTTGGTAGCCATTCTGGTCAAAGGCTCTTACCAGAAATGGAAAGTCGAAGCAATGTCCATTGTGGGCCACCAGCACCACCGGCTTGCTACCCGTCTGGCGACTCTGGACCCACTTCACCAGTGATGCTATCACCTCCTTCATCCTATAATTAGGTTATTGAGTAATCCACAGCCATCTTATAGGTTTCAATTTAGGTACTCAGATTTGGAAAGGTACTAAAATTTGAAAGGTTTCAAATTCTCAAATTGTAAAATATAAAACCAATTTAAAAGCAAAAAAATACCTTGGCACATTGGATTTGGTCAGAATTTGATTTGTTTTATGATTCTTCAGTGGTAACTCAGGATTGACAAGCGTATGAAACGTAGTATCCGGCCCTCCTTTCAAATCCCTGATTGCGATTTCAGTTATTTGGTCCTTTGTGCTATTCACCCCTGTGGTACCTAAATCGAGTACCAGAATTGTTACTGTCTGGTCGATTGTACCACCCCCGTGCTTCTTCTCTTGGTAAAGATGTATCGGATCACTATCCTGGTAACTTATCTTGGGCTCTTTCAAAGCGAAGCGCGTGATTGTCTGCGGCAGTCTGCGTGTAACCTCATAGTAGGTGCTTAAGGGAAAGACTATGCATTGGTTGGAGATAAATTTGTCGGAGTAGATTCCGAGGAGTCTAATGTTTGCTCCGATCAAAAGGCAATTCCTCAGGTGACGGGAGTTCCTGAAAAAAATGAATGACATTTTGTGTTCTGTGGTTATGGTAAATCTGCTTCAACAGTCGATTTGGTAATTTCTTTCTCTTTTGTAGATGGACTTTATTACCCTGAAATTGGAGATAGAGTCGAATTAGTGCGAGACTGATACAACAGTGAGTCAGTGACATGATAACATCGCCAAATCAGTAATGGTATGGTTAACAGTACACTAATGTAAAAGTTATTAACATTTTTTAACTGAATGAACTTTTCGCCTCGTTCCCTTTTTGTTTAATTTCCTAACATAATTTTGAAGATTCCACAGTTTAAATCAACAGCTAAACATTCACAGTTAATGGCAAGACAAACCAAGGTTTGGTCTACATTAAGAGAAAACAAGAAATTTAATGAAAATCGCGTAATATACTTAGAATTGATTAGACAAAATTACAATTGCACCAAAACAGTTGATCTCAGATGAAACATCACAAAACAAAGAGATCAGAGGCAGGTTAGTAGATGGTGAGATGAGAACCACACATAACGTACCACAAAAAACAGTTGATATCTTTAGAGAAAGAACTGAGATGGAAGAGGTACAACGGAATTGTTCTAATTTGAGAAAAGAAAAGGCAATGGTCGTTGGGATCTGGAATCTTGTTTGTCAAAATACAATTTCTCGATATCTTTAGAAAATTCTAACCCCCTTCTTTATAGTTAAAATTCAGCAATAACAGTCGAACCTTTTGTATTCTGGCGGCTCTAGCAATTCCCCATTTTCTCTCCTTAACCCCCATAATTTTTATGGCATTAATAGGACCAATTAGTGAAGGCAATAAAGAGATTGGAGAGAATGCCAAGCAAAGTATATGCTCCGAAGAGAGCGTGGCTGTGCATGTGCTCCATCCTTTCTCAGTTTCGTAAGAGGAATGCTTCTATGCACAGAAGGGAAATGGTTTCCAACTTGTAACGGAAACTCCGTCGCTTTCCAATCCTCCATTTTGGTCGCTACTAGAGGCTTCCATTACAAGTTGGAAACCATTTCCCTGAGGTAAAAATAAGCAAAATGGAGGATCAACCGCGACCAAAATGGAGGATTGGTGCGAGTGTTGACTCTGGGTGGGGTTGAGAGTGTTGACTCTGGGTGTGTAGTCGCATCAATCCGCCCTCTGAGTGTAAAACGGAAACTCCGTCGCTTTTCAACAGGTCCCTGAGGTAAAAATAAGCATCTCCGTTCCATTATTAAGCATGTTAAGTGTCTGATTCGCCAACGACTACAATTAAAAATTAATTTTTAATTTAATCTCAGCTCTCCAATCACATAATCTATCTTTTTTTGATTAAATGAATCTGCTTTATGTGTAACAGTTTAAATTTAGTTACAAATATACTCGCCACACATACTGCCACACGATGTGTTACAATTAAAATTAAACAGACTCTAAAATTTAACGATATAATTATTCGTTTTCTTATTTCTCCATTTCCAATTAATATTTTCTATACAGCGGATCACAACGCAAATCAATTTTTTGTTCACTTCCTTATTTATCTATTTCCTTATTTCTATACATATTATTGTGATAAATCTAGAATATTTTTCTAATTTTGTTTTTTATGAAAATTTGTAATTTTGTATGATAATTTATTTTTGTTATCTTATTATATATTCTGTTGTAACGCACGGGATACTAGTATCAAGTTATGAACTTATGACCAGCAAGTGGCCAGGCCCTCCAAGCTTACACGACCAAGTCAATGGATCGGTTAATTAGTAACTAACAATGCAAACTTCATGTATTTTGAATTTTTTATTGACATGCCAGTGGTGAAATTTTTAGTTATCTAAGTAAGATAAAAAAATCTTCTTAAATTGAAGAGCAGCTCTGACGCTCAATTGAAGCTGATTTGAACACCCAGTGACCTATTTCAGTATTCATCTTTTCTGGTCAAATTAAACCTTAATTTTCAGTCCTGAATTTCTTTTAGTTTTGAATTCACAAATTTTACTCACAGATCAGTTCTCCACAAATACCAGCTGGAATTCTGGAAACGTTTATAAATAAACATACCTTTGCACACTTAATTCGTCATGTTTATATTCATATGTAATTTAACGTAATTTACCGTATTTTAGCATATTTAACATAATTATTGTAATTTAGCGTAATTTAGTGTAATTCAGCGTAATTTAACATAATTTCAAGTAATTTAGCTTATTTTAGTATAAATATGCTAATTATATATCAAAAAAAAAATCTAACAAATATTTTAAAAAAATTCAAATTTTTAGTGTTAGATTTCAGCATTTTTGCTATTTGTCTCTAAAAAAAAAAATTAGTACCGGCTATTTTCTGGCCAGTACCAAAAACAATTAAAACCGGCCAGAAAATGACCGGTATGGATAGTTTTATAAATTCCCAAATTGTTGGGTATATTTATTAATTTGTAATTAACTTTGGATATTAATAAAAATGTTGGAGAATTGATGGTAATTCTGACCGCTCAATTGCTTAAAACATTCTCCATTTCTTATCCACACAAAAAAAAAGTAGTTGGGCCCAAAATTCGTGTTCCATTTCTTATCTGAGAAAATGTTCTTAAATAATTTACTCGGCCGACAGGAAGTAGGCCCAAAACACGTGTCATTTTTTACCTCGTACACGGGCTCGGTTCCCTGGGTGTTCTTTTTTTTCATTTATTATTATTTACAAAGAAAAGGAAAGGTCCACATTGCGGGGACTCGGTCAGACGTGGGTCCATCTGATTTGAATTTCTCGAAATGGATTAAGTGGTCCCTCGAGTGCCCAAGTCCAATTCAAATTGATGGGATGAGGATCTCGGATAAATTTGAAATTAGACAATGGCTCCAATGTGTCTGATCAGAAAATTAACGGTCTTGATTTATCTGTAAGCTACGAATTTTTATTTTCTGATACCATCAAACGTAGACAAATTTTTTTTTTTTTGGAAATAAACCCAAATATTACACTAAAATACATAAGACTGTACGGCTATGAATTCCTGCAAAATAAAATTGGATAAAATTAAGCTCAAAATTTCTAACTTTAAATATTTATAAAAAATCTTCAATTAACATTTTAAATCTAGTATCTCTCACTTTTTTAAAAGTAAAGAATGGAAATTAAGTCACCCAACTATTTAATATCTATAAAGAATTTCTTAATTCGAGTTTCGAACCGGTAACCTCCTCCACAGAAATTATTTGTAAAAAATTTACTTTTCAAACCTATTGTATTAGAAAATTCATTATAAATAAATATTCCTATGCTTTTGCAAATAAGGACTTGATCCTTATTTTATCTCGAAAAAAAATATTCAAATGCTTTCTAGTTAAAAAAAAAAAAAGGAATCAAAATATCAGTGGCAAACTGACATATATGTTTCACATCATCTCTGCACATATTGCAGCACAAATCAGACCTTATATATTGCGTCAAGATTCGTGTTTATAAACTATCATTCATTAATCATGGCTCCACCATATTTTACAAAGGTGGATGTGGCATCATGTACTGGATCCGTATGTTAAATTAAAGCGTTTATTATATATTAAATTTTCCTTGTTTGAAAAAATGGAATCTAATTTGAAAAACAAAATTATTTCAATCTGACGACTTGCATAAACATTAGGCGTTGTACTTGTATGCCATCACAATATGAGCATCATTTTTTTTTTTTTTTTTTGGATCATTTGATATTGCATGAAAGGCTTTTAAATATGAATCATTGTAAGAAAAAAATGTTACTCATTTGATAAACAATAAAATATGTGTTAAATTTTATTAGTTTTCCTATGTACGTTATGCATAAAGTACAAACCATATTTCAAGAGTTGGATTCCAAATATTATATTGTTTAAACTTATCAAGTAAATTCATTGCAAATGGATCTACATCCTTTTAATTCTTAATAATAAAATTTCAACACTCAAATATTAAAATAATACAACAACATGTGATTTATAGTAACAATCTGCATACACATTAAAAAAAAATTGATGATTCGACCTTGTTCTGATGGAAACAAAAAAAAATGTCAAATTTTGTTACTATCGTTGTATTTTTATGAATTATTTAATTCAATCAAAAGAATATCAAAATGTCATTATATTTTTTTTATGCGTATAAAAAAGGTGATATAGACTAAATCTAATTATTTTCACTTTGACAGTTGAGTTTAGGAATTAACTTATTAAAATTTTAAAATAGAAGGCATAACAAAAATATAAAGGTGAATACAAAAAAATTAAAACCTGCTTCTTGCAGCATTTCCCCACAACTACTAATTATTTTCGCAAAGAAAATACAAAGTTTTTTCGGAGCATTTCAATATTGTTATTCACTGTTTGCCGCTAGTACAAAGTTCCAAATTGCTGATGGTTCCCTTTTTTCCATTTAAAAAAAGGAGCAAGTATGGTTTTTCAAAGGATGTTATGGAAGAATGTATCTAGAGTGGAAAAAACGTGCCGTGCTATGACTTTGGTTTTGTGTCGTGTTGTGCCGTGACTAAGTTAATTTTTCACGTGCCGTGTCTAGAGGTGCTACTTTTATCTGATTACCCGGAATCGAACCGGATCCGAACCAGAACCGACCCGGATCCAATTAATTTGGATAGGATATGGTTTAAAAAATATAATCGGTTAAATTATGGATACGGTTACAAAATTAATAATTTAATATCCGACCTGGATCCGAACCGGAACTGATACTGTGATGGATAGGATATGGGTTCGAAAATTAATATCCGACCCATAACCGAACCCGACCCGATATCTGTATAAAATACCCGATAAAATGATAATACCATTTCTTTATAATTATTTAATATAAATACATATATTAATAATTATGAAAAGACAATTATTTGTAGTATTTTTGAATTTCTTGAATGAAATTTATTGCGCTTTTCGCATAGATTATTAAAATCAAATGTAATGTTCATCTTTTATCTATAAATTTTCGAAGCTAATTAATTTCTTTCTTGATCTCTTTATCTACCATGTATCTACCTTTTTGCACGGATTATTGAAATTTATTGCTCTCTTCGCTGATTGAAACAAATTGATATTAATATTTTATTCCTGAATTTTTGGAACCATATAATGAAATCACCATATCTAATATTTTACTTTCTAAAATTATCTCACTTTCAATATTTTGAAGCAGATTTTAATTTATATTATAATGATATATTATGTGAGATGTTTAAGAAATTATAATTATATTTAAACGTAAAGTGTTTCTCAAATGCTTGTGAGTTGCGACATGTATCCGCTCCGGACCCGATAATCTATAAACAAGTTCTGAGTATATATCTACCCGGAACTGAAAGACTGAACCCGAAATATCTACAGGTAGATAGGTATTCGGATCCGGACCCGACTCGATTTGAAACAAATAAGTATATGAATCAAAATTCAGACCCGAACACTTTTAGCACCTCTAGCTGTGCTATGACCAAAATGTGCCGTGCCATGACCAAAATATCAAAGAGTGGTCACGGTACGCGAATGGTTACTTCACGGGAGTCATGCCGTATCCAAACATGCCGTGACTAAACGTGACTCGCGTGACCATGTAATCATAATTTAGATTAATTTATTCAAGATTCACCATTTGATAAAGATCTAACGGTTCAAATTTTCTAAAAATAGTTATGGCATGGAACACGCGAATCACAATATATAATTGACTCGCATGTTGTGCTGTTCCGTACCGTTTTATGACGGAGCCAGCTCCGCCGTAACATTTTTCCTACTCTAAATGTATCCAAGAGTAAGAAAAGCCACCTGCTCCAATAGATTCAAATGTGCAACTTACATAGACCAGAAAATCTTTGTAAAGCTACAGATAATGGATGCCACTATACAAGAAAAAGTCAACAATTTCATTTCCCACAACGTGCATGCGTTTTTTGAATTTTTCTACGTGCTTACACGTTCAAATCTAATATGCAATCGTCAGTTTTTTTTTTTTCAGAAAATCAAAATCTGCCAGGGAATCAATCAATGGCATTCCGTGGCATATCGTTACATTATGCGCAGGGGCGGACTCAAACTTTCTGACAATGAGAGTCAATAGTGAATTAAAGTCAATCTTATAAAAATTTTATGGTTTGAAATGAGAATTAATTTTATAGTATTCATAATATTTTACTTTAAATTATATAAAAAATTAAGTTTTAAGTATGAAAAAAATTAAAAATAATGAGATTAATTGACTTTCATTCATCCTTACTGTCTCCGCCATTCCGCCATTGATTATGTGTCTCTACGTGACCATGCGACGTTCTGTGTCAGATCATGTGTTGTATTACGCGAGTCGTATCCAGTGGCGGAGCTACGTGGACGCAGGGGTAGGCACTTGCCTACCCCTGAAATTTTTTTTTTCTTTTAGACCGGTATTTTTTGGACTTTGCCTACCCCTGATTTTGGGCTTTGCCTATCCCTGCCCTGCGCCTCAGCGCCTGCGCTGCACGAAGTCACGAGAAAACAAAAAAAAAAAAAAAAAACTCGCGGAGACAGAGAGGAGAGGCGAAGCAGAAGAAGTGAATAACCGACTACCTCTGGAAGAAGAAGCTCCGCCTCTGTCTCTGGAAGAAACTCCGTTAATTTTTCGTTCAAACCCAAATTCGTTAATTTTTTCAAACCCGAACCGTTAATTTTTTCGAACCCGAATCCAATTATTGCCTACCCCTGGCTCAAATCCTAGCTCCGCCACTGGTCGTATCTATTTTTATTGAACAACATCACACAACGCAAAACACAAGTCACATTATGTGACGAAACACGCGTGCCTTGACATAACATGCCGTGCCGTTTCCGTGACATAACCCAACATAGAGTGCTATTTTTTATTCACTAGACATATTTCAAAGCTTAATAAATCTTTGAATTTGCCGAGCCATACGTTCACAACTTGAAATGATAAACTTGCAAGGACTAGAATACTGAATACTCCTTTGATTAAAGCCAGCATATAAATGGCAGGAATAAGAAAAATATTTAAAGGGTTTCTACTCCATATTATTTAAACTAGAGTTGTTTCTCAAGTTTTATGCTAAAAATTGTAGTTGTTAAATAAAAAATTAGATATCTGAATTAAAAAAATTCTCACTTAAATAAATTACATATTTAATAAACATTGGGCACAAACAATTTTTTAAAATATATTAAAGACGTAAATAATAATAAACAACAAGATTAACTGTTAGATAATTATCACAAAAGAGTCGCATTGTTTTAAGAATTAACTCTGTTAAATGAAGAGAGAAGCGTGAGTTGTCTGATTAAGATAGATTAGGAAAGAATGCAATCTACATTTTAAAATATAGATGACGAACATAACTAGAAAGCTTAGTAACTTAACTCTCTTTATAGATTATTAATTTTCATCAAATCAATTTTAAATTTAATTAATGATTGTACTAGTTTTAAATAGTCAATGTACATTTCTCCTCCCTTCGTAAATGAAATGAAAATGAAATAAAACGTTGCACCTACTAACGACAAGATAAAAGCGTGTGAAGCACATCTCTGTCTTGACACAAATTTGATTGAACAAGAAAATGAAAGCTTGGGTCTTCATTGTTGGACCTGTTCTTGATTAAATAAATCTTCAAAAAAATTGGAAATGCCCTTTGTTGTCATTTTCATTGACCCGTATCTAAAAAGACCATTTCTTACCTAAACATTAGATTTCAAACTAGAATTGTTTCAAACAAAGTTATTCACAATTAAAAATATGAATATTGAAATCGAGATGGCACCTGAAAAAAATTTAAAACCAAATAAAACATCAAAGTTGGGAAATTAAGTCCAGTGTTTCTGAGTTCTGCGAAAAAGTTAGTACGAGTTAATTTGAAGGAAAAAGAATGCTAAAAAAACAAAATCAAACTAAATATACATATACAGCATGAGGAGAGTTTTACAAAAAAAACAAAATCAAACTAAATATTAAATCACAAAGTATATGTGATCTAACTTGCATACAAAGAAGGAAAAACAGAAAGATGAGAGAGTATACCATAAACTCTCTGATACCCTCTGACCCACCAAAAAAAAAAAAAAACTAATCCTAAGAGTTCCCCAATTTACCTTACAACAATCGACCCAAACAAAAATTCTCGCGATCTGTCAAATTTCGCAATTTCATCAGCATTCTACACTGGTGACCTTGGTCCCGACCATAAACCAATCAAAGAATGAAACAATTTTTTTTTTCTGTTTCTAATCAAAGTCATAGCCCCAAAATCATCACCAAAGAAACAAGAAGAGCAAACACTACCTGACGAGCAGGGCCCACAACATTCCTAAATCCAGCGCTTTGTGGGAATATGGTCGGCAAAGAGCACTCGTCCCCATTAAAGTAAACCTTACTTGGGAACCCGCCTCCACTGATAACATTGATCCCAGGAGTTGTCTTCTTGGTGAACGAGACCACTGTTTGTTGTTTGCCAGGCACCATTGGATCCGAGCTGGTTGACCCATTACTCATCTTGACCAGATAATTCAGACCCTCTAACCCTTGCATGAAAATGGTGTTATTCCCGACTGCACTGCCATTAAACGAATACATCTTCTCATAACCATCATAAGCATCATCCATTACAATTGCTGCAAACCAATCAGCAAAATTGACCTGGCCCCAATTAAAAAGTGTAATTCTGGCACTCCAACCCTTATTGTAATCTGTTGCAATATGCCAATTTATGCTGACGCCGCAATAATCACCGCATGGCATTGGGTTTGGCAGAGGCAAGTGTTTGAGACTCGCCCAGGCCTGGGTTTTCGCAGTACGGTTATCAAAAGGCACCAACAAGGCCTCTGGTGGGAGAAGCATAGCGGGAGTGGTTGTACTGCAAGTGGGTCCAGCTCGGTTGGCTGGGCACCCGCATGCGCAGGTGCTGCATGGTAGTACTGAATCATTGTAGAAACCAGAGAAGGTGACACAGCATTTGGGTTTTGTGTTTGCATTGACAGTGATGTTGCAGCTAATCTTCCAGGTGGCAAATGCTGATTTGTTTGATTCAAGGCCTGACGGGTCTGGGAATTCAGTTGGAGCAACCCGTACCGGCGGATTACAGGTGTAGTCTGGGTTGAGGGGTGACCCTCCTGCAATTTTAAATTTTGTGGGAGGGCTAATTGTGGTGATATTTAAATCAGGCGGCATTTTGAACACTTGGATTTGAAATGAGGATTTTGTTTGCTTTGGGTCCATTGCTTTGGGTAAGATTGTACCATTTCGGCAACAGTTTTCGATCCTACCAAGTTGAGTGTTATTGTAGTGGGACAATGGTAAGTCCAGAATTACTGGGCTTCTCTGACAGTTCAAAACTGTGCTGAAATCCAGGTTTTGGTAGTAAGTGGCTTGCGGACCGTAAATGCACCCTGTAGCATCAACATCTAATGGGTACGCACCCCTCATGGAATTTATGAACTCATTGTTCTTCCATGTCCATGACAGGTGCCAGTTGTCGAGCCGACCAAGTCGTGCAAAGTTCTCTATTGTCACCAATGCAAGGTAGCTTGATGGGTACGCTTGGATCACATCATAAGTTATTATCAAGTCACCAGTTGGTGGGTCCTTGTAGTCCTTTTTTGGGTCAGTGATGTTGCTTATAACTGTGTTATTCGGGTTGAATTTCGGGTTGGGCACACAACACGTCTTGACAGAGAATGAGTAATTGCCTGGTTTGGCAAAGGGCGGGCAAATATAGCTCGGATCCTCTAAGGATATTGATTCGGGAAACGGGTTCAATGTTTTCGGGGCCCCGAAGAGGGTCCCAACCATGTCAACAGTACCTTGGATGAGAGAGAGGTCGTTGGCAGTAGCAATTGGAGTCAATAGATCGGTATTTGGGGATCCAGAGAAGGAAGTGGCGTTAGCATCGAGGGTCGTATTGTACGGCAGATCCCCCCCGTTAGTGAGAACTGCGTCTTTCAAGGTGACTATGATCTCCTTGTACTTGAATTTAATTAGAATAGACCAGGATTTGAGCGTGGTGGTGCCTGAGTTGAGAACTGTCGCTCGGGCCTGAAATTTGTAGGCTTGTTGGGTCGGGTCGGTGACAAAGGGTCGGATCTTGGTAGCACCGCCCCACAGGTCGTAGGTGAGTTCAACGCCATTGCAACCCGGGTCGGGTGCGGGAGCGGGCGCTAAAGAGGCGCCCGCTGGGGTTGTTTGGGAGAAAGAAGGGGTGGTAAGGAGTGCTAATGTGGATAAGAAAAGGAGGAGAAATAACTTACTGGACGCCTCCATTGTGAGTCTCTGCTCCGATCTCTCTCTCTAACTCTGCTTCTCTGCCGAGTTGATCTATTGAGTAGGATAAATGGAAGGAGAAAGAAAGCGCGTTTGGGGGAAGAAAGAAGAGAGCAGGGAGAAGGTGAGGGGAACACAGCTGGGAAGGTTTGAAATGGAAAACAAGTGAAAGAAACAAAGACCGGTGCTTTATTATTTTATTTTAGTTTTTAGTTTTTTTATTGGGGTTTTGTTTTGTGTGGGACAGTGGGAGCCTGGGAGGGTTTTAAACTTCTAATTTAAATTAAAGAGAGGGAGACTGGGAGAGAAAAAGGAAGGCCGGCTGAGAGCCTGAGAGGAATTCACATCCTCCACGGTACCGTAAAATAAAAAATTTAAAACTAGTGGATCCGGACTGTTCTTTCTAACTTTGCACGAATCTCAAAGCAAAACAATACTGTCCCTGCGCTAGCTCGAATCTTAAAGTGTCTGAGAGTAATTCTCAAACCGTAAATTAAAGGGAATCTTTTACACATATTGGAGTCTTGGAGATGATACTAGTTCGGCGGGGAGTGTCTACACAGTAATGGAAGGGAGGGGGCGGTAACCAAATTTCATGTGGCTCGTCAAATATAAGTGATATGTAGCGGGTTGTAAAAGAGTAGTAACGGGTCCTGAATATTTTTCGTATTATGTACGAATAATTTTTTTTTGTCTAACCCCATAAGTTATTTTTGAATTTAATGAATTGTACGAAGAACATGATATTTATCCTATATTGTTTATGAAATTTACCAACTTTTATTTATTTTACTCTTGTACAAGTATTGATATTTTCATACGTTTTTTTTCAATTAGAATTGAATATGATATCTAAATCACGAACTATATATATCATCGATTTGTTCAAATTGTAAAATTATTATTATGCTGAGAAGATTGAAATGTATCCATGGTGACAAATGAATAGTTCGGGTTCAGTTCAGCAGAGTTAAAAATTCATGATTCGGGAACAATTCGGATATAATTTGGGAATAATTTGGTACCACAAGGAAGCAAAAAATAAAATAAACCTAAAGAAACCCAAAAAAATTTTAAAAAAAATTCGCGTTTTATTTTCAAATAATTCGTGACTCGCGTTTTATTCGCAAATAAAATATATTATACATTTTTTGTATTTTATTTGTCAATATAGGAAACCAGTACAAGCCTGAGGGCAAAAAGAATGAGGTTTTACTTTTTGAGGAGGGATCCAATTACACCTTTTTTCGTGACACATTATGACACCGTTTTTTATATAGGTCAATTTTGCGATTTCAAAATCCAAACAGTCAATCCGAACAGTTCAACATGATCACCATATTAAAATGTACTTGGAGATCAAATTTTACATTTTTTTTGAATTTTTTTACTATTTATTAAGATGGTTACAAAATTGCTGTTTTTCAATAGTCTGAAAACAACGATTTTTGTAACCATCTTAATAAATAGCAAAAACAATTCAAAAAAATGTAAAATTTGATCTCCAAGAACATTTTAATATATCCATCATGTTAACGGTTTGAATCGACTATTTAGACTTTAAAAATGGTAGGTATCAAAGTGTGTCACCAAAAAAGATGTAATCGGATCCCTCCTCTTACTTTTTAAGACGGCCAGAAGGAAAATAAATCTGCTGAAATCTTAAAGGATTTCAAGGACTCTAAAATTCTAAAATCAACCGTCAATATGTTTTGTGATTCGAGCAAAAAAAACTGTGTACTTTGAGATTCGTGTATAAAATAACTTGGACAGCTGGATTTATAATTTCAGATCTCTGGAATCTCAAGAATTTCAGCAGATTTATGGTACCAAAACGGAGCTGAAATATTTTATAACACCGTGCGAGTTTGCGACTATTCACTTTTGCTGAAATTCCGCTTGTTGATTGGTTCTCCCTAAGAGCATCTCCATTCTAGCAAATGTTTAGCAATTAATTTGTTCCACATCACTAAATTTAGCAATTAAAGACATTCATAATTTTTAAAGCACTCCATCCCAGAAATTTAATTAGAATTGCAATTAATGCTACGTCAGCCAAAAAAATAAAAATTGAGCGGTACATATACATAGAGAGAATTTTAACCAATCAAATCAAAAGGAAAACGTTTTCTTTTAAAGCAAATTTGCTAATTTAGAAATTCTGATACATCCCAGTAATTGTATTAGCAATTGACACATCAGATTAGCAATTTAATAACAATTACCATTGGAGATGCTCTAACCCTAAGAAAACATGACAGAAAGTGGGCTCTGAACGGGTCGATATTTGGACCGTTTCCCTCCGAAATATGGTCTTTGATCCGTATCCTCTGCATATATTTTGAGTTAATGAATTTCAACCGTCTGATTTTAAATGGAGCCAATCCGGCTCGTGTCTATAAGATAGGGTCCCTTCAATATTAGTGCAGATCTAGTTCACACGAATCTTAAAACAGATTGAACAGTCGAGATTCATTAACTCAAAAGATTCTCTTTTGAGTTAATGCAGAGGATATGAATTCGTCTTTGTTGAGACTTGAGACGGTACACACTACATATTGACCGCGAGGATGCTTGATCCACCCACCGTGGATTCGTACTCCGTACTCGATTTGTAAAAGTTTGAGGCTGTTTTGGTAGGTGATTTCCGGTTATTAAATTACAAAATTATTCTTTGGTTAAACACAGTCAGAAAAAGTTAAAGACGTAAATTTGTTTTCCATCAATACGATTATTAGCGGCATAAAGTCGCTAATTTAATAAAAGTATATTGATTACCTTGGAATTGTGATTTCTTCATGGTATGGCTAGCGCGTTACAGTAGAGATGGAATCATGGGAATTGTTCCCATTCCAAGGACGATATAAAACATCGTTCCCGTTCCGTTTCAGGTGCATTTAGTTTTTAGGAGGAAGTTTATCAATATTTATTAAAAAAATTGAAATTACCTATTTTTTCCCTCTAAAATTCATAATATTGTATAATTTTTCTAAATTTTAAAAACTCACAAATTTACTCATTTTATTATTTTTTTTGTTAAAACTCATTTTAAATTTATAAAATACTAATTTTATTCTTTATTAAATATATATATATATATATAGTCTTTTTAAGAAAAATATCAATCTTCTTATTGATCACTGTGCGAATGCAAACGGTTCATTTCTCTACGCATGAGTACATGCAGTAACATTTTGGTATGCGCTTTGTGCATGCATCAGAAGTAGAGTAATGAATTAGAAATCAACCAATTAGAAGACTCGCATTTATCTTAAACATGTTACATATTTTTTATTTTTTAATAAAGCATAAAATTGGTACTTTATAAATTTAAAATTAGTTTTAAGAAAATGTAATAAAATGAATAAATTATTGAGTTTTTAAAATTTAGAAAGATATATATATGATGTTATGAACTCTAGAGGGGAGGAAACGTAATTTGAGGAGTATAAATTCCCCTAGTTTTTATTTTATTTTCAATTGTCATAAAAAATGAAAGTCTTTCCATCTTCTATTTAGCTGGTTCAGGTGTCTCCATTTAAGTACTTTGTTGAGGTTGTCTCATGCAATCACCAGACTTGTTTTTCTTTGAATATATATAATTGTTTATTCTCTGGAAAAGTTTACCATTAATAATAAAAGCAATACAATTATTCTTTGGGAAAGTCTACTATTAATAATAAAAGCAATATAAAATACCTTTTCTCTTTTCGCAAATGATGATAGGTCAGAGTATGTGTGCTCTTTTAATATGTGTACTTTTAATATTTAATACGGATGAACGATGATATGCATGTACTTATTTTATTAAATTTTAGTATTAAAAAAAGTTACATTATAATTAAAATATTGTAGATGTTATGTTTTATTTTACAATTTAGTTGGTATTTACAAAATGTCCGGAATGAAACTCAAAAAGGTTAATGTTAATAAATGGTATATGTGAAGTTAAATTATTTTTCCATAATTGATATTTTGAAGGGTACGATAGAAGATAAATTAGTCATTAGTAAAAATAAAAAAATTAAAAAAACATCAGGATAAGACGATAAGTACAACGATGATGTTTCACAATTCTCTTTTCTTTAATTTTTTTTTATTTTTGATAGATACAAAGGATCTTTAACTTCAACCAGACATATTAATTCTATATTTTCTGGAATGCCGACCATTCCAGGGAATTTTAATTCTTGGGATTCAAACATTCCAATTAATTACTGCATGAACGAAATGCCCCGTAAAATTCGTCTCGGAGGTTTCCATATATATATACATGGAAAAGAGGGTTCAAATGCACTATATTTAGGTCTACGGGCTGTAATGGAAACCAAAAAAAAAAAAGCACTATATTTTTGTGCTTTAATATGCTTTACATCTTTTATTTTATTTTTTTCAAAGTCTGAACAGTTAATCCGAACCGTTTAACATGATCTTCATAATAAAATATACTTGGAGACCAAACTTTACATTTTTTTAGAAATTTTTTACTATTTTTTTAGATGGTCTGGAATCTTCTTAAAATAGTAATTTTGTACCTATCTAAAAAATAGTAAAAAAATTCTAAAAAAAAATATAAACTTTGATCTCCAAGTATATTTTATTATGAAGATTATGTTGAGCAGTTCAGATCGACTGTTCGGACTTTAAAAACAGAGATAAAAGATGTAGAGCATATTGAAGTACAAAATCATAATGCATTTGAACCCTTCTTATACACACACACACACACACAAAAAAAAAACTTATGTCCGGGTCTCACATGGAAGCAGAGGTCCGGGGGATATCCTAGACATGCAATTAATAAGTTCAAAAACGAGAAAAAGTTATTAATGAAATGCGAAATTCATTAATGGGACAACTCACCGTTAAGATAAATTATTGGTCTACTGTACATTGAATCCGTCCATCTCCTGTTCACATGTGAGCAAGAAAACCTTGCTAACATGTCCATCTATCCATTCATTTATAATTTATTATCCGAACGAGTATAATTGAAGTATTAATTGTGTTTTCTCAAAACTCAATATTCTCTGTATTTCCGTGTACATAATCGGATAGTTAGAGAGCAACAACTTACATTTCTATTTTCGAATGTAAATAAACCTTCTTCTTTTTTATCAATATATGCCGACAGCTATAAAAAAATTATATATATATTCTCTATATTTCAATCATGACTGTGGAGTTCATGAATAAATGGACGGATAGATTATGTTGGTAGGATTTTCTTGCTCACATGTGAACATGAGATTCAATTTCATCCAGGGCGAAGCTAGACTTCTGAACTATGGGGGACGTTAGACACATAATGAGGATCAATCATATAAAATTTTCATGTTAAAAATAGAGATCAATTTATATTATTTATGACATTTCATTATAAATTATATAGAAAATTGTACATAATACAAAAAATTTCAAAAAAAAGGAGGTCAATTGATCCCATTCAGAGAATGTTACATCAAGATTTGTAAATCTTGTTAAAGTATACGACCCTCGCATCCAATAGATCAGATGGCGAGTAAATTGCATAATGTAGAAGATCAGAACTCATCAAATCTGATAGATAGCTGATGCATTTATATATATTGTTATTGCTACTAAAATCATTATCATTTTTTAATTGTTCACTCTAACAGCGTTAGTGTTTAATATACTGGCTCTAGTATTTAGTATGTAGAATACTTTTACATGGAATTTCACCAATGAAGAACCAATCTATTTAATAGCTAAGAAATTTGATCCGGCTCCGACCAAATTAATTAAGACATGTATTTTTTGCTCAGTTTTAAAAGCGTTATAGGCTATAAGTTTGAGATATTTAATCAGCTCAGTTATGATTTCAACGGCCTAGCACTGCTACAGTTTTTCCGAAAATAAAATGACCTAAATAGAATGGACAATCAGAAGAATTCACTTCATCCGTCTTAATGCACCGTTTGAGTTTAAGTGCGATCCTTTAGTAATATAATAGTATGAATTTTAAAGGACCGTACATTGCAGATGTGAACCGAATTGGTTCGGATTCTAATTCGACGATCTGAATTCAACTCTAAAAGATGAATTATTGCATAGAATGTGGACTCCAATCGGAACGGGAGAAATGAAGAACAACGTCACGCATTTTTTTTTTGTGTTACACGGGTTGGCTTATGCTGAATGCCACAAAAGACCAGAACCCGTGTTTTTGAATTTTGTATCCGTTGAGGCGGTCAAATGACTTGAAATCTTCAATGAACTTAGCTGGGACCAGCTATTATTTGATATAACCTTTGACGATATTTTCTGCCATTATTAGCGCGCAATAATCGGTGATAATCGACAAAAAGATAATTTGGTAATTATGAGAAGTAATAAAAGATTTTTCATCGAAAAACTATAATTACTATTTTGTTCTTTACAGTTTAGTTTGGACATATTAGTTATTTGGCGTAATTTAAAAATTGATTAGTTATCCATTGTGGGATTAAAAAAAAAAATTTTTAATTTTAATAGAGGAGGGATCAACATCTTACAATAATTCAGTTTTGTGATTTTTAAAGTCCAAACAGTCGATCCAAACCGTTCAACATGATATTTGTATTAAAATGTGTTTAGAGATCAAATTTTGCATTTTTTTTTACTATTTATTAAGTATTTTACAAAACTGCTATTTTTCAGTGATTCAGATTTGTCTAAAAACAACAGTTTTGTAAAACTTAATAAATAGTAAAAAATTCAAAAAATGTAAAATTTGATCTCCAAGCACATATAAATATAGAGATCATGTTGAACGGTTTAGATTGATTGTTTCGACTTTGAAAATCGCAAAATCAAATTGTTGTAAGGTGTTGTAACTTACAAATGTACGTTGTAAGTGGATCCCTCAAGTAGCCAACGATTGTTATTGTACATTACGATTTATTTAATTATGACAAAACATTCATAATTTTAGTTCCTATTTTGATAATATTTTCCGGCTATAACGATTATTAATAAATTTGATTGTTAATAAATCTTTTAATAGTTCACAATTTAAACTGCTATGAAAAGAACCACCGACCAAAATAAGTACTTGTTACTTTTTATTTTTTGTAACTTAATTTGTTTAACATTATTCCCCTACTAGAACATTAGCAAAATTAGGATTATTCCTCTCATACTTTGTTCCGGAAAAATAATATTTGCGGACACTTGCAGTACATTATTCCTCTCATACTTTGTACTATTTTTGTTATTTTTGTAGTATTTTCTGTTTAGCATAATCATGATAATTTATTTTATTTTAGTATAATTTAGCGTAACTTAGTTTAATTTAGCATATTCCTAATAATTTATTTTATTTTAGTACAATTCTCATTAGTTTAATTTAGTATATAATCCTGATAATTTATTTTATTTTAGCATAATTTTGTGTAATTTTGCGTAAGTTAGTGATGAAAAAAAAATAAAAAAAAATAGTACCATAAAAGCACACATAAAAAAGAACCAAAATATAAGATAATCCAAACATAAAACACCAAACATAATATACCAAATATAAACAGTACAAAACAATCACCGCTGGAACGGAGAGGAGGACCATCGCTCAGCTGGTACTCCGGCGTTCACTCGCTCCGGCCAGACTCTCTCTCGGTGTAACGACATCCCCATCGACCTCACTGTGTATTCGCTCGGCGGTATCCCAGACATACTCACCCCTAGAGACTAGCGGGGGTGTACAAAAGATGGATGCAGCGAACTCAGTTCCAAAGTTAGGTTGAGTCTGAGACCCGATCCCATTGGCCTCTCTATCATGTGGTAGTACTGTAGGGTTTTGACGGTTCAAACCCATTGATTAAGTCTGTTGAGGTTTTGACTGTTCAAACCCATTTGTTTGCTTAAGATGCGGAAAGACCGTAAAACAAAATTTTTACTTCTAACTCAAGCCAAAAGGATTGAAGTGGTATGTCGGCTAATCTACCGAGAGTTACACACCTGTTCAATCCTTTTCTTAGATTAAAACTCGTAAGTAAAACTTTACTTATTCAGATCATAGATTAAGTAGTATGTCGGATAATAACCAAGAATTACATACCAGATTAATCCTGTATAGACCCAAAGTAGTAAAACCGTATTTACTTGTATTTTAATCAGTTTATAGATCTACTCCTTTTGATTGATTTCTAAAACTTTAATCTATTTACCAATTAAATAGATTAATATAACATGTTTATACCTTGTTTCCAAATCTCAGTTGGAAAGCAGACCGAGCGTGAAGAGCTACACCTGGGAATGATTCGCCTCGGAGCACCAAACGTATGGTGCCTCTATCAGTTATCCACCAGGACTAACCGGAGAGCGGTTTATTTCTTATTGCCAGAAATACCGTAAACCGCAGAATTATGCAAAAACACTATTCACCACGAAATTCGTCAGAACTGATTTACGTCAAACGCAAAATAGATTTACGAACTTTCACGGGAACACTATTCACCACAGACACTATTTGGGAGAGAAATTAGATTATCGATTCGGTCAGACAGATTCGATATCTCAGAAATTTGTATCTTTCTCTCTACCCCTACCCCTCTATTTATAGGCAAATTGAGGAGGTTCGTCAATGACCAAAATGCCCTCGGTTTTTGTGGTATTTACAAAATTGTCATTTGGCCGAAATTACCAAAATGCCCTTGGGCCAAATCAATTTGATTTTGACTTCTTCATAATGGTTTGATTATTTTAATGGATTCTAAACCCATTAACCCAAACCCATTATGTATAGTAAATATCCAAATCAAATATATAATTGTCATATACAATTATATTCCTCTGCGGTTTTCGTACAGTAATTTTTATACAACGCGTCAAACACATTTATAAACTAACCAGTGTTTTTGTTCGTCATTTTAAATGACGTATAATTAATTATATCAAGTATAATTAATTATAACCATCTTAATATTAATTATAATCAATTTATAATTAGTCAGTAAGATTCTCCAATTAACTCCTATACGGTGTGACCCGATAGGATCTGTGTTATGTTGGTAAATAGAATTAAAACTGTTTTAACTTCTATAATCATGAGAGGCATCTGGCATAACGCATCATGACCATCCAATTACACAGATGATGCTGTACTGTACAATATCACGATCCAGTAAACTATTTTACTCGTGTTAATTCTTTTGTCTCATAGTTATCAGATCAGTTTCAAGGTAGGCGTGTGTCATCCTTGCAAACTTAATCTTTTCTTGATCTTGAGCAGATTATCAAATATAATTACTCTTGTAATTATACCGCTAGCAGATAATCTTACTCTACCAAGGGGCCCATTGATACTATAACTCGTATTGAGATACGAGGGACAATAGTACTTTCGGTAAACCATCACTACCTCAGCTAAGCTATGTATACCGAAGAGCTACCGTTATAACTGCATTTTACCGACAGCGTTAGGTAACAGTCACACATATACATTTCTTAGTAGGAAAGATGAATACCTCATACTTTAGAACTTAATACTGAATGAAAACATTAATGACACGAACACAATTCCTTTTAATGTTTCATTCGGGGTCTGTCAAATACCATGTTCCTGGAACATGTATCTATGTGATTAAAATGGCATCTCTTGTTAAATGGTTTGTAAAACATAACCATCTTTTAATCCACATACTAACCTTGTAACGGTAAATTAGTGTTCCTGCTAATTACCTTGGTTAGAGACTTTTAAGAATATATATCATCTATATTATGAAGTTTCACAATTTCATTTATTGACTCTAGTCAGATAAACGAATGATTCATAAATACAATAATACTCAAGGTAACAAAATGATATATTAATAAACATTCAATTCATGAACAAAGCTTTATGATAAATTATCGTATTATTGACTTCTAGATTATTACAAACTAACAAGTACTGCATGTGAATGCACCGGTACTTCACATCTAAAATAAACGTGTCCTGCGTTGAAAAAAATAATCCATATGATGTTAACACAACAAAATTTAAACTCAACAAAATTTGAACAAAGGCTAAAAAAAATACGTACCTCAAGAGAAGCCAGTGAGACTCGGTGCTCGCGGCGGGGCATCTACAGGAGAGGACTGAAATGCTCAATGCTTTTAGTCTCGATCGGGTCGTCAACTACAGGTGGTGTTGGACGAGTCTTAGGCCGTCATCTAGCCATCCTAATGTCAAAAATAAAATTATGTTAACTTACTAAGTAAACCCTAAACCCTAAAATATGCTAAAATAGGCCAAAATAAGCTTAATTATGCTAAAACATGCTAAAATAGGCCAATTGCGGTTAAAATAGCATAAAATATGCTAAAATAGGCTAAAATAGGCTAATTTCGGTAAAATATGCTAAAATAGGCCAAAATATCCTAATTTCGGTAAAATATGCTAAAATAGGCCAAAATAGGCTTAATTATGCTAAAACATGCTAAAATAGACCAATTGTGGTTAAAATAATCTAAAATATGCTATAATATACTAAAATAACCTAATTTCGGTAAAATATGCTAAAAAGGACCAAAATAGGCTTAATTATGCTAAAATATGTTATAGTAGCCTAATTTCGATAAAATGGGTAGAGGGAGAAGAGGGTAAAATGGGTAGTCTATAAATTTAAAATGAGTTTTATTACAAAAATTAATAATTTGAGTAAATTTGTGAGTTTTTGAATTTTAGAAGGGTAAATATGATATTATGAATTTTAGAGGGGGAAATACATAATTTCAAGGTTTTTGAGGGGATACATGAAATTCCCCTAATAAAAATGTCGGTTGCATCAGTACATGTTAAAATCTATCCTCTCGAGTACAAGTGTAATATGATAAGCTTAAACTAGTATAATGTCATGGTTGGTAGCATGCTTGCACGTTTTATCATTTTAGTCTTTGATGGTGTTATATAATCTTTTGTTTGTTATCATCACAGCGCCGCAGGTTTTTTTTAAAGAATGATGAATGTTTGGTCTTAAAATTTCATAGCTCTGTTATTATCAAGGTTCTAAATAGCGTTTATAGCGTCGTAGCGGGAAGGCTAAAAAAAAAGCTATAGCGAATAGCGTCGCTATAGCGGAAGCTATTCCAAATAGCGTTTTTTTTTTTTACATTTCGTATATTCAATATTTGTACTAAATATCAACATTATCTAAGGTCTCATAGCACAATAAATAACACCAAAGTAATTAAGAAATTATAATATTCATATTGAACCCGTACAAAGTCCAAATTGCGGTTCAAAATATCCATAGTAATATCATAAACTATCGATTTTTCCTATTAAAAATATCTTAAGTATCATGATTCATGACATAATCTATTTTTTTTTTCTATTCAAATTTTAATTCCGGTTTGGACTTTTTTTATATTCAAATTTCTATTTCTATTCCCAATTTCAAATTTCTATTTCTATTCCCAATTCCCAATATTTGTAGCAAGTAGCAACAAATTCAATTTCGGTTTGAGATTTTTTTTATCTTTATTTAAAACCCATATAAATTGCTTTAAAAAAAAAAAAAAAAACCCATATTGTATAGCGCAAATAGCGCTGTAGCGGACCGCTATAGCACTGTAGCGGCCGCTATAGCGGCCGTAGCGCAAATAGCGCATGTTGATGTCGTAGCGTAGCGTTTGGGGTCCAAAAACGCTATAGTGGCGCTATAGCGCGCTATTTAGAACACTGGTTATTATAATAAATAATTTTTTTCATTCGGATTTTAAACTCACTATTTTTACATGAAGATCATATGTTTTTGTCACTAAACCAAAAACCAGTTCTCATAGCGCCACAGTTAAAAAATAATTAACACATATATATCTACAATCTATCTTATTAGGCCAATAATTTGGTTCACTTTCTTTTATGTTACTAACAAGTACAACATCAATATTAAAGTTGACATTGACCTAAAGAAAACATTAATATTAATGTAACGAGTAACTCTCATATTAATTATTAATTTATACTATTGTCGTTTGGAATATGGGACTCAATTTATATCCTTTTGCAAATAAAAGTAGAACAGAGCCACAGAGGTTTACCGTAGATCTAGTTTGGTTTAGTTTCTTTTCGCCGAAATTTTATCTATCGTGGCTGTCCGCATGTGGATCAGTGTGTCTCGGGTAGAATACAGACTTGAATCGGGTCGGAATAGACTGCTGCAACTTGCACACAGAACGAAGCAACCCCGGAGCTAACCAATACGCGCCTTATGCGTCCGCGTGGCCAGGGATGCTTTTATCCGATTATCCGGATCCAAACTGAATCTGAATTAGAACCGATTAAGATATGATTAATTTAGACAGAATATGATTTAAAAAAAATATAACGGTTAATTATTGGTACGGTTACAAATTAATAATTTAATATTTGACATATATCCGAACCATAATCGATATTGTAATGAATATGATATGGATTTGATTTAATTATCTGACCCATAACTGAACTAGACCCGAAACCCGTATAAATACCAAATAAAATGATAATATTATTTATTTATAATTATTTAATGTAAAAATATATATTAATAACTATGATAAAAAAAATCATTTGTAGTATTTTTTAATTTCGTTGAATGAAATTTATTACTCTTTTCGCACAGATCATTGAAATCAAATGTCACGTTCACCTTTTACCTATATATTTCCGAAGCTAATTAATTACTTTTTTTATACTGCTAATGATATATTATGTGAGATTTTTAAGAAATTATAATTATATTTAAATGTAAAAAGTTCCTCAAATGATAGTGAGCTGCGACATGTACTCGCTCCGAATCCAGACCCGTCCTGGATCCGAACTAGACCCGATAATCCACAAATAAGTTATGGGTATCTATCTACCTGAAACCGAAAGGCCAGATCCGAAATATCTACGGGTAGATAGGTACCCGGATTCGGACTCGACTCAATTTGAGACTAATAAAGTAACAAGTATATGGATCGAAATTCGGATCCAAACACTTTTAAAGTACGGATCAAAATATAATAGTATCTGATTCCTACCCGACCCAATAGCACCTCTACGCGTGGCTACTGCAGGAGGGTTTGTTGTAGCAAAATCTGTGCATTGGTAATAGTAAAGAGGCAGAATAGTTAAATTAATAACCCGCTGCACGAAACTTTGATGATTCCAAGTATACTTGATTTTTCAGAGGAACAGGCTGAGATCTGCTGGCTTAGAGAAGGAAATACGTGACACGCCGTGACGTGACGTGACAAACACGCCGTGATTTGGTCACGTGACGTAACGTGACGTGACGTGATCAAAATAGTGGCAGACGATCACGTCACGCGAATGGTCACGTCACGCGTAGTCACGCCGTGACTACACGTGACGTGATATGACGTGACATTGAACTTTTTTTATATTTTAATTTAAATTGTTGAAAATTCAGAAAAAATATATCAAAAAATATGAAAATTATAAAATTTGTAAAATAAATAAATAATGTTGCAAAAATTAACTAGTAAATAATATTCTAAAAATTGTCAAATTTTTTGGATAAAAGATATTTAAGCCCGTTTGGCCGTTTCATTAAGAAACATAGTTTTTACAAACAGCCACAAAAGAAAAGTCTGAATATACTATGAATATACTACAGAAACATAGCCTAATAGTGCTTTTAGTGCAAGCCAGCCAAGCAATCCGTGACTATGCGTGTTTACGTGATTACACGTGACAGTACGTGATCACGTGATGTGTTTTATAACGTGACGTGATTAGTTTACGTGATGTGACGTGACGTATAATTTTTGTTAAATACAGTCACGTCACGTAATCGACACATGTAACGTGACGTGACTGATCACGCCGTGACAAATTTTCTTCTCTATGTTGGCCTGCTGCTGATGCGGAAGAATTTCTTTGCATCTTTTCTCCCTGCTTTCTTGACCTCCTACATATTAGTAATTGCTTGCAATTATTTGAATAAAATGCTGTTCATTGAATAGTTAATTGCTGTTCTTTGCATTATCACATGTTTATTAATTGGTATTCAATTTATATTTTCTTACAGGCTAATTAATATTACAATATCGTGCAATTTTACTGCATAAGTTGCTAGTTGATTAGGAACATGTATTATGTAAGAGGAGGGTTCCAATGCCTCATCTCCTCATACCTCATTCATACCTCATGTTATATATCTTCATTTTCAAAGTCTAAACTATCGATCCGACCGTTCAACATGATATTCATACTAAAATATGCTTGGGGATGAAATTTTATAATTTTTGCAATTTTTTTACTATTTTTTAAGATAGGTACAAAATCACTGTTTTTTGAATGGTCCAGATACAGTGATTTTGTACCTATCTTAAAAAATAGTAAAAAAATTGCAAAAATTATAAAATTTCATCCCCAAGCATATTTTAGTATGAATATCATGTTGAACGGTCGGATCAATAGTTTAGACTTTGAAAATGGAGATATATAACATGAGGTATGGATGAGGTATGAGGAGATGAGGCATTGGAACCCTACTCATTATGTAATTTATCAGAAGCTTAAATTTTGTTATAAATTATTTGACGATAATGTAAGAGTTAGTTCGTACAAGATTTGAGGGCATGGGAGCAAAATTTTAAAACCTTGTTTGATACGATGGGATCGGGGCAACTCTGTCACACTAGTTGCTAATCAATTGATTAGGAATATATCACTTGATTTAAATTTTGTTAAAAATTATCTAAGGTCAGTGTAAGAATAATTGAAAATAGACTCGAGGACCTCGTGCATTTTTTTAAAACGCTGTTTGTATTTAAAAATGGATCGGATATTATCCGATTTTATCCGGATTCGAATCCGGAAAATTACTTAAATTATCATACTCGTATCCGTATCCGTATCTGAAAATTTATAACTGGTAAGGATACGGTTTGATTTTTAACTATCCGTAACTATTCGTATCCGACCGTTTATATCCCTGAACAACAAAAAAGATACACTTTGTTCTTAAATTAATTTATTAAGCTACATATACATACCAATGATTTGTTAAATTGCATATACATATATTTTTGATGAACAATTTAACACTATGACATAATTAGTGACTATTATTTTGGTAATATGATATATGTTTTGTAACCAACAAATTTATTATGAAAAATATTATATATAATTTATAAATAAAAAAATTATATATAGATGTTATTCTTATTTAGAATGTACATTAGTAATTTATTTTTAATTATCCGAATAATATTCATATCCGTATTTGTATCCGTCCAATATCTAATTTGTATCTGTATATATCCGATCCGTATCCGTATCTATATTCATATCTGAAAAATGATAACGAATAAAGATACAGTTTGGTCATTATCCGATCCGTATCTGACCGTTTACACTCCTATTTCCAATGCAATAATGCTTTCAAATTTCGGGCCTAACGTAGGCCCGTTTCTAACATGTAACTATAACGATTACGGGCCTGAGTTCAGTTTTAAGTCTTAACCAATTAAACTAGAAGGATTTACTTAGGTACAGCTATTGACAGTATTGTTTTCACCTTATACAGAATACAAGTTATATATATATTGTTTCAATTTGACTCTATTGTCCATGCACTGCATAAAATTAAAACAGTATAGTCATATATTTATCCAAACTACCAAACCAGGAGCTACTCCAATACACCACAACGTGCATTCCTGTACTGGTATATAAGCTGTGTGTATGAATCTTGATGCAAATTGTACGGCTAGGTTCAATCGGACATCAAACTAAATTGGTAAAAAAAATTCCGTATATTAAATGACATGACGAGCAACTTTTTGCATGAAAAATATGATCGTTTCATTGTTTATCAGATGACATGAAATTTACAACAATTCATAGTTTACGACATTTGATGGAAAATCAAATAATATGTAAATTGCATGAAAATTGATAATTCAATCTATAATAAAAAACAACATTTCTATACTTTTTTTTCTCATCTTAAAATTTGGTTGACACGATTAAGAAAACTCTGTCGAAATTATACAGATAAACTATTGTCAAGAGTTTTATATCTTAATGAAAATTGAAAAGTAAATGTAAGGTAAAGATATAGAAGATTAAAAAAAAATAAAGCAAATAAACCTCACAATTCCAAGACCGTGTTTGGAGGGGATGTAATTTTGTCTCAACTTTGAAGAATTGTACTTCGTTAAATATCCTCTTTAGCTAGTAGTTGACATCATAGGATGGATAATCATGTGTGTTTTTTGTTATTTTATAACCTGAAATAAGGTTTCAATTCACTAGAGCATCAGCACCCGTATACAATGAGTTGTAGATATGTTCTAGCTACATGTATTTCCACAAAATTGATGTATTTTAAATTAGTGTATTTTTTTTCTTTCTAAAAACAACTATAATTTTATAAGCATTATACAGAAAACTACAATTTAAAAATTAATTATTAAGTTTTGGTAATTTCATTAACTGAAATAAAATCTATATTAGTTATTAGTTAATTATTAATAGATGCATTGTATTTGTGCATAGCTAGGTGTGCATATCAAAAGATGAAGGCGGAGAGGTGATCAGAATTCAGATTCAGTGCAATATCTAACTAAGGGTCTGATCGGAACCCCAATTCGCACGCTAAAACGTGAAATAGAATTGACGTCGTATCGAATTCTCTGATCGGAACGCAACCAGCGGCAGGAAATGACTTCATTTCGGACGATTTGGATGGAAAATTTTGTGCCAAAATTTTCTCGTGCAAGTTGAAGAGATTCTGCGAGAATTCAATCGCTAAAAACTGGCGCTCTTTTTTTTCCAACGATACCCTTTCTCTCGCTTTCTGAACACTTTCCTTCTACCGATAACAATGAATCTTTTGAGTGTTCTCTTTCCTTCTACCGATAACAATGAAGAAGGAAAAGGGGCTACTACAGCATTGTTGCTGACAAGTAACTGACCCTCTGATTCCAATTTCAATAGATAGTTTGTGTTGACAAGGTGGCTTCTGAAGGCGGACGTGTTTGTCCTCACCTCATGATAGGTTGGTTATGGTTTACTAAATTCAATGAATTTGATTTGAATCCAGTTACGTAGCAAAGTGGTGTATCCGTGTAACAAGGGGGAAGCATTAATGGCATGAGAGCATTAAGGATGATCCAATGATAAGTAGCTCGTCAACTGTTTGTTGAAATGCCAGTTCAAAGAAAAAAGTATTAAATGGCTTTGGTAAGTAATGTAAGTGTGTCAGGCATTAATGGCGAGTGTGGCAGGTTATCCACACTTTAAGGGGACCCAAAATTCACACATTATCCGGTTGCCACCGTGGGTGAACATGGGAGAAGTCATTCTTGACGGAGAAACATACGGGGAAACATATTGGCAATTGAAACATACTAGTAGCGGCTAGGATTAATTCATGACTTTGTTACATTAGCTAGTTTAATTTTGCCAATTGAAACATACTTTCATTATATGCTTTTGTTATGTTAGCTAGTTTAATCGGTGATTGTTCAAGTATAGCAGTTATTAGAGTCCTTGTCTTATTTAGATTGAGAAAGATACTCCGTCTTTATTAGATTCCTCAAGTACTTTTGATGGCTTTATTTTTATTTATTTTTGGCATTGATTTTTACTCAAGAATCATTTTTTTTTTCTTTCATATCTGTCTGGATTTCTAGTAATTTATATTTTTCTAATTTTATCTGGTACTGATCTGGATGCTTCTTATAGGACCAAAGATAGCAAGCAGGTAGTGAACACTATGTATTTCTATGTTTTTGGGTCTATTGTATGTTTATGTAATTCTATGTTTTTTGGAGGGGCTATTTGTAATTTTCTCTTTTGCTTGTCGGTTTGTTTCTGTACAGTTTTTAATGCGGAGTGTCTCATGGGGAAATGTATACTGGCAAAGCATCGTCAAGTGCTTTAATAAGACATTGGAAGCCTTAAAGGAAAATTATGTAAGTCCATTAATTTAGTCTTATTTATTTTCTGAAAATCATTATTCATTTTTTTGTAATATTAGTGAAATAATGTTCCTATATGATGTTTACTATTGGCAGGTATCATTATTCCTCCTAGCTGCTGCCGCTGGAGACAATGGTACTGATGCTACCACTGGAGACAATGCTATCATTATTCCTTGGCCATCCTGTACCAATGGTACCGATGCTACCACTGGAGACAATGGTGCACCTTGTACTGCCGGTATGGTTGCTGGTACGAAAGTGTCCCGATGAGGACCAACACAGAGAAGAAACAACACTGCTGCAGATGCAGTTACTGGTACTGAAAGGTTTGCAAGGATGAACAACAAAAAATCATTGTCGATGATGCGGTCACTGGTACAGAAAGGGTTGTGTTACTGTTACACTGTTGTTTGCAAGGATGACCAACAAACGTGTGCGGCTGAACAAGGTGCTACTGAGTTTCATTTTACTTCTGTCTTAATTTGTGTTTATTTCCGTTTTCAATCCACTTTTTGATGCTCAATTGTTTTGATCATTGCCTTTCTATAATGTAAGTTACAAAACTCATCTACATGTTAAATGCAATCAAATGAAGGACAAGACCCGCATTTTTTCTCAAAAAATAAAATAAAATTTCAGCTTGTTATTAATTTTACAGAACTTAGATTTTTATTGTATTTGCAACAAATTGGTCAAGAATGAAGACTTTCTGGTAAAATGATATGCGGATACTGATGTGTTAAAATGAGAAAAAACAAATGAAGGGCACAAGTGTCTTTTTCATTCAAATGAAATCATTTCTCTCCTATTGTGTATAATTTCCAATCAACAAATGGAGAAGAATTCAATTCTTTTCTACTTTGGTTCTGATCAACAAAGTTCAATTGAAATTCATCTCTATTGAATCCTATTGAATTGAAATCAATTGAACTCCATTAATAGTGTGTTCCGATCATAGTGTAAGTCTGTAGAATGATCAGATACGGAGTCGTACAAGTGTAATATGATAGCTTAAGCTAGTATAGTGTCATGGTTGTTCATACTCATAGCGCCACAGTTGAAAGATAACACCTATGTATCTACAATTAATATATCTGATCAACAGAGATCAAGCCAATAATTTGGTTCACTAGCTAGCTACCTGTTGTGTTACTAACAACATCAATATTAAAGATGACCTTAAAGAAAACATTAATAATGTAACAAGTAATTTTCAGGGACACAGTTTATACCCTTTTGCAAATAAAAGTACAATAGAGGTTTAATTTACCGTAGAACTAGTTTCATTTGGTTTCTTTTTGCCGAAATTTTATTCAACGTCGCTATCCGCGTGCGGACCAGTATGTCTCGGGTCGAATACATACTTGAACCGGGTCAGAATAGACTGCTGCAAGTTGCACACACAGAACGAAACAACATGCGATCGAATGAAACAACCCCGATTTTTCAGCATGCATTAAATGACTGGACGATTTTTTTTGTTAATCATGAGTTGGAGATCAATCCATCCAATACATTTTCAAATTCTGTGTACTTCTCAATTTTGTTAATTTTTTTTCAGAATGCATGAAATAACTGAACAAATATTTTTTAAATTAGGAGTTGAGAATTAAGCCACCCAATAAATTTTCAAACCCCTGTGTATATTATAAAAGACTTCTCAATTTTGTGGGTTTGGAACCAATGAAATGATTAGACGAGTCGTAGGCAATTTCTGCAAAAAAAAAAAGAAAAGTTCAAACTTTAATACACATACGACACACGCATATATATTTATTGAATTAATTCAATATTGAAATACTCATACATGTACAGGTATCTTTAAATTCAATTTAAAAATAGTTTATTAATAGTCAAAATTTATGCAAATAATTTATGAAATGAATGACTATAACAATCAGTTATTAACAAAGAGACGATCCTGATAGAAAATAATTTAATAAATTAATGAATATGAGATCGGTTGTTAATAAATTAGCTAATTCTGGAATTAATTCAAGAGTTTCGCTCACTATTTTGTCGAGTCCCGCTCAGGAGATGTTTGATTCATGCCTTTGAAAGGTGATTCCTTGATATTGTAATTTTTTGGAAAGTGATATGTGTTTGATAAAATTATAAATAAAATAGATACAATTATCTGTGATTCATTGCTATTTCTGATTACGTAATTTGTGGCTATAGCAAAACTCTAAAAAAAAGACGGAATTTTTTCATTCCTGCTTGACGAGAATACACTCAGCGCGCAATTTTTTTTTCCAGTGAAACTCTTTTCCTCTTCTTCTCCAATTATTTTTCGTGAGAGAGAAAACCGTCTCTTCTCCTTCGACCCCACCCTCTCCACCCCGACTCCACCCTGAGTTGCCCGCTTGATATGTTTCTTCATCTCCGCTCTAATCGCCATCAGATCAGTATAACGCAAATCCATCCATCTCTCAGCGGTTTTTGTGGGAATACCAGATTGCCAGATGCAGGGTTTCTCTTTTTCCTTGTTGTTTTTTCTTGCTTTCATTTGGATTTCTAGTGGTTTCTTTTTTCATGAGCGTGATATGTGTATAATGTAAGGTTTGTCATTCTGGTGCCTGTCAAGGGTATCGTAAGAAATTAATATTAGTTATTTCCTCTTAAACATTTTAATTAAATTGAACCAGTTTACTTTGATTTGGGTTAGTATTCGAGAAAAATTAATCCACTGTCATTGGTACCTTTTATTTATTTTCATTGTCACGCATTTCTAGTATATCTCTTTGTAATTTAGTTTAATAATTCATACTTGGAGTAATTAATTCAAGTGGCATTATATGTTATTATTCAAAAATTTACTAAATAGTCCTTATATACAATATAGACAGTTTTTTATTAGGATTCGTTCATAACTCACTCGTTAACTGCTCACTTTAACTCGTTCATTTACAACTCGAGTCAGTTTCAACTCGAATTAGCTAATTCATTTAATAAATAAGTTGAATTTAAATATACTTTAACTCACTTATTAACAAGTCGAGTTACACAATATTTGTCACAGTAAATCCCAGACCCAGACTAGACTAAACCCAAATCCCTCACGGACCCAAACCCAAATCCCGCCCAAACGCTAAACCCTCAGTTCCCCCGTTTCCCCCGTTTCACCTCTCCTCCGCTCAGCCTTGCCTCCTCTGTCGATTTCCGTTCCCCCTCTCCTCCGCTCAGCCCTGCCGCAAATCTCTATCTCCGCGGGTTTCTCGACAAGCCGCTCCGCCACTCGTCTCTCTCCCCGTCTCCGACGCCGCCGCGCCTCAGGTAAATATTTACCCTAGGGTTTGGCTTTTTTTGATTAATTTGGTTTATTAGGTTTTGAACTGTAACGCTCTGAATTTCTTTTGTAATGACTCAAATTTGGACACAGAATCAGTGTATATCAAATTTTCAGTTATTTTGTTTAATTTCTTGTGGGGTCTGTAATTAGGATTGGTATTATATTTGTAAAATAAATGATATACTATTTGGGAAAATAGAAGGAACAATTTAGCAAGCTTCTGTTATTGAATTTAATTTTAGCATTGTTCCAGCCATGCATCTAGATCTCGTTAATCCACCTTTAGATTACAGCAATGAATTGAAATCTGCCTATATATATTTCTTTTTATTTTTCAGCTCACTGGACAATCTGCCTCCATGTAAGCTATTTCTGTACTAGTGACAGACCCTCGCCTCCAGTTCAAGAGTGTATTAGGTGATTTAGATGGATGAGAACGAGGTAAGTAAACTCTCTTTCCGGTTAATTGAATGCTCATTAGGTGATTTAGGATATGATGCTAAGTAGTTGATATTATTCTTTTTTGGTCATTTTATTTATTACAGATATCGCCTCATATACTTATTAATCGGCATGAGGGACCCCATGGTGGTTATCAAATATATTCAGCTTCAACAGATGAAATTAGAACAGTTGATTTAGATATTCTACCAGACCACACGTATTACTTTAGTGATGGCATATGGGGATTGACAGGTAGGTTCGGACCCAATCAACGAGGAAGGGTGATGTTGGTCTCTTTACAATATAGCCGTGCTATGGTAATTGATGTCGTTGACATCAATGAGCATGGGCAGGAGTGTTCGCCTAGTTGGGTTTGCAGCGGTGTTTTTACGGGTGATCCTTGGGTGAGTGAGTATCGCATTTTCTTAATGGCTACTAACCATGGAGGAAATGAAGGAACCTCTAGATGTCCGAGTTGTTGGATGATCCGCTAGCTGATGGTGAGATAATAGATAATGACGTTAACTTCTATGACCCATATGACAAGGATATTAGGTGGAAACATCGTCAACTGCCATTGGAAATGAACTTTGACTGCGCATTTTCTCTTCTATATTTGAACGGAGAGTTGTATTGGATAGATCGCACAGGAAATGTCATTTGTTACAATATCATCAGTAGAGGCTATAGAATATATGATTTTAATGAGAATTACAATTTCATAAATGACCTGGGGGACCTGAGGCCTCCCCGTGCATATTTGGCGGCAATTCATGATCTGAAAATCCTCTATATATATGCACATACCGATCAAATGGTGTGGGTGGGAGAGTTGGTGAATGGTGGCGGTGATGGTAGATCAATTCGGCCATATCCCCAGGAGGTCCTACTTAATCATGGTACCCTACTTGTGAACAGAGGGCAAGGGGCGATTTGGATAGAAGATTTGCCCTTTCTGGAATATGTGCTGCGCGATACCATATCTGAAGGACCAGTTCCAGGTGATTGCCGTACGTTCTACAACGAGACACAACTATGGCAGGTACGAATGCATTGTCATCTTCTGACCTGCGAGGGGATGTGGTTTCTATCATGTTTGTTTTTACTTGAATTTTTTTATAATTATCCCTATAATTTTTAAATAGGGTGATTTTGATATGACGTTCTTTGTACAGACAATGAGCGCCTAGGTCTCCATATCAAAATCACTGTATTTAAAAATTATAGAGATAATTATAAAAAAATTTAAGTAAAAACAAACCTGATAGAAACCACATCCCCTCGCAGGTCAGAAGATGACAATGCATTCGTACCTGCCATAGTTGTGTCTCGTTGTAGAACGTACGGCAATCACTTGGAACTGGTCCTTCAGATATGGTATCGCGCAGCACATATTCCAGAAAGGGCAAATCTTCTATCCAAATCGCCCCTTGCTCTCTGTTCACAAGTAGGGTACCATGATTAAGTAGGACCTCCTGGGGATATGGCCGAATTGATCTACCATCACCGCCACCATTCACCAACTCTCCCACCCACACCATTTGATCGGTATGTGCATATATATAGAGAATTTTCAGATCATGAATTGCCGCCAAATATGTACGGGGGAGGCCTCAGGTCCCCCAGATCATTTATGAAATTGTAATTCTCATTAAAATCATATATTCTATAGCCTCTACTGATGATACTGTAACAAATGACATTTCCTGTGCGATCTATCCAATACAACTCTCCGTTCAAATATAGAAGAGAAAATGCGCAGTCAAAGTTCATTTCCAATGGCAGTTGACGATGTTTCCACCTAATATCCTTGTCATATGGGTCATAGAAGTTAACGTCATTATCTATTATCTCACCATCAGCTAGCGGATCATCCAATTCCTGAATTGGAGCCAGCACCGCATGCTGAAGAAGAAGAAACAGTGATTGATCAAGGAACTTTAAAAATAATTATCAGAAGGCAAGTTTAAATATTAATTCTTTTTTTTAGTTTATTTCAGTGTTCTCAAATTCTTATACCTGATAACCTAACCAGGTGTGCTTGTACGGAGGCTGAGGCTGAATCAAATAGAGAGATAACTCAGGAGGCCGTAGTAGGTATATTTTGGATTATTAGCATAGTTATATATTAAATTTTCATATTATGAATATAATTAAACATTATTAGATTTTGTTAGCTTCTAAATTCCTTGTCTTCTTCAATGTCCCTCTCAACATAGTTATACATATGAAATGCACATAACTAGTACTGCTAGAGGAAATATGGACACATAGCATAGATCCTTGTAAAATAAGAAATTACTTATGAATTTAGATTTATTAGATATATCATTGTGAAAAACAGGTACATATCTTGGAAATTGTACAAAAATCTTTATTGCCTAGTCCCTCATCATACTATTTTGATCTTTATAGGTGATTCACCAGTTAAAGAGATCAAGAAGTCCGTTGAAATGATAGAAATTTCTGATTCTGACCCTTCTGACCCTAGTTCCAGTAAGGCATTCGTTTTGCACATTATATCTACAAACCCTAGTTATTGAAGTTACTAACTCATGGATATCAATAGGTAATTCTTTGTCATCTCCAAATCAAATCCAAGAGACACCTGATTACATAAGAAGAAGCAACCAAAGGAACATCAACACACCGATTGAGCTCTTCTCTGACGAAATTTCACATGAAAAGAGTGCAACTGTAACCGTCAATTCTGGAGAGTTAGAAAGAGATAGGTTTTATGATGGGGGAGATGTTGTGAGAGCTTGTATTGATGTCGGCATTGAGAGTTTATACTGCTCAGCACGAGTTGGTGAGTTTTCTTACAGATTTGATCAACTTGAAGAAGGAGACTATGAGGTGGATCTTCATTTCGCTGAGATTATGTTCACCGAGGGCCCACCTGGGATGCGAGTTTTTGATGTTTTCATACAAGAAAAGAAGGTCAAATTTCTACTATAAAGGCATAAATTTTCAGTTACACCCTCCGTAGTGGGACATTACAGCTATGGGATCTGATGCTTATATGACATCCCATGTTTATCCCTAGAAATCAGAGCTATACTCTCCATACTACACTTACCTTTTCTTCAAAAGACAACCAAGCAAGCTCTCTTAGTAAGTATAACACTTATCATGAACAATTATGGGGATTTAGTTCTGGTTTTTATAAATTTTGAATACCTTAAGTTGAGAGAGTTATTGGGGGTAATAAATGAGATCTCTAATTTTGCAGGATGATATAAAATGAAAATGCCTTTGAGTAATTTTAATCTGCCTTTTTTTCTATTTCACGATTTTTTAACATATGCATGTTTGTGTAGGTGGTTTCTGAATTAGATGTGTATGAAAAGGTTGGTTGTAATAAGCCATTTATCATACAAAATCTAAGAGCTTCCTTTAAAGGAAAAGAAGGCTTATCTATAAGATTTGAAGGCTTGGTGGGGAAGCCGATTGTCTGTGGCATTTCAGTGCGAGGTGGATGCAGCTCTTCTTCAGGAATTAAAGATGAAGTAGTGCCCATATTAGGAGAGGTAAATAAAGATCATATTATTTGTTTTAACTTCTATAATGAGCAAGCATAGTATGAATATTAGCTTAAGTTGGCGTGTTCCTGAATTATGTTACAAATTATCGTATATAATACCTGCTAGGTAACTAATACCATGTAGATCTTTTGTGTACAATGACTGGTAACCAATACTCAGTAGCAGTATCAGGGGTTGCAAAGGATCATATAGATTACAAATATGGGTATGGATTAAAGCACTGACTTCTGTTGGTTGTTTTCTGAGATGGGGAAGCAAAACAAGATAACAAAAAAAAAAAGAGGAACACATAAAGTGCATGGAAGGCACCATTCAATCTCGAGTATACAATTGTCCCTTCACTTCTACTTTTAGAATTAGAAATTTACCCATTTCTTTGTTGCTTGAGTTTCATTTGTTACATGCTGTCTTGTCTTTCTATGCACAGATCAAAGAGCTTGAGGCACAGCTAGTTGTCGAGAGAAAACTCGCGCCGGGGCCTGCTGTGAAACGGTTCTCTCGTTGCCCCAGTGCCAAGCAGGTCCTGCTCAACAAGCCGCAATTTCGCCACAATTCACTTGCGACAATTCCTGCAGCAAGTGTACTTGCACCACAGCATCCTTCTGTGATCCCAAGTTCTAGCAATATGTGTGCTGGTAGAAGTAACAAAAAAATTAAATTTATTCTTAGGAGTTTGCAAAAGAAGGTGATTATCAGGCCACCAATTTGGCAGCAGGTTGGGAAAAAGGGTGGTGTAAGTGGACTTACGGGAGGTGGTGTGGAGAGGCCAAGGATGTCGAAAGGTTGTGCAAGGAGAGTGCTTACTAATAATGGAGGAGGTGCTGGTCCAAGCAGAGTTACTACTGGTCGGCAACAGTTGCAGCGCAAGGACGCAGAGAGGTTTGGTTTGAAAAAACTAGTGTAGTGAATAGATACATTTTTGATATTGATTTAGCTTATTCAGAGGAGGGAGTCTCTGGAAGAAAGGGCCCAACAAAAGAAATATTTCTTTACATGTTTAAAAAAAATAAAGCAAATGAACCTCGCAATTCCAAGACCGTATTTGTGGGAAAATTTGGAGGGGATGTAATTTTGTCTCAACCTTGAAGAATTGTACTTCGTTAAATTTCCTTTTTAGCTAGTAATTGACTTCATATGATGGATAATCATGTGTTTTTTTTTTGTTATTTTATAACATGAAATAAGGTTTGAATTCACTACTAGAGCATCAACACCCGCATACAATGAGTTGTAGATATGTTCTAGATACATTTTTTTGCACAAAATTGATGTATTTTAAATTAGTATGAAGAATTTTTTTTCTGCAAGCAACTATAATTTTAAAACATTATAAAGAAAACTATAATTTAAAAATTAATTATTAATTTTTGGTAATTTCATTAACTGAATAAAATCTTATATTAGTTATTGTTTAAATTATTAATAGATGCATTGGCATCCTGGCCCACGAAAAAATCTCCACTGTAACGCCCAATTAGTCAATATACTTTTATAATAAAAAACACTTTGCAAAGGCTGAAAGCTTATATTATTTTGGGCCTCGAAAAGGCATGTTTTGACTAAAAAGGGCCTGTTCTGTTCATCCTCGAATTGTGTTCCTTCTTCTCATGCGCAGAGTTTTGCTAACTGGAGAAATTATAAGGCCCAATTTGACCGGGTCAACAATCTTATCAGCTCTTCGGCTAGCCCAGAAATTGTGAAATTACATTCTGGAATTTCATTAGCTATTTTAAGGAGTTGTGCGATTTGGAGTAGGTCTTACGGCTATTGGACTTACTTCAGATTTTATGGGCTTCAAGTTCATTCGATACGTTTTAAGATTTGTGTGCTCTGTTTTAATATTTGAGAGTGTCCGCTTCAATTTTTGTGCAAACAAATTTTAAAGCGGATTGGACAATCTTAGAGCCCATCGGACCTCCTCCGCTCTATGTGCGATTAGTTGCACGTGTATGATAATTATCAGTTGTTCTTTTACCGACTAATGATGGCCGATGTGGCGAGTATGGCTAGTGAAAATTCGTAGCTCATCGTTCGTGATTGATTCGGAAAATCTTCATAATTATCTTATTTTATTCTAATTCGGTTTGTTATTAGTGAGTTTAAATTTGACCCAACTCGGCACATACTAGCTCAGGTTGTTTCTTAACTCGTTGCAAGAATAAGTTGAAGTTATTTGTCGTCTCTTTACTATTTTTTTTTTGCTCATCATGAGAGAATGAAACTCGTTTCTTTTCCGATTTGTGGTTTGTGAGCGACACACGACATCAAAGGGACGAAAACTAATAGTTTATGTACGGCTCACAACACGAACAAAGTGACTCTAAACTCGACTCGTGATTGACTCAACTAAAATCAAGTTCGGATTGGATTCGACTCGTTCTGTCAAGAGCTGAGTTAAAAATTTGCCTAGCTCAGCTCGGTTGGTTGACATTCCAATTATGAGGTTAATTTGACTTTGTATCACCTGACTTGTCGCACGACTGTATACAACGTAGTATTCAACGCAAGAAATCTTTGCACCCAGGGGCGGAGCCAGACTTTTAAGTTATGAGGGTCAAACATGAATGGAGGTCAATCATACAAATGAGAGTCATTTTACACTAATTGTAACATTTTACTATACATTATATAGAAAATATGTTGCAAATTAAAAAATTTAGAAAATAAATGAAATCAATTGACCCATTCTTATAATGTATATCCGCCCGTCTACACCATCAGTAGTGCTGCTGTACTGCACAGGAAAAAAGACTTGGTCAAGTTTGCATCTCCTTGGATGGATGCAACTACCAAACAGAAAAACAAATCTAACAATAATCGCCTGATCGGGGTCGACTTGATCGCTGCTTTTCGTAAAATATTACCCCTAGAATATAGATACCCATTGCACGACCAAGGGAAACCAGTAAAGCAATCATCGAAATAATTATCTCGAATTATAGCTATGTTTTTGTACTATATATCAAGTTTCTAAATAGCGTTTATAGCGTCGTAGCGGGAAGGCTAAAAAAACAAGCTATAGCGAATAGCGTCGCTATAGCGGAAGCTATTCCAAATAACATTTTTTTTTTACATTTCGTATATTCAATATTTGTACTAAATATCAACATTATCTAAAGTATCATAGAACAATAAATAACACCAAAGTAATTAGAAATTATAATATTCATATTGAACCCGTACAAAGTCCAAATTGCGGTTCAAAATATCCATAGTAATATCATAAATTATCGATTTTTCCTATTAAAAATATCTTAAGTATCATGATTCATGACATAATCTATTTTTTTTCTATTCAAATTTCAATTTCTATTCCCAATTTCAAATTGATTTATCTGTAGCAAGTAGCAACAAATTCAATTTCGGTTTGAGATTTTTTTTTATCTTTATTTAAAATCCATATAAATTGCTTAAAAAAAAAATCCCATATTGTATAGCGCTATAGCGGCCGTAGCGCAAATAGCGCATTTTGATGTCATAGCGTAGCGTTTGGGGGTCCAAAAACGCTATAGCGCGCTATTTAGAACACTGATATATATAGATTATTTATCAAATTTAATTTGATATAATTTTAAGGTATTATGTTATCATCTAAGTGTTAATAATATCAAATCGTTAATTTGCCAAACAACTTGATTGATGGATGGCAAATGATTTTCGAATTTTACCAAATATGATACACCAATTATCTAAATTAAATAAAAATATCTATAAATTTATTTTTATTAATTTGATAATCTATTGGTGATTCACATAATTATCAAATAATTTTTTATCAATGTAAAAATAATAAAAATATATACCTAAATTACTAAGAGGAGGGATCCAATTACACCTTTTTTGGTGACACATCATGACACCGTTTTTTATATAGGTCAATTTTGCGCTTCAAAATCCAAACAATCGATCCGAACCATTCAACATGATCACCATATTAAAATGTACTTGGACATCAAATTTTATATTTTTTTGAATTTTTTTACTATTTATTAAGATGGTTACAAAATCGCTGTTTTTTAATGGTCTGAAAATAACGATTTTTGTAACCATCTTAATAAATAGCAAAAAAATTCAAAAAAATGTAAAATTTGATCTCCAAACACATTTTAATATATCCATCATGTTGAACGGTTTGAATCGACTATTTGGACTTTGAAAATAGTAGGTGTCAAAATGTGTCACAAAAAAAAATATAATTGGATCCCTCCTCAATTAGTAAATGATGTTATGCTTTGTAAATAGAAATAAAGGAGCGCCTTAGTTGGAAGGTGTCAACCTTTAACTAGGAAATTCAAAAAGGCTGACAAAGCACCGTTTTTTTTAAATCTAGCACAGATAAAAAAAAAAAACCAAAACGGCACCGTTTTGACGGAATTTTAGATTTAGCACGGCCGCAGATCGGCTGAGCGGCCCCATTTTTTTTTTTTTTTTTTTTTTAAGATTTGAGAGATAAAAATTCGAATTTTGTTTTTAATATTTGTTAGATAGATTACTTTTTTTGATGTATCCGAAATTTTTTTAATTAATACTAAAATACGCTAAATTACTTGAAATTTTATTGATTTATGCTGAATTACACTAAATTAATTGAAATTACAATAATTATGTAGAATTATGCTAAAATACGCTAAATGACGTATGAATTAGGAAGATATTTTAACTGAAAAGGCGAAAAACGACGACGAAACTTTAAACGGCCATAAAACGGCGCTCGAGTGTCCATTTCAGCAAATGACCACTTTTCAGAAAGCTTGTGAAAATGCGCATGCGTCCGAACTGGCTTTTGCCAGTTTTCCAAATTCAGAATCACCAAAAAACAAAGGGAAGAGCCTCAAAACTTCAGTTGAAGTTTCCGATTAAGATTTTCATTTATATTGTTTAATCTACATAGCTCGAGTGTCCGATTAAGATTTTCATTTATATTGTTTCCGATTAAGATTTTAGCATAATTCTACATAATTATTGTAATTTCAATTAATTTAGTGTAATTCAGCATAAATCTATATAATTTCAAGTAATTTAGCGTATTTTAGTATTAATTAAAAAAATTTCGGATACATAAAAAAAAGTAATCTATCTAACAAATATTAAAAACAAAATTCGAATTTTTATCTCTCAAATCTTTAAAAAAAAAAAAAAAATGGGGCCGCTCAGCCAATCTGCGGCCGTGCTAAATCTGAAATTCCGCCTAAACGGTGCCGTTTTGGTATATATTTTTTTTTATCTGTGCTAGATTTAAAAATTTCGGGACAAAGCATCATGGTCAGCTCAATGTGTTGAAATTTTGACTAAAAAAAAGGAACATTACGTACGCCGGCGAAAATATATTACACAAAATATCTTATAGTAATCTTTGATTTATTCAAACTTTATTTTCAAAGCTTGTGTAATAGCACGCTGACTTCTGTTTTTTTTAGTAATAAAAAAGCACTCTGATTTAAAATATTAACCACGAAAAAGAAACCATTCAAATAATTATTAATCTCAAACTCCTGATGGTGATAGCAAAATTAGTAACAGAAATAAACCATCAGATGAGATGATGAATCACGCCACAACAAATAGGTTGATGGCGTCGGATTTTGAACTTTCTTCTTTTGTCTCTGTCACAGCCGTGATATTTAAAAAAAAAATAAAGTGATACCAAGTAACACTGATATTTGCAGTAATTTAGCCTAATTTAGTCTGACATCTTAAAAATTTAGAACTTGGAACGAGCATCTCAAATAGGGTAAAGACACGTGACTCTCATTTGAGAGATCATGAGTTTCACATTCTAAACCCTAAATTCATTAAAAAAATCATCTATAATATACGAGGAAGGTTCAAATGCACCCAAATTTCTATGCTCCCAATGCACCCAAAATATATATATATATATATATATATATATATATGTCTCTATTTTTAAAGTCCGAACAGTCGATCCGAGCCGCTCAACATAATCTTCATAATAAGATATGCTTGGAGACCAAATTTTATATTTTTTAGAATTTATTTATCATTTTTTTAGATAGATACAAAATCACTATTTTAAGGAAATTCTGGACCATCCGATAAAGTGATTTTGTATCTATCTAAAAAAATAGTAAATAAATTCTAAAAAATATAAAATTTGGTCTCCAAGCATATTTTATTATGAAAATTATGTTGAGCGGCTCGGATCGACTGTTTGGACTTTAAAAACGGAGATAAATGATGTGGGTGCATTGGGAACACAAAAATGTGGGTGCATTTGAACCCTCCTCATAATATACACATAAATTTAAAAATATGTTGGATGATTTGACCTCCAATTCATAATTTCAAAAGAGATACACGGATTTAGTTTACGTATCTTTTTTGAAATACACAAATCAAATTTGCGTGCCTCCCATTTTTTTTTTTATAAATCTGTGCGGTGGAATAGAGCAAACTGTTTTCTTTTTTTGGCTGGAAAGAGTCAAACTCCTCAAACTATTAATTTCAATGAGAAAAGTATTCAACTTTTTTTGGAAGCTATTTGGTAAGAGAAAAAAAAATTCAAATTTTGGATAAAGCAAACTCTAGTCCCCAGGCAATTTTTGGTAAAGCAAATTCTTCTGGAAAATTAATATTTGATGTCAACTCTAATCATGGTGGATTGAAGGCCAAAAAAGAATTGAGCAATTTTTTGAAGAGATGGATAGATACACAAACTAGGTCTATGCATCTTTTTTGAGGCACACATATTTATCTGTGTGTTTGTCCTAAAACAGGCAGATTTGTGCAGAGAAATTATGTTAACTTTGAAATTTTTAGAAAACAAATATTTAGTCTAGTAACAAAGGGAATGCTTTCGGTGTGAAAGGTCGCTGGTTCGAAATCCGAAAGAAGCAATCTATTGTAAATTTTAAATAATTTAGGACTTAACCTCCAATATTTACTAAAAAAAAACTTTGAACTTTTAATTTTGTAAAATGCTAACTAAAAAATGGAAACCCGTCATTTTTTTTAATTTAAATTTTGAGCAGCATTGAGTGGAGAGTCACGACAGTTATTTAAGTTCCGGTGTAAATATACTTCTTCTCATAGTTTAATTAATTAAGGCAGGGGAGAAACTAAAAAAAAAAATAGATTGAGAGATGAAACATAAAAAAACCATAATATGAATATATGGTTACTGAAAGTGAACTCAAGTTTTCACAATAAACAATAACAAAGTGGAATCCAATATCTACATATACACATTTAACAGTTTATGAGAGTAACTGACTATATAAAATAAAATAAAAATTAATTTCAATATACATGATTAAAATTTTGTAAATCAAGCACACATTTAACATTTTATAAAAGTTACTAAACTATATAAAAACTTTTGATAATAAAGAAAATTTTAATATATATAATTAGAAAAATTAAATAATAGAGGTTACTTGCATCCCCTCTTAGTTAAACTTTCCTGAAGGAGGTGTGAGCAACACCAATAATTCCAAGAACTGTTAAATCTCGCAATAGAAAGGAAGATGATGGAAATCTTGGTAAAAGTTTTTTTTTTTTCCTATTATTTGCTTTTTTAGTTGACATAAAGACTATTTTCATCAATTATTGAGGTGGTGTTCAATTTATGATCTTTGTTGGTTGACCTCCTGATCAGGTACAGTACAATAAAGGATGCATGAGTTCCATGGGATATTTTTTATTAGTAGAAATTAATAGAAAAAAGAGAGAGGAATAGAAATAGTACATTAGTTCTTATATTAGTAGAAAGATCGGTAAAATTCTTACCGATCCAAAAACCAGTTTGTTTTTTTTCCTTTCATTATTTCTAGTGAAATATAATTTTTTTAACAAAAATAGATATAATAGAAATATTCTATCTATTTTTTAAAGAACTTTTCATATTTTACTAGAAATATAATATAAGAATTCCCTCCATCTATACATCAGATTTAAAAAAAAAAACTAAGTTTGAATCAGTATAATTCGTACCGATCCAAACTTTTTGATTTTCAGGATCGGTAGCAATCTTACCGATCTTTCTACTTATATAAGAACTGATCTGATGTACTCTTTCTATTACTCTCTTTCTTTTCTATTAATTTCTACCAATAAAAAATTTCCAGTTCCATGGGGTGTCGCCTTGTCGGTGAGTTCACATATTTTTGGTTCATTCATCTTATTTGCTTATTATTATGTTTACCTTATATGGCAATAGCATCTATCATAATAAATGAACTGAAATTTATTTTATTGGTTGAATAAAAGGGCCTTTTGCACCTTTAAACAAGTTGTGCACGTGGTTAAGTTCCAATTGGACCATTAAAATCATTATTTTCCTCTCTCGTTTCTCATGATCACGTTAGATTCGGACCGTTTAAATTAAATTTGTACAAATTCTAAAACAAAATCATATATTTCAAATATGTTCGATTATTTTTTAGTTCAAATTTGACTAACCTGATGCGGTCAGATATCGCACAAGAAATGAATATTAATTCTCTTTCCAACCCGCAGTCAGATAAGACATGCATCAGCTGAAAATTTATTATTTAACCACCTTCAAGCAAGAAAATATTATATACATTTTTCATAATCTGTCACTCAAATAACTCGATACTAAACATGGCTTTTTGCGCTCTCTTTATTTTTTTTCCCTTTTTCTATTAGAGGGAATTTCACGTATACCCCTCAAAAACTTCAAAATTATGTATTTTTTCCTCTAAAGTTTGAAATTACGTATTCTCCCTCTAAACTTCAAAAACTCACATATTTACCCATTTTATTGTCTTTTATATTAAAACTCATTATAAATTTATAAAATACCCATTTCATTGGCTTTTTGCGCTCTCTCTGTTTCTTTTTTCCTTTTTTTTTTATTATTGTAGAACTTCTATGACAATTTTGAATCTATCTAGTAATTTAAATGACGAGTTACTACAATAATTATTAAAATGTCTTCGGTATAGTATAGATACAATATGTGGGAAATTTATGAGTTCTCTTCATCACTCACAAAAAAATAAAAATAAATAACGGTATAGAAACATATGTATCTGTCTTAAAAAATAGTAATTTTTTTTTTTTTTCAAAAATTATAATATTTCATCTCCAAACATATTTTAGTATGGATATCATGTTGAGAGGTTCGGATCGACAGTTTGGACTTTGAAAATAAAGATATAAAATATGAGGTATAATGAGGTATGAAAGGCATGAGGTATTGGAATCCTCCTCAACTTTGAAGTGTCCTTCACAAATTTTTAAAATAAGTTACTTCACAAATGATATTCAAAATAAACTAATAGAAAAGCCTACTAAAAATTTAATTAAAAACCAAGGAAAGAAAAAAAAAAAGGTTTAAGAGACAGAGAGACAAATGAAAGGTAAAAAAAAGGGAACAAAAAAAAAAAGACAAATTTAATTTTGTGGAATTATTTGATGAATTATCAATCGTACTTAAAAAGCAATCAAAATGAAAGCACTTCAAAATTAAAAAAAGATGTATATGGAAGGATCAGTACAATTGAAATCTCATTAGATAAAGCATTGCGGGTCCTTAAATTTTTAAAAATTCAAATTATTTGATGAAAGGTATTACATTTTTGGTTATATAATTATTAAAATTATCGAGTTAAGATGAAAGGTATTACGTATTTCTTTGTAGACGTTTAATTTGATTTAGTCTTTTATTGAGAGAAATGACCTGGACTCTGCTCTGTATGGATCCATTAGTAAATCAGAAAAAAATAACAAAAGTATACTTATAAATGCCATAAATGCAACTCGTCAATACCATAAATGCAATGCACTCTGCTCTGTATGGACCCATTAAGGGTGCGTTTGGCGGATTCAGATCAACTGAAATCCGAGATCCATGAATAGTAACTCTGAAATTTCTGAAATTCGAGATCCAGCCGTCCAACTTTTTTTGTGCACGTATCTCGAAACAGTTGGTTTTTCTGTGTACGCATCTCGAAACAATTCAATGGCTGGATTCGGGATTTCAGAGTAACTGTTGATGATCTCAAATTTCAACAGATTTGGATCCGCGTTTGGCTACTAAGGAATATCAGAGTTAGTTGGGTTAGCGACTATTTTAAGATTGGATTAACGACTATTTCACGTTTGAGTGAAAAAATAACTATTCTCAACCCATGGGTTAGCTCGGGTTAGCCACTATTCCGCTAACTCATTGAAATGTTGGGTTAGCGGTTATTCCGAATTTAGAATTAGCACGCTATTCTCACTAACCTCAGTCTCAATCCAAACGTACCCTTATCTCACTCTGTTTTAGCCCTGTATGGACCCATCTGTTTCTTCAGATGCATTATCTAACAGCTTGAACTTTCACAAAAGATATGCTTTTGATCTTTAAAAGGAAAATTGCAAGAGATGCACATGCCATAGGCTTGAAGCGACAAAAAAAACAGCACATTGCTCGTCTCTTTGCATGCCAGAACATAATAGAATAAATCCACCAGGTGTTACTTAAAAATTGAGATTGCAGACTTGCAGTAGTCAGATCTATGAGCCCAAATATTCTCTTCATCACATTTACTAACTAGTTATTACAAGACCAATGATTGTAACTGAAAGTTTATGAAAAACTGATCTTGAAAATAATAAATTCTATGATGTCTCTGCCTATCAGTGATTAAATGATTGTAACAGAGAGTTTATCAGAAATCTGAAACAGAGAATCCGGACATATACATTTATAATCTATCTTTGACTCTTTGTCAGGTTTTCAAAATATCCACACACACACACACATTTGAATCTATCTTTGACTCTTTGTCAGGTTTTCAAAATGAAAAAGGAAAAACTTCTTTGTCCAACTTAATTATAAACCCATGATTGCTCTGTACATAAATGCATAAATGATAAGGAAATTAGTTTTTCCAGCATAAAAAAGATAAATTGAAAAGCTAACTAAAAATGTAAAAAAACAAAAAACAAATAGATGATAAAAATTGATAGAGTACCCGAGAAAAATACTGGAAAACTCGTATGTGCAAAAGGAAATATAAGAATATAATGGAAGCAAATTCAGACAAAATTTGTACATTCCTCATAAAGGACAATACTTGTACAACATGATAAGCACAAAAAAAGTAAAAGTTCATTTAAGATCATAAAAAACATTCAATATTAATTCATGTACCTGACCAGCAAGCATCCAAGTATCCAACCATGCAAATTTTCATGTATTGCTGAATGCCAACTTTATCTAGGCTAATTTGTAAAACTGTTAAAAACATTCTCTATTTTAATTAGTAAAATTTCTTGAATCTTCAATCTAGAAACGACAACAAAAGAAGAAAGCAACTCGTCAATACCATAAATGCAAGAACAAATCTCTGATGGATTATTTTTGACATCTTTTGAACTATGAGAATTCAAATTATTCAAATTCACAAATACAAACAGAACTGTCTACAGCCAGGTCCATTACTGTGTATAACTTTCAAGTAGTTGCACCTAAATAAGATGCCGAATCTTGCTGTCTATCACACTTGATCAATAAAAATCAATTCCATTACAAGCTATCTGTGTTTGAATTCTGTTTTCCATTGTATCATTTTTGTCCTTTTTCTTATTCTTTTGAACAAAAACAAACCAACCAAATCTGATCTCTTTATCAGTCCAATTTCTCTGTGCCGTTTTTCATGAAATACTTCTAGACCAAAAAACTAATTAGCCAACATTACCAGATTACTTACATTAATTAAATGATGCGGCAGCACTATATCTCCGTCCCTATCTCCTATGCTCAGTGTTATTAGCATAAGAGTCTCTGTCTCTATGCTTACAAGGATCGTTTACATTAGTTGATTTTTGTAAATGTTTCAGTTTTATCAGTCATTTAATTTTGAACGCTTTCCAATAAACAGTATAGCAGTATAACTGATCCTTGCACATCATCTAAAAACTTGTATAATCTGCAAGGGTCAGCGAAGCTAAGAGGATAATATAAATTCACTTTGTATCTGTTGATTGTTGCTGTTCATCCCTATAAGCAATTGAGACTATTCTTACATTGTACCTATTTAGGATCATTACTGTAGTTTTCTTTTAGTGGACAATGACCAAAAGAAAATTCCGTTTTCTCTGCGTTATTTTCGTGAGGTGCTTCTTGACCAAGTTACTATAGGTCAATCACACATAGCTTTCATTCCTTTTAGCGGTGCGCGCCGACATGTATAGAGATATTGTCGTCATCCGTCTCCATCACAAAGCAACATATTATGTCCATTATTGCCTTCAATCCAATGCTTGAGGTAATCAATACCAGAATCTCTGTCTCTGTCTTCGCGAATCCTATGCTGTGTTATACTTATGATAGAAATTTGCTATTTATTTATTAAATATTATCTTATTCTCATTTTCATTTTGAATTCTATGTTATATCGATCGATAGATGATCTCAATACATGTCAAGTCTAAGGAGGAAACAAACTCTCGACATAATACTATTTATATATCCTTAAAAAGCTAACGCCTATCCGACATAATGCCTACTTACTAGCTATATTTATGTTTCTTGCATTATGTTTACAATTAGAGAACAGGCGAACCTAATTAATCTTCTTTTCAGATTTGAGTTTCTGTGTTTGGTTTTGATAAATTGATTCCCGACGAGTCACTTTGTGGTGGATATGGCAGTGGTGCTATAAGATAGATACCGATCTCTCTCCATCCCGAAAGTAATTTTTTGGCCTTGTACTAGTTTCCAACCCTTATAGTAATAAAAAAACTAATGTCTCTGTCTCTGGTCTCTCCATGCCTGCGAGGATCACATACATTCGCTGTATGAAACCCGTCATATTCATGCAAGACAGGATTGTTCTTTGTTTTAGTTGATCTCTTTCTATTTGTTCCTGTAGTTGTTTTACTATATCATTTTGCAAAATCTGAATTTTCCCTTAGGAATAATATATACAAACTCATGTTTTTTAATTAACTGTTCAGGACTAAAATTTATATATGTACATGTATGTATTGCTGTTCACGTATTGAGCTTAGCATGACAGAACCGGAGCCCCGGCGGGGTTAACTAATTAACAACTAGGGTTAATTGTGCTTCTCTCAAATTATAGTAAACTCCAAGCCCAATTTGAACCATTAATTCAATTGAAATCAAGGAGTTCAAATCAAACCACAAATTCTACTATTAAAACCGGATATAGTAAGTAGATATGAAACAACTATGAGTTCATACCATATATGTACTTTTCGATCCAAAAATGACAGTCAGGATGAGTTAATTTGGACTGCCCAATAAATTGTGTAAAATTGGAGGAACCTTGTTAATACTAACTGGCAAATTGATCTCTGATTCTATTAGTAATAGTGTGTGGCTTGGTTGTCTGTTGATGCCTTGATGGTTCATTTGGACAGCAGTTGATCGGACAGAAAATAGACGCTAATGGTGTAGATTGAAGTCCATCTCCATCCCCATGTAATACAAAGATCTGTCTCCATCTTCACAAGCATTATATATGTGCTCCAAAACGAGCATTATATCTTGATTAATTATTCCCCCACATTTATCTACCTATTTTTTTGTCGTGTTATATTATTTTCAAAATTTTCTGAGTTATCTTTCAATAGGTCACCAAGCCCCTTTGTGAGCTTAACTCAAAAACTTATCGGATTGACTTCAAACGATACATCCAAACCGTTTAAACCGATCTATTTCATGAGTGAGGCATTTACATGTCAAATTTTCAAATTTTTTAACTAATTTAATATGAAGTCACGGTAAAAAAAAGATGATTTATAAGTTCATTTTTCATTATATTTTGACCGCTTGACTTTATACTAAATTAGTTTGAAAAATTATAAATTTAACAAGTAAATGCATCACTCGTGAAATAGACCGGTTTCAATAGTTTGGATGTGTTGTTTAAAGACAATCCGATAGATTTTTGAGTTAACCTCACAAAGAGGCTTGGTGAGCTTAAAAACACCTTAGTTCTACTCGGCAAACAAGTATATATATACAACAAAACTTCATTTGAAACATATATAAGAAAACATTTGTATTTATATACGAAATTTGTAAACGGTGCATACGCAGTTAATTTAGAATTTTAGATACACTTCTATAAATATACAGGCAGCTATTACAAAACAGTACATCTATATAGACACGCATCTATTTGGAACATATTCTAATCATACTTTGCCGGTTAAAAGCTGTGGCCCCAGAGAAATTTCTAGCTAGAAGCTCTATCATCCTATACTGGAATTTAGTGCTGATATTTTAGTTAGATAACGGTTCAAGAAAACCACACAAAGGAAAACTTGGATTGCTTTCTCAGGTCGATAAGCCACCTATGTAGGGGTCCCCTTAAACAAGGCTTGAAACGGATGTGGAGTAGTGCTAACAAATGGAACAGTTTTGTGCGCCTCAACAACTCGTACTTATCCATAAAATAATAATATGTACAACGACAAATTAAATTTTTGTTTTTTTTTTCCCATTTTTCCTCCAAAAAACTTTAATTTTGTTGGATGTCATAGTTTGGAGGCACGAGTGATATAAACAGGTTTGAAGCATGAGATTTGGGCCATCTGGCGCTACCAGTCCACTGAAGGAACTCATAAAGCAATAATCCCAAACAAAAGCGATTCCCTAACCACCACCTCCACCATTTCTCATATTATGCCTGTGAATCATGATTATAAAAATACTACCAATCAATTTTAACTTCAGCAATCCAGTTAAAACATTACTGGTCGCCTCCAGTAGTTCTCGTTATGTACAACTACTGTAAATAAGAGAATCTTATTTTGAGGTTTGTATTCAACCAAAGTAATGTATAAATTTGATTTCATTTGAGTGTATATTAATTTCAATACATCCGTGCTTCAATTGGCGTCCGACAGGTACCCAGATGACGATGGTTTGGTGCATATACAATTGGATTTTCAGAATGGCTGGCATGACAGCAACTCACATGTTTGAGACAAAATGGAGGGGATTGAGACATGATTACAAGTCTCCCCGCTTAAAAATTTAAATAGGAACCCGGAAGGTAGCAGGTTACAATCAGCGGAAGGTTGAATATCTACAAAAGCACCTAATCACTATGTGGTTTGAATTCAGAAATAGACACATGTGGAGTACCAATAGGCGACTCTTTTTCTTTCCCTTTCACCATGACCATGGCATCAACCCTACAAATTGAACCATGCCTCATTGATAATGCTTACAAAACCCTCTTAATCTTGACAATTTTCTTTTCCCGAAATGAAAAGCAATCGAGGTCTTGAGATGACGAAGACAACATGATATGAGATGCAAGAGAAACAATAACACTTTACGCTAAAGATCATGATATGATAGAATAAACAAAAAGAAAGGGATGCAATGGAATAAAAGAGAGAAGACTCGAAGTGGTGGGGTACTAAAAAGGATTCCATAATTTATTTCAAAAAACAGGGGAAAAAAATGAAAAAGGAAGAAAGCAGGCCCAAAAGAGACAATTTTGGGCGGTAGCTCACAAGCTCTTTGTTGCTGCCACCTAAGCCACGCTTTTAAATACGCTCCCCACAAGAATCAATATCTACGTGAATTTCATGTTACAACTTAAATTTTGAAGGCTCGCTGACCCGCCACACAAATACTGAATTCAAAACTACTGCTGTCTGACTCTGTGGAATAACACCTAATGCCTCTGAACTATTTTCTTTTTTTCTTTTACCTTCGAACTCTTTCCAGAGCATACCACATAGGCACATACCAGAATGGGATTGTATTCAAACACTATCCAGAAATTAATATACACTCCCATGAGAATTAATGCGGTTAAAACTGTGCATGTATTAACGCGCAACGAAACTTTGTTACACATTTATACTATTGCAGTTTGCAATTTTGGTCCCAATAACCTATTTAGATTCTTCTTTTGGGGTTTTACTTTATATCAAGGCTTCCATTCTTCATCCTTGCAGTGTACATCAAGAAAACATAATAGGATTCATGGCACTTTCTGACTAGACGAGAATACTGAAATAATGAAATTTGAACATGAAATGAAAAAAATACATAATGTAGAAGACGACAAAAGCATTGATAAACGGATATTGAATTGGATTAGATTGGCAATAAATAACATGTCAGAGAAAATCTAACAGGCACTGCAAACAATTTGACCTTTTTCTTTTCGCTTTACCTTTATTTATATTCTAGACGCAAAAAACATCTTTTATAGCACCATTACATACATCTCGCCCAGTAATAAGATGAAAAGAACACTAATTAACACAAGATTAACACCATCTAATAATAGAGAGAAGGATAGAAGGAGATCAATGAAAAATCCAAAATTTAAAAAGAAAAAATGAATATTACGAATAGACCAGGATGAACAGGTACCAGGTGGAAGAAAAAAAAATTTAAAAAAAATTTAAAAAATTTGCAGTTCGTCCATTTACCGGGGTTGAAGAGCGGGTCCATAGAGATCATATGGAGCCCAGAGTGCATCTAACGGGCACGGCCAACCTGAGCCAAGCCGCACCCAAGGCTTCCCACTCCCACTCCAATGCAACAGACTAACGGGTCCCGGGTGCAGGTCTCGACAACTGCCCCTCACATTGTCTCCACCCAATCCATGCTGGTTCCATCTGTGCTCAATTGGCGCCACACGACCCGCAAACACCAACAGAAATGGAGGCAACGAACCCAATTCGTAAATCCGACCCAACCCGCCTCCAGCCTTCTGCACTTCCATCCAATGCTCAATCCGTGACGTGAAGCCACCTCGTCGCCAACGGTCCAGATCCATCACCATTACACCTGTATTGAAATAACAAGGGTTTCTACCAGCAAATGTACTAGATAGCCTTGGGTCTGACCAAAACCGCTTTGTAAAATACTTTGTGAAATTTGCATGGCAGTACTCAGGGGCTCCGACAGTGCGCCCTCTGAGATTGTACCGCCATAATTTTGCCACATCATCGACCACCACCAGGTCAGAGTCCAGGTATATTACCCGAGTCACACATGCCTCCAACAGATCAGCCAGGTAATTCCGTGCATAATTCAATGGCTGCTCAAGTGCTTGTCGGACCGAAGTGGAGATTAGACTGCGAACACGGTTCGGCTCAAAGTAGTAAACCTTGAACTGGAGCTGTGCGAAAACTGACCGAACCAGGGACTCCAGACCCGTATCCGATACCAAGAAATGAAAGAACACATTCTCAGGGCATGAAGAATGCTGGATGATGGAATTGACAGCTGCAATTGAGCCCCGCAGGTACTCTTCATCCAGAGTAATTGCTATATGAACCAGAGAGGGATCACAGACAATACTATTACCGGTGCTGCTATTCGTCTTCGATCGGGCAATACAATCTCCTGCATTGCGAAAAAGCGGAGCCCGTCGAAAGGCAAAGTGCCTGGCGCGTGGGTCCGGGACAGCAATCTGACCAGGAAATCTAAGGTAGCCATCAAAATGGGAAGATCTGATGGCCTCAGCAGGAGGGAAAGACTGGAGAGAAGGCGAAAGAACCACGGTTAATAGTGCCGCGGTGAAAAAACTGGAGACGCGCATGAGCCACAGCATCGCTTCTTTGGCTGGGAACACGCTGTGGTTGCGCCGTCTCCGTCTTCGTCTGATCTTGAAGTTTAGTAGATCGGTGAGTCGCGAAATTACAATGCTGCACCTCGCGTCCGCCAGATTCAAATTTTAATCAGGAGGAAAGGGGGTGGAAGGTTGTTCAATTTCAGAGGGAGAATCGCGTGGGGAGGGAGAAACCAAAGCGGTAGTAGGAGTAGAGGGGAAGGAAGAGGGAGGAATAATAGCAATTACAATCCATTAACGGCTCATCGTGGACCGAGCGTAGGCCACATTCATCGCCAATCCGCCATGGCCGACCGAGCTTCTCAATATTTCCATGTATTTTGACTATTTTCTTGTTTTCTTTTTTTTTCTTGTACTTTCTTTTTTTCCCTCCTCTAACTTTCTCTCTCCTCTCTTTTGGGCTTTTGGCTTTGATGGGGGTGAAGCGGCAGCAGCAGAAGCGGTTGCCACGGAGCTGTACTCGCTTAGCTTATAATCCCCCTCTCATTTCATTTAATCTCTACTTCGATGTATGATTGATTTTGATTGGTGTTACATTACATTTTGTTAATGCTCTATACGAATATTTTCGGTGGGATGTACATGTTGTTAGATTAGTTATCAATTTTATCATGAATAGTTAAGTGCATGTCAGTGTTAGGTGCTGGTAGTTTATTCCGAGTCAACGGTCACATGTGGATCTCTTTCTTTATGATTCAGTGTAGCAAGCTTTTATACAGTTACTTTATTCAAAAGATAATTCGTTACACGGAAGTTTATGTATTGAAAGGTGTAGAGACGAAGAGCTGTTGGGTGAAAAGAAATTGAATGGTGGAACGCTGGCTCCGTGGGTCCAGCTAGGATGTGCAGAGAGAGGGAGAATCTGGATCGTCCGATTTTGAGGGACTGACAGCTCAGAACGTGCATCCCTCGATTTTGGATGAATCAAGCAAAACCTCCCTTTGTTAAATGAATACTTTGGCCTGTTCTTACTTTATTATAATTTAATTTGGCAAATTGGATGAATGAATAAAGCTTGCAGCTGGATTAAATCGGAATAAATAAAATCTTCTAATTGAGGTGATTCATCATTAGTTATAGGAAGCGTCGGTGGCTTTGCATGCAGTGGAATTATAAAAAGTATAGAAATTAAAGAAATTATAAAAATGCTAATAGTCAAAATAATATATATATAACCAAACTGTCATATGGCAGCATGAAAGTAGTTAGGTCCTTGATATTTACTAAGATGTGTCTAATTAATTTGTCTTACCTGCAGGGCATCTTTAATTTTAAATGAGTGCTACAATATAATTTGTGTCTCGTTTAGAGTTTTGATATGTACCGCATCACATTAATGAATTTTGTGTGAAACATTTGTATTGGCTTCTCTTGTCTTCTCCTAATTAGATAATATTCGCATGCTAGATAACTTTTTTTTTCCTCAAAAAGATGAAATTATGAACTGAGTTGACACTTGATAAAGTTTATGTCTATCAAATTAGAGCAGATCCCATGCCGTTATGAAAAGTGCAAGCTAAGTTATTGCTCATTTTAAAGCAAACGGTAATCATTGGCTGAAACAATATGTTTTATGATATCTGATTATTAGCATGTGTAAAATAGTAGTTGCACATGCAATCAAGCTCTGAAAACTATGAGAGGAATTTAGTATTGCCTCAATGAGTGGCCATGCCTTAAGCTTCTCAACCAAAATACTAATATAGTCTGGTTTGACCCCCAAAAAAGTATGATAATTCATCAAACAGTTAATGACCCAATGACCGGACTAAATTGGTTTTAAAAGGATCCGTATCCTCCCATGTACCTGACTCAAGCAAATTGAAATGGATAGCCTAGATTAAACCTATCTGGGTCAAACTTAATCCGGTACCTATGAAGACTGTAGGAGTATGTTTTGAGATTCGTGCCATGTTAAAAGAACCGTCCGATCGTAATTGTCTTTAGTCAGATAACCTGAGGTGATGTGAATTCGTTTTAAAACGGTTCAATTTCTAACAGCAGAATCTGCATCCTACTTTTTAAGGAAAAAAAATAACATTCAAAACAAAGAGTGAGGATAGAGTAATATGCATGCTATATTTTACTATGGATTCACATGTACAATGGATTGATATTTTATTTTTAATAATTAAAGTTAATCTAAATTATTAAATATAATATTAATAAGAAAATATACTTGAAGATCAAATTATATATATATTTTTCTAGACTTTTCTTACTACTTTTAGATAGAATGAATATCACTTGGTTTTAAAAATTATTGACCATTTGAAAGCACTATTTTTCTACATATCTAATAAAATAGTAAAAAAAAAAATGAAAAATATAAAATTGATCTTCAAGTACATTTTCATACGGAAATTATATTTTACACTTTAAATCGGCTATTTAAATTTAAAACATACAGAATTCCTAGCACGAGTCAATACATTATATGCATATTACCACACTCTCACTCCAGAACAAACATAGATCAACCTATACTGGTAGTGTCCGAATCAAGGGTGTGCGTATAACGCAGGACATAAAAATGAAATTACAGTCATGTCATAAGAAATTAATTTGAGCCTATTTGAAATATAGAGAGCGGACTTTAAAATTCGTGCAAATTTACATTACACGGATCGGATATGATCCTTTAGATACTTGACCTAATATGAATTTGAATTAAGGCAGGTTGAGTGTCCCTCTACAAATGAACTGCCGAAATTTTTATTTTTAGTATTTTCCAAAAAAAAAAAAATTAAACCAAAACATCTCTGTTTCTGGATAATTAATTTGTACTCAGACCGCTACGGTGTTCTGCGGCTTCAAACACTGAGATCTGCACAATACCGATGTGGCCCCAGCCTAAGGACTGCTCAACGCCGCTGGGGCATTATTTTTTAACGAACAAATGCATTCGCTGTTTTTTTTTAATGAACAAATGCACTCGAATAGAGTTGGAATCTGTGCATTTGGTAGTGCAGTATCAACTAGTACTGGGGCCCATAGCTTTAGAATTTGATAAAAATATTAACATGTGAATTTCTGTTAAGAAAAAATTAATAGGGCTGCAGGGGCATTGTGCGGTCTCTAGATTGGGACTGCAGAGTCATTGTGTGACCTTCAGTTTTTGAGGTCGCACAATGTCCTTGCGGCTTGGGTAGTTTTCGAATTTTCAAAATACTAGAGTATTTTGGTTTATTTTTTTTTTATTATGATAGAAATAAAAAATTCGTAATGAACTGCCTTTACACCTTGTTTGGATGGCGAATAGAGGAAGGGAAGGAATGGAAAGAAAATAAATTTTTTTCCAAAATCGTGTTTGGTTGACAAAATTATGCCGGAGGTGAAAATTTTAATTTTGCATGATTATAATCAATATAATTGATTTCTCTCCCAATTTGGAGAGTAACGGATGGAAAAAAAATTGTTGCAAATATTAAAAAAAAATGATACAAATACCCAACCCTATATCTTTATAAATAATTTTCATTCAAGTTTCTTTATCACAAATCTAAAACAGCTACCAATTTCTCATTAACCTTCTAAATTTTAATCAATTAACAAAAAATAAGATAGAAAAAAAGTTAAATTTACTTTCCTCATTAATCATCCAAATACAAAAATATTAAATATGTTCATCTTCATTTCTATTTCTTTCCATTCCCTTTTGTTCTTCATCTCCCTTCCCTTTCTCTACTCTCCATCCAAACAAGGAGTTAGTAGGCTCCAACATATTTAACCTGTATATCCTTAGCAGCCTCTAAATCCTCATTGTAACTCAATTGGCCCACATTAGGTGATAATATGCATGCTATTTCGGCCTTTTGTGTTATTAAGAATACATGAGTTTGTTTGCTTTATTAAAAATACATGATAGAAACTGTTAAGCTAATACTCCTCGGCTTTTGAATTGGAAAAGAGTACACAATGTCTTCTTTGTTTAATTTGTTCTTTTAAAAAACTACAATATATCACGTTTGACACTTGTAAAATAAATGGCAGTTCAGCTAATATTCGGCTTCATTATTAGAAATATATATATATTATGTGTGTGTGTGTGTGTGTGTGTGTGTGTGTACACACACACGACAGGGATAGCACGAGAGCAGTCCTCGGGTTAAACCCAAAATTTTCATTGTAAAGCCCGTTGTAACTAAGACCTAATAAATATGAATGTATATATTAAGTATATATCCGGCCCATAACGTACTAAGTATAAAGGCAACAAACCCATATATGGCATTACTTTCTGTTCTCATATAATATATTTTTAAAGCCTTTTGAGTAGTAAATCATTTAGGCCTAATTCTCAATGGGTCACGTGAGATTACTACTTATATAATAATTCTTTTAAAGCCTTTGAGTAGTATTATATTATTTGGGCCAAATTCTACCTTTCAGGCCTATTTTATGCAAGAAAAATTGGGTACTAAAAATAAAGCAAAATGATATTGGAGGAGAATGTGTCACATGCAGTGTTCTAAATAGCGCGCTATAGCGTTTTTGGACCCCAAACGCTACGCTATTACATCAAAATGCGCTATTTGCGCTATACAATATGAGTTTTTTTTTTTTAAGCAATTTATATGGGTTTTAAATAAAGGTAAAACAAATCTCAAACCGAAATTGAATTTGTTGCTACTTGCTACAGATAAATCAATTTGAAATTGGGAATATAAATTGAAATTTGAATAGAAAAAAAAGTCCAAACCGAAATTAAAATTTGAATAGAAAAAAAAATAGATTATGTCATGAATCATGATGCTTAAGATATTTTTAATAGGAAAAATCGATAGTTTAAGATATTACTATGGATATTTTGAACCACAATTTGGACTTTGTACGGGTTCAATATGAATATTATAATTTCTTAATTGCTTTGGTGTTATTTATTGTTCTATGAGACTTTAGATAATGTTGATATTTAGTACAAATATTGATTATACGAAATGTAAAAAAAAAAGAAGCTATTTGGAATAGCTTCCGCTACAGCGACGCTATTTGCTATAGCTTTTTTTTTAGCCTTCCCGCTACGACGCTATAAACGCTATTTAGAACCTTGGTCACATGAGAATTATCACCTGTACAACCCAATAAATAGATACTAGGCTCACTTCGGCCACACAACTTTAGAATTCAAAATTAAGAAATCTTTTGCTTATAACTAATTATATTGGAAGCAGTAGCTTAGGTTTGGAATACTGGTATTTACAGTTTTTTATTATGAGGTTCAGGTGGGAAAATTACTTCTAATCAGCAGATTTTTACTTGGTTAATCCCTTATAAAGTACATTTTACGGCGGAGAATAGACAGATGAAGGCATTCAAATCGTTTGATCCAACGCACGGATAGATTTTATGTAGCAGTTAGTTTTCATATCGGCATGCCACCTAATCCAATTTAGAGTAGTATATATCAAATATTAAGTCATTCCTAATTGTATGGCTTTTGCATTAAGGAAATGTTATTTAGTTCATTCCTAATTGTGTGACTTTTAGAATAACTAGTCAGAACAATAAAAGAAAAAATCTGCTGGCAATAACTGTAAAAAATCCTAGCCGTTAGAAAATGCTACATTTTGGAAAATTTATTGATAGTTAAAAAGAAATGAAAATATATGCATGACACGAAAGAATTTACATTCATATTCCTCTATTTCTTATCCCCAAAAGATTATAGCACCGTGTACTATTTTGACCTCAGTAAATTTTTAGAGTTGCAATATAGCCATATTTTAGTTGTATAAAAATTAATAGCAATTGAAAATTTCTAAGAGAATTGAAGAAATAATTTAAGTCTACGATTTTATTTATTTATTACGATATGTAGTTATCAATTAAGTTGGTGCACATATGTACTATCAATTATTCACCAGTATCACTTGTATCGATCTCTAAATTGATTATGATGTTTTTTAAGGCATTTGTCACTGGTACTAGTTGGTACTATGTTGTTTATGTTGATCTCTATGTACATGTATGTACCAGCAAACTAACTATGTTGTTTATGTTGCTCACTGACTTGATGCTTGGTTATAAACTTCGGTGGCTGTAGAGTGAGGCTATGGTGCTATGCATAGCACCAATGGCTAGTGTACTACGGCTCAATATGGTACTTTTTAAAATCCTAACGGTCGATCCGAACCGTTCAATGTGATATCCATATGAATATCTACTTGCAAATTAAATTTTATATTTTTTTAAATTTTTTTACTATTTTTTTAGATAGGTAGAAAAATCAGTGTTTTCTGAAAATTCTGGACCATCAAAATTCTACCTATCTAAAAAAATAGTAAAAAAATTCGAAAAAATATAAAATTTAGTTTGCAAATACATATTCATATGGTTATCACATTGAACGGTTCGGATCGACCGTTAGAATTTTAAAAAGTACCATATTGAGCCGTAGTACACTAGTCATCCGTGCTATGCATAGCACCATAGCCTCACTCGTGGCTGTATGTACCATCAACCCGACACCTGTTTGACTTTGATTTGCTGTTTTGATAGCAGACAGACATGATTTTAATTGATTTTTCTTGTTGGTATTACTTGTACCTGTGTCCCGACTGGTGCAGTTATGTTGTCTTTACTGTTCTGGCTTGTTGTCTTGTCCTGAAACTCCTTACCAATCTTCTGTATATTGATATCAGTTGGGACCAGTGTTTACTGTAGGAAATAAATCTGTTGTTATTTTAAAGAAATAACAGGAACCTGTTATTCAGATCTTAACCGTTCGAATTTGTTGAGATTCGTACATTAAAAGGTTTCTTTCTTGAGATTCGTCATGGAAAACTTTGAACAGTTGGGATCGGAATAACATCAGATTTATTTTCGTTCACTGTATACTGGCATTACTAGTTGCAATTTTAGGAGATTAGTTGTGAAATTTCTTCAATTTAAAGGTTTCTTTGTGAATTTATGTAATATAACCTTATGAGAGGGTCTAAATGAAAAGTTAAATAAACCGTTGGTTTTACGGGCTCAATTAGCAAAATTTAATAGAAATTGTGATGGGCCTTAATTTGTAGTATTTCTTTTCCATTCTTTTGTTGAATCAGAAGTTGAATTGTATTAATTAGGGCTACTATTTGAAGCCCAATTTTTTTAATTGGGGATTTCATGTATATCCCTCAAAAACTTCAAAATTACGTATTCCTCCCTCTAAAATTAATAATATCATATTTAACTTTCTAAACTTCAAAAACTCACAAATTTATCTATTTTATTGTCCAAACACATTTTAAATTTATGAATTACCCATTTTACTCGTCATTAGAAAAAAAAAACTAATAACATGTTTTGTTGTCTCTAACGACACCTAAAGGGGATGAATATGGTGCTTTTGAATTTTAAACTCTATCAGTTAGATAGTCAAGTTTAAATAGTTCATGTGTGTAAGTGTGTAGTTCTTAACGGAATCAAGAACTTATGAAATTAAAGTGCAATAAAATAAATAGATAGAGTTAGAGAAATTTGACACAGGAGTTGATGACGGAGTTCGGCCAACTGAAGGGCCTACGTCTCCGGGGCAACACAACCTAAACTTGGCACACCTTTCTATTACCAAATGTAGAAAGGAATACAAGTTGGAATCAGCGAGATCACACACCAACGGCCCAACGAAAATGAGCACAAAAGGCTCAAGTCGAGAAAGGAGCACACACGGCTCAAGTAGGCGAGCAACAAAAGCTCTAAGTCCAGACACTCACTAACTATCACACTAATCAACATTGATCAATTTAGGTGAATTGGATTTGAGGTTGCTCGAAAGATAACTCAAAGGATTCAAAGGTTGCATATTTCTATGAGGAAAAATTGTGTCTTTGGAGACAACTGAACCCTCTATTTATAATGGGGTTCAAAGGATAGCCAACGGCTTGATGTGGAGTATACATGAAATTTCCCCTTTTAATTTCGAGATCAGAGAGAATTTTTCCTTGATTATACCGTTTTTGCTCTTAATAAATTCTCTCTAAACTTTCCTTTTATTGCTTATATGCCTCGCCGAAATTTTTAAATATAGCACAAAAAAATAAAAATAAATCAAAATGGCACCAAATTTTGAAAATTTCAAATTTAGCACGGCCGCAGATCGGCTGAGCGGCCCCTATTTTTTTATCTCCAGTGATAAAATAGCCTTTAACTTCGCATAATGGGTGAGTTTCACGTATTGTCATGTCACCGATTTATAGCAGCTATGTGCTTTATAGACTTCGTCAAAGTATGAACATGGTCTATGATTAACTGATAATTCCAATTCAAAATTAGTATATTGTACAAAATGGATGCATGATGTTTTTACTCTGGAGTCCAAATATTTAAATGTAAGATTGGTCCATGCAAAATATACTGAATCCATGAGGTCTAACATGTCACTCTCACTTAGGTGACAGAGAGGGAAATAAATCTGCTGGGATTCTAAAAGAATCGCAGACCCTGTGATTCTAAATCCACCCCTTCATTTCTTAGAATGCACGAATCTAAAAAAAACTTATTTTTTATGCACGAATCTTCAAACAGATGAATGGATAGATTTGGAATACGTGAAGCTCACCCATTATGCCAAGTTAAAGGCTATTTTATCACTGGAGATGAAAAAAAATAGGGCCGCTCAGCCGATCTGCGGTCCCCAGTAAATGGGGCTGCTCGGCCAATCAGCGACCGTGCTAAATTTGGAATTTCTCAAATTTGATGCCGTTTTGGTTTTTTTTTTTTTGTTTGGTGCTATAAATAAAAATTTCGGTATGCCTCGTCAATGAATCACTTGTGAATGTTAAAAATGAATCACATGTAATTTTATTTGGAAAACTTTTCTGCTATAAATAATAACTTCTAAAATACGATGTTGCACACCTTAAAAAAATAATTTTAACAAATTAAAAATAATTTAAATTATCGTTAACATAGTTGGTTGATTTATTAATCATTACTATGCCTGATTAAAGTAGATAGATTCATGACTTCATACAAACAGGTACTAATAAAAAAAAGAATGGATGTATTGTACGTTTGCTTAAAAAAAAAAAAAAGCAGAATTCCATAACAAGAACATTGTTGGTGAAATTCTCTCCGAGTAAGAAGCACTCGATAACAACCGAAATTATCTTGACAACAAAGTAAATTACAAACAGTAAAATTCAAAGAACCTAGAATCATACTTAAGTTATTATTGGTCCGTGATTTAAATCATTGTAGGTGCGCAATAGTTTATTTTAGAATTTTTTTTTTGGTAGAGTAATAAATTTCCAAATAAAATTATCTGTGATTTATAATTATGTCAATGAAATTGTAGAAAAATGAAAAAAAAAAATTATTTTTAATATTTTTTAATTTAGTTTTGAAGACCTTGATAATTTGAATGTATACCGTGCTGGATTTACGAGCTTTCAGTTTCTCTCTAAAAAGAATATCTGATATACCAATTAATTTATATTTAAATATAGCTTAATAAAATTGAAATAATTTTTAGTGATGATCAGACAAGATTTCAATATAATTTTTAAAATATCTTCAATATAAGCATAACTGCAAAAAAAAAAAACTGATCATATTGTTAACTTTATTCTTGTAAATTTTTTATTTTACAGTGCAAGTTGTTTTCATAAAGGTGTTTTCTTTTGAGGTGCATTGATTGTTTCTTTCTATAGTGTAATAATTGTTTTTTCCATGTATATTTAACTCATTATAATTTTTTTTTTTTTGAGTTACGTATTATTGAATAAAATATAAATAATTAAGACAAAAAAAGTAAATGACAATATAAATATAAATAGAAAAAACTTTTACACAGTTCTTAATAATAAAAAATAGTGCTATCATAACACCGTCCTAACTCCTAACTCCTAACTAAATGAACTAAAATAGCACGGCGAAAACGAGAAGGCTGTGGACTTGACCACTAGAACAGGGATTGATCTGAAACTGGAACGCACCGATAATTTCCCAAATACTCGCCCCATCCCGACCTCCAATCTATAGATAGGCTAACCAATAGCATATTCGTAATTAATCCGAACTACAGTGTCAAATCTCGTCCCCGCCCTAAAAAATATCTAGCTTCGCCACAATCTCTGGAACCTTCACCCCATTAACATTTTCCTTCCACTTGCACGAATTTCCCATCTTAGATATTTTTGCCTAACTTATATATAACTATGAACAATTAAACATTAAAAATCCATCTCAAATTCCTCTCCTTCGCTTCTCCGGTAGGTCGATCCTTTGATGTTGTAGCAACAGATCCGACGGCGATGGATGCAGGTGGCGTAGGATCGAACGGCTCCTGTTACTACTCTCTCCTTGGCCTCCGCAAGAACGCCTCTTCCTCGGATATACGCACTGCGTACCGAAAACTAGCACTGGTATGGCACCCCTTCTTCTTCTCTGCGTGTAGTTTCTTACTTCTCTTTGATTCTCTTTCGAAACTTGCTAATTCGAAAATGTTATCGGGTTGAGTTAGAAATGGCACCCGGATCGGTGGACAAAGAATCCGTCGGCAGCAGGGGAGGCCAAGAAGCGGTTCCAACGAATCCAGGAGGCGTATTCCGGTAAGATGCTTAGCGGGTTATTGGGTTTTTACGTTTCGGTAGGAGTCAATTTCAATTCTTGTGTGGAACGAATATGTCGGTTCTAATTATCGGATCGGGTTTGTGGGTGCAGTTCTTTCCGACAAGGGGAAGCGGGCAATGTACGATGCGGGGCTGTTCGACCCGCTAGACGGTGACGACCAGGTCAATTTTTAAACAACAGTAAATATTTTCTGTCTTATTTCTTTTACTGACAATGGGGACCACGATTAGCTTCGAGACTCGTCCTAGCGATTGACGGCTGTTCTTTTGTATTTTATTTTGACGGCCAGGATTTCTCCGATTTTATGGAAGAGATGCTTGTCATGATGGACAGTGTGAAAAGCGAGGTTGGTGCTTCTCATTGACCCAGAACACATTTAAAGTCTTGCGAGATATTTTTTCCATTTATTCAATAGACAGTTCACCAAACTTCGTTTTAAATATTAATCATATTATTATATTATACTTATTCAGGATCCCAACCAAAAGGTCATTTACCATAAAAAAAGAAAGCTCAATTAAGATTTACCTTGGGTTCAAAATGTGGTCCAAAGACATTTTCTTTATAGAAATGTAAAATTCAAAAAATACCCAAATCGAATCTCAAATTCTTAAAATTTGGAAATATGAAATTTGCGGACATTGTGTGCATAATTGTCTTTTGTTTGTAAAGAAAACACTGCATTCCTATTTTTTGTTATCAATAAATAAGCTGTCATTACGAAAAATAACTGTCCAAAGATCCCGGCTAAAACCATCAATATGGCAATTTTAAAATACTTTTCTACGGAAATGAACATATTTTTACTTTTCCTACGAAAAATAAATGCAATTTGTTTAATTTTGAAAATTCTGTAGAAACCGGACACGCTAGAGGATTTACAGAAGATGCTAGAGGAAATAGTGAGTGGTTGTGACGGCGGCAGCAACTCGTGTCGGGCGCCGTCGGATGGAGGCAAGAGGACACGTGTCACGCCATATGCTAACGTGCGTCTCTGATTTGTCTTTGCTGCGCCTCTCTTTGACTGTGTGTTGTTGTAAGTTGTAACTGTGGTAGGATGGAAACAAATATTGGAAGCTGGAGAAAAAAGACTACAAGAAAATCTGTCGATTTCAATTGGGACCATTTGTGTGATGTCACTCTATTTGGAACCGTTGGATTTGTTGTTTCAATGCTGATCTTTTATTTTTTAGGGTCCATGTTTTATTTATATTTTTTTAAATTTTAATGACAGGATATTTTAGACATAATTGCTTTGGTTCTCCCAGCAAATTTTTGTTTGAGAATCAAAATCATGGTTGCGTTACTCAATTAAATCCTTCTAACTTTTGACCAATGAAAATTATAATTTTTTTTCACATTTTATGAACCGTACGAAACTTGATTGTTTTGAGGCAATTATTATGTAATCTGTGTGATGGCAGCAAAAGATATTGCGTACTTCCTTTTGTGCCGACTGCCGAGTCTTTTTCATTTCTCAATCTGCGCTAAGTTTCTACTTTCTAGTGATGCACTTTTTGTATTTCGCTATCGCATTTGTTATTCGCAACAAGGACGAAGTTGTAATTCTACGTCTAGTATTCTAAATACCTGAATTCCTCGTGCCAATAAATAATGATTATAAAAATATGGAAGAGGATGGGGATGCCTGTATAAATTAGTTACCCATGAGGCCATGACTATCACAAGTGGCCTTTTGCCTTTTAATATTAAATATTATGTTTTGATTCCCGTCTGAGAATGTATACGGTTCTGATATCTTCATAATGAATATTTTAACCGTCCTAACAATATATCTTAATTAAAATTTTATGTTATTTGAATATCGAAAAATTCTTAGACATACAGATCATTGAATGTTTTAAGTCCTTATGAACGTTTAAAGTTATATTAATAGAGTATAGTATATATTTTTAAAGTTATATTTAATAGTATAGTATATACTCTTAAGACCGAATCATAAATTTATAAATATTTAATAATTATCAACACTATCATATATTATCAATGAAATTCCATTCAATAATTTGTTGCCGTAACTTTTGAGGTCTTTTTTCAATAGTTTGAGATTTACGTATTGAGCACAAATTTATAACTCATACTTAACAATTCGAAATGATAGAAATATAAGTGAATTTGTTTACATTATTACTTGCAAGTGATTACTAATTTCTATTCAAATATAATAGAAATTGAATTGTTTTCACAAATTAAAGTAGGTATTTATTGTACGATAATTTGATATTATTTGAAAGATAATTGGTAAAGTTATTAATGGAGCAAAAATATCATCTTTTACTAGTTGAAGCATCATAATTTCGAGTTGAATATAACAGAATTTTCAAATATGAACCTCTCACTCGAGAATATTATTTTTTTGTTACTAGATCAAAGATTGATTTTTATGTAAAGATAAAGTTAATATGAAATTAAAATCATCAAGATGATTTGTAAGTATAACTCAAAAACTTATCGGATTATTCATTTTGTTCATGTAATGTAACTCATGTACTAAAAGAAATATACTGTGTTTTTTTAACTTTCTTAAACTGAAGTTTTTCCAAATGAACTGTAAACATGTGCCAACGGTTGTCTGACTGTTAAGGGAATTTCTATGGAGCGATAAAAAACAAACCTCCTCTTTTGATTTTTGTGCAAATTGTTGAGTGGATGGATGCATGAATGTAAATTGATGGAACAACAATTGGGATGGTATTTGGGAATTCAGATCGAGTGAAGTAACTCAAAAATTGAGTTTTGGATTGGGACCGTCCGATTCGAATCCGTGACTATCCATCTAAAGTGGAGCGCACGTATTCCGAGAGACATTCGAATTCCGAAACAATCTCAAGCGACGGATTTGATTTGGACGGTCCTGATCCAAAACCCAAAAATTGGGTTACTTTAGTGGATGGATGCATGAATGTAAATTGATGGAACAACAATTGGGATGATATTTGGTTGTCCCGCGAAAGCGTCACATTGATCAGCGTTCTTTGTGGCGTTGGTGGAAAGTGATGTTTGAAAAGGGTCAATCTTTCATTTTGTGTCTTGGTTCAGGTCATTTTCCCCGCCTTTTGCCCCACTTGAAAGGAAATGTTGTGGTTGCCAGAAAAAGTTTTGCTAGTTGCCAAAATTATTGAAAGGAATCTTATTTGTTCATGTCCTAGTCTCCTAGGCATAGCCGCATTGACTCCTATTCTTTAGTGATAAAGTTTCAGATTTTTATTTCCCGCCAATACATCTCTCTGAAATAAAAATTAACATGTTTACTTAGACTGTGTTCCACAAACATCTGCCATGAGAATGAACAAAAATAAGAGGAGTTAATCTTCTCTACATTCCGTATTGAAGGTGAACAAATTCGGTAAATTTACACGTGCAACTCATCTATGCTCCCTCCCCACACAAACACATTTTTTTTATTGTGAAGCAAGTAACCAGCGGTCGGACAGGTGCAGTCAGGGGCGGAACCAAGGCCTGGGCCAGCCTGGGTCCTGGCTCTCCCCTTGGCCCAGAAAATATATAGAGCTCCTTTAATAAAAAAAAAACTGGCACTTCCGTTTATGGGCGATGGTACTCTTGCGAGTGGCGACTGGGCTCCGCGTCTCCGTGACGAGGTGACTGAGCTCCGCTGTGGGTTTTCTGGTTAGGCCCCCCTTACCGATATCCTAAGAGAAACTAGTTAGCCCCCCCTTACCAATCATTTCTGATTCCGCCACTGGATGCAGCCAGGCTTTTGTAAAATATACTTCTTGTCAAACACCTCACTATTAAAGTATAGCACTAGTGAGTATAAAAGATTTTCCGGCAACGGAGTTTGTGCATGAGAGCCAGGGTGTTTGATGGACATCAGATTGAATATAATATGTTGCTTGATCTGAAATGTTCAATTCATATCGAGATTTTCACGTCCGGTTTAAATTCACGAACAGTTTAAAATTTTATTATTACACGAATCGAACGGTTCATATTAGACATCGAACTAAAATTTGATATAATACCCGCTTGCACAAAGTGTATGGTGTCGATTGGAATCCCATAATCATCAAGAAACAATAAATTTAACAAATTAAGAATAATTAAGAAAAGTTAGTTGAATCTTTTAATAATATCTTGGAGATATGTGATATATGATTGAGGTATTATCTTTATTAATATGATTACATTATACTTATTAGAAATTAATTTTCAATATTGCACAAGATAGATTCTTGCCAAGACCTCTACCTATATAAAAAGATTCTTGCATTATTATTTACTAGGCACGAGCTCTTCCATTGGTTTCAGGGTAGAGTTTTGGAAGAAGAAGAAAGGAGTTTTCTTTTTTTGGAAGAAGAAGAAAGGCGTGGCTGATAGCTGATAGAAGAAAGGAGTTTTCAGGGCAGAGTTTTGGAAGAAGAAGAAAGGAGGTTGGTCTCTATATTCTCTCCTTGGCAAATGCTTCTGTGCATTCTACCGTAGGTTCGATGCCCATCGGCGCTTAAATCAAAAACAGGGGAGAGCAGTGTTTTTTTTTTTGAAGGCCTAGCAGCGGACAGGGGAGAGAGATCACTTAAAGAGAAGGGTCTGCAGGGGGAGAGGTTAGCGTTGGTTTCTTTTTCTGGTCAAACTTCTCTGAATTTGCGGATATGAGATTGATACGCTGCTGAAAGTACTCACCTATCTGCCTGCTAGATTTGTACTAACCTGCCATAGATTTGTACTAACCTGCCATAGTAAGTAAAATATCTTTCCTAGATTTTTTTTCTAGTTTTTTTTTTTTTTGAAAACTAAAGTCATTTCATTGTCTAGTCATTGAACATTGTGACATTGTCTGTCAATTTTCATTGAACATCTAACGTTTTGGATTTGTTGTTTGAACTTTGAAAATTGGAGAACCGAATCGTTTCTATGGCCATGGAAAAAACATTTTGAACTTAGCCATTCTCTCTCTCTCTCTCTCTCTCTCTCTCTCTCTGTTTTTTGAATGGTCCAGATACAGTGATTTTGTACCAATCTTAAAAAATAGTAAAAAAAATTGCAAAAATTATAAAATTTCATCCCCAAGCATATTTTAGTATGAATATCATGTTGAACGGTCGGATCGATAGTTTAGACTTTGAAAATGGAGATATATAACATGAGGTATGGATGAGGTATGAGGAGATGAGGCATTGGAACCCTACTCTATATATATATATATATATATATATAGTAGAACTAGGGTGTTCCTAAGCTCGCCAAGCCCTTCGTGAGCTCGACTCTAAAACCTATCGAATTGACTTCAAACGACATTTTCAAACCGTTAGATGTTCAATCTATATTAAAATGTGCTTGAAGACCAAATTTTAAATATTTATTAATTTTTTTAATTAATTTATTAATTTTAAATATTGGAAATATAATCTTTTTTCCCGTCTTTTGTTCAATTGAAAAAACTGTGTAAATTATCTTGAAAAGAAAATTGTCAGACATGATAGTTTACTGTACTTCATCCCCTTGATGTGCTCATGATGCTTGACAAGTTCAAATTCAAAATTCATAGTTAGTTTAAAGGGCCTGGTAATCTTGGACCTTTTTTTGCAAAGATATAAATATTGCATAGGAATTTGAGTTTAGATGGGCTCCCGTCTTATGACTTATCGAGGTTGGTATAAATGAATCCTCTTAACTCAAATATTGAGTTTAGATCCGAACCATCTGATGAGAATCCAGGCCAATTCAGTTAAAGGTGAAATTCGGGGCTCCTTTAATATCCATGCAAAAATTGATTTGACGGTTGGGATCTGAACTCAAAATTGAGTTACTTTAGGTGATATGAATTCTAGTATAAACTTCAGTTGGTTTGCATAATGACTGTAATAATAGTGACAATTTGTGCTAATTCTTGTTCTCTTGACAACGATAGACGGCCAAATTTTTTTTAAATGACCAGGTTGCCTATGAAAATATACCAAATTGTAGAAACATAGTTTGGGTGAGAAGGGAAAATTGCTCTTTCATGTTAACATAAAAGAGATTGGCCGATTCCAATAAACCACAAATCAACATGCTACAAGTAAACCAAAATTTAACTAAATAATATGTTAATTTAAAAAGATGATGTGCATGAAACAGGTTAGGGCTGCTAATGAGCCTGACTCGGCTCAGACTCGGCTCGGACTCAATGAGAGAAGCATAAGGGCCCGGCTCAGACTCGGCTCGGACTCAATGAGAGAAGCATAAGGGCCCGGCTCAGACTCGGCTCGATTTTGAAAGAAAGAGCTCAACTCGGCTCGGCTCATGTAAATACTTGACTCGGCTCGGCCCGGCTCGCGAGCCGACTCAGACCATATTTGGGCTTTTTCTTTCTTTGTTGTTTGATATTTTTTTGTAAATTATTGGGACTGCATGCGACACACACCACATCATGACCCTTCTGCTCCAGGAAGAAATCTCATCAGCACAGATGGTGATTACGCTAGACTTCAACTAAAGATCATCCTTAGAAGCACATATATATTCTCCTTGTGTATATATTACCTAAGTGATCTTATATATATGTTGTTTTGCTGCGTAATCCCACTGAAGAAGTCATGCACATTGTTTTGAACTCAAAGTAGCCATTGATTAATGCCTATATATGGTTGTGCCAAACTAAAGATCTGTAATGATGCTTGATTAGCATAGGTTGACTATTACAATTCTATAATGGAAATATTGGAATACATATTTGAATATTACTTTAATGCCTTTTTGCTTGTTTGTTGTTGGTTCAGTAATACAAACAACTTAGAGAGTAGAGAGCGACAGACGGAAGAAATGGAAGAAGAGGCTCTCGGCTCATGAGCCAACTCGGGCTTGGCTCGGCTCGGCCCGTTTTGAGTGATTAAATATGAGCCGAGTCGAGTTCGGGCTTTATTTAGTTTAGGGCCCGGCTCGGTACAATTTATTGAGCCGTTCGACTCATTGGCTCATGAGCCGGCTCGGCTCATTAGCAGCCCTAAAACAAGTCCCATTTACATTACATGGATATTAAATTACAAGGTTAAATTACAAAATAAATGAAAGAATACATCATCCCAAAAAGCATACTACACCTGAAAACCGAAATAAATTTTACATGTTCCTAAATTTTGGGAACCAAAAGCTGGAAGCAAAAACTTAATCACACGCAAAAAGGAAAAATGAAACTGAAAACAAGACTTCGCCTCTTTTGCTTACACATATTACTTTGCTTGTGTAAATAAAAAGGCAGCTCAGAGTAGAAATAGTAATTTACCATTTTACTTCTTCCTTTCCTTCCATGTAATTTCATGGAGGAAAATTTAGTAAATATGTACACCACTAAACTTGTCAACCTCTTAAGCTTTGTTTAAGCCTAGGGTTAAGTTAAGGATATGGCCCAAAATGGAATGAGCCGGTATATGCAACTTGGAAGCTTGTAGAAGCCCTGTCTTCATCGAAACCTCCAATTTGGAGGTACAATGACTGGAACTGGTGGTACAATGACTGGAACTGTCTTCATCGAAACCTTTACCAGTCATTGGTCAAACTTCTCTGGTCAAACAACTCATTGGCACCATTGCTGGTAAAGGTCCGTACATTTTCTATGAAATGTGTTTATATTGTTATATTTATCCTTGGTGATATTGCTGTTAGGTAAAATTACAAAACAATTTAGTTATATAGCAACACGAAAGAGAGATAGGTAGATGTAAGCCATTCAGAAATGTCAATTGAAATATGACATAACTTTGACAAATACATAGCTAGAAACAATTAAACAACTACCCACAATTTTTGACCTGGAACATACCTCTTATACTGTTTTCCTTAATGAACAATACAACAATACAAACTAATTTCATTGAGTAATTCTTTTCAACTTAATATTTGAACAAATTAGTAATTGTGATAGATAGCAAGAAATATATAGTACTAAATCAAAATATAGTACCTTGTAGCTCCTTCGCAGTTCAAAACTGACTTTTCTGGGTTTGTACTGCCTTACACTATGGGAATCTGCTGCACCAAAACAGAATTATTTTATTAAAGTATCAGTCAGTACAATGTCTCGTATCAGTGTAAAAAAGCAAAGAAAATCATAGTGAATCACTACTGGTATAAAAAATGACCAACTCAACCAGTTTCAGAAATTTGAACTGAAAATAATCCTACAGTGACAATATGACAAAATCAAAGTTATAATCAGATAGAGGATTCAAAAACACATAAACTGGACCAAAATTTTACATTTTTATGATTGTATAAGCATTTGTTAAGGATTTCCAAAGTTCACCTTTAAAAAATGCAAAAACTGTTATTTTATTGCACTATTTACCAGTCTGCCCCTACATTCAAGCATCTGTTGGGCATAGTTGCAAGACTTCAAAAATTCTGAAACTTGCTAGACATTTAGATTGAACTTTCTTCTATATTTTTATAAAAAGAACAAAATTTTTGGTTTATTAGTTTGCCCAGAGTTTAATTTTGAAATTTGACAGTCAAAAACATAATAAAAAGTGTGATATATTCTCAAAGACAATTTTCAAGGCCATGTTTCTTTTCTTCCTTTTCTCAATGCATATTCATTTCCAAATTATCGAACAACCAATAGAGATGCTATAAGAAATACTATTACAAACAATAGTATTAATCTTATTAGCACATTACGACATCTAAAGAACCTAATTAAAGAAAATTGAAAGAATTTTAGTTTCAATTATACCAAACTGGAATTGGTACTGGTATCTGGCCTAGCAACCCATAGTTTAAAAAAGTTATAATTCTAAGTTCTTAAATGCTTAAATTTCAAAAAAATTCAGAAATTGAACAAAAAGCATCAAAGTGGATGTCAATAATCCTCTCTGCCTCATCAGTAAAAAATATCAAATAGTTGGACAAATTCAGAAATTAAAAATCAATTTCTATCATATTTACAATGAGAATTACAAAAAGAAAGATAATACCCATCAAATAAGATGTCAATCAAAAGAGAATATTGAGACGAAGCTATCTAATTTGTCACTCTTGAGGGCAAACAATAATAAATGAAGAAAAATTACTTTTTGGTAGAAAAAATTTGTCATCAACAAAATAACAGTAGAATAATAATATGCATATCAAGTAAAGCTTACTCCTAAGATCAAAGTAAAATTTTGTTGTTGTTATAAGTAAAAAGCAAGGGATTTTGAACAGTACCAGTGGTTTTGAGTGAAAAAGGGGAATATAGCGACTGCAATTTGAAAGAATGGAGATTTCATTGCTATATATAGAGAGTATGGTCTGTTATCTTCGAAAAAAATTGAAATTCGAATGGGAGGGAACATTTACCTTTCATCAATGCTGGAGCAGATATCAAAGGAGGAAATCCAGAAGCAAACAAGAGGTTTGATTTTGTCCTTTCAAACGATTTTGACCATGGCAGAAGGATTGGAAGAGGAGTAATGGGTACCTCATACCTGTCCAAAAAAAAACTTCCCTATAGTCAAATACACAAATGACAGATCTCAAATGGTAAAGAATTCTAAAATATAAAAAAAAAATATGCACAAGCCAGTAATTTCTCTCCAAAAGAACTAAGCAATATAACACTAATTACATCATTAACAAAAAGGAACCGAAAACACCAACATAAACGATAAAAATTTACGGGACAATAAATGAAATAACTGTTGTTCCCTGTACCCAAAAAAATATAAAAAATAAAAATAAATGCAACATAAACTAAATGCAGGGAAATTATTAGAAAATTAGTGAGTTCAATTTGATAAATTTTAATTTGCTAAAAAGTCACACTTGCTTTGACCAATTTAATTGTAGTATAGCAGTAAAATTAAATTGTAGCTCACTAAATCTCCAAATTTACCAAACTAAGTTCGTTTTGACTGAAAACCCATAAAGAGAAGGGAGGGAGAGATTAATCCTAAAATATTGTAGAAGAAATACCCCAAAAAGAAACTGTCAGATTGTTTCAAATTGTAGAAATAGCTACATTCAATACCAAACAACCACAACATGAAAATAAAAGCAAATTAAGGATATATTGTACTGCATGCTAGTGAACTTAACTCAGGATTACAGACTACCCATATTACACACACGCACACTGCTAAGGTTTGAAGAGAGAGAGAGAGAGAGAGAGAGAACCTGCAACTGTAACTCTGCACATGCTCTATAGTTCAAGATGTCATCAATGTCACATCCTTTCTGCAGCAACTCTAACTTTCTCTTATACAAATTGACATATCTATGCTTGTTGTTTCTGAAATTAAAAGGAAGAAGAAATTACATGTGTAATATTTTGAATTTATACTATTTTTGCCATATTAGCAAATAACACCAAATATTTCACATATTTGCAACTAATACCCAAATTTTTGAAGTTACTTCCAATTACCAAAAATCAGAGCTTTAAGTCAGGGAAAGCAATGTGACTTATGTATTCCAAACAAGCTAAAGAACTATAAAAAAAACAAGTTCATAAAAATCAGAAAATAAGTATATTACCTCTTGGATGCCCTCATCAAACAAAATTGGTAAATACAATCACACAAGAGAAAAGCTTTTAGTTCTTACTAATCTTCAGAAGAAAACAAATTATAATACACCATTAACAAATAAAATATTAATGAAAAACTCAGTAAACAAAAATAGCATGCAATGATGCAATAACCAAACATGGAGATAGTGAATTTCTAAATCAAAGATGGAGATTCGGTACCTAAAAACTGATGAGAAGCAACTCAGCCCACTGGCAGCCAGTCAATACCGGCTCTGAATGTGGTACAATCATTAGCACGCAGTCATGTCGTTTTACCACCCCCGTGACACTTAACTGCACTCCCCTCTTTTATGAACCTACATTTATATGCTAATCAGGTATTTGAAAAAACAAAGATAGATAAATTTACTAAATCACAAATTTTTGGTACAGTACCAGCGAGACTTCAATCAGTGCCAGTATACACCTTGTACCATACCAACATAGACTGACAACGTCAATGTTCTCATATCTTATTACAGACTCCAAAAACATGAATCTAAGTAGTTTATAGATGAAACACATTACAACCCTTCTTCTCATCCAGTTAATAGTAGTCGTACCAGAGTAAGCCATCCCCACCCTCCAAAACAAAACCATAATTAAGCAAAAATTAAAACAAAAGCGTAATTTGCTTATGACCAACATTTATGTACCAGTACTCCATATCAATTTACGAATTTGTTAAAATAATCAACCCAAATACAATGGGGCTGATTAAAAAACTGAGAAAAAAAAACAAGTTGAACCAAGTGCAATTATTAAGATGGTTTTTATTGCTCAGTATCACAGTAAACTACCGAAGTCTTTTGCCGTTTCACTATTGTGGCTAATTAATATAAAGTGTGGTCTTGAAAACAGTCAAAAAATGAGAATAGTGAAAATTCAATGGGAAGCCATGTTATTATGATAATTAAACATGAACATAGCTAGATTTTATGCTGCTACTTATTGTTTTATGATTGAATTTCAGATAAATAATATCTAGGGCTTGGTCAAAAAAATTTTACTTCATTGAAAAAATTTATATACATGAAACTCACATTTTAGCAAATCTATACCCTTTTCTGTTAGACAGATGGCCATTCTGTCACTTTCGGAATCTACCTCAGATTGGGCTTAAAAATATATGCAGATGAGAGATACATTTTGGCAATAAAGGACAGTGGTACGCCAAGTTGTTCAATTTGACTAACCCACTGTCTTTGCTGCTCTTCTAATTTCTTGGAAAACAAAGAACCAGCTGATGCCCTCGATAAAATGGAAAACAGTAGTTGAAACAACGAAAGAGGAGACAATTGTCAAATTTTATAAGTCTGATCTGATAAACATAGGTAACGCAGTCAAAATAACAAAAAGAAATAAGGTATAAAACTGACTTACCAGCACTACATTTTACGCCCCTCTATCTTCACCTTCCCTTTGATATAGCTTAAAGGAAAAATAATAACATTAAATTAGGTGAACGTACTTTAATATTAATTCCCCGCAACGAAGGTATGGTCAGATAATAGAATACAATATGGTGCAAGATGCCAATTTTGGCTTTTCTCTTTTGCTCAATCTAATAGAATGTCAAACTAAAATCAGCAAGCAATTAAAAAATAGAATCTCTACCTTTTCTCACTGATTCTCTCTTATTACTGAACTTCTTATCCAATCTTTCCTTGGCCTCCCAAGCTATGCTCCCAAGAGTCCATCCATGCAGCTCTTTGCTTACAATGTTATTTGGCTGGAAAAATATAATCATCAAATTATAGCAACTTCATCTAATGTGTAATACCAAAGATGAACTTTGCAATGTATTTGAATTTGAAAAAGTAGCGAATGAGATTAACTTCTTAGGCTAATTTGAGAGCGATGTTTCTTAGATAACAATCAACTATTATGATCAATAGGAAGAACATGAGAAAATTCACACACACAAGCATGTACGACAAAGTTTTGAATCTGACCTAGCAAGCTTTCGACGCCACTCTAAGGAAATCTTGTTTTTCATTAACATCCAATTCCTCCAATTTCTGGAAAACAAAATAAGAAAAAGTAAATTCAATCTGTAAGCAAGGTAGTAACCTATTAACCAATTGATCGATACCAAACATAGCCAGTTGGCATCAGGCTCCTTCGACAAGTCAGATAATTTGATTTAAGGATCAGCTACTAACATATTTAATGTTTTGGATCAGCTACTAACATCAATGAATTGTTAAAACAACCCGGTCCCCTGTCCCCGTCCCCACCAGTCACACATTACTGATAAAATCAGGGGAAGAACGGGTATAAGATATCTTTTGTTGTGCAATGAATACAGACCACTGTGGAGTTTTCCAAAGACATGTAAGAAATTGACCCCACAAAAGGGAAAATATGCTATTTCAAAAAGTCAGAAAGATGCATTAATTATTATTAGGGTAAATAATTCCATTTTTAGTAACCAAAGTATGCATGCACTCATTGCTGAGCAACTACTTTACTTGTGTATTTTGCTAATCAATTGGTTTAATTTACATAAAGTTTGGACTATTCAACTTACAAAAATAAAAGCTGAGACCTACATTGTACCAATCAAGGAATTGCATTTCAGAGATAAAGAAGTAATAAATAGAAAAAAAGAAGAAGAGCATTAAATCTTACATTTCCATCCCCCCATTTGAGGAACAAGTGCGGTTGGAATAATTACAGTTGTGCCCAGCATTACCAGAAAGTGCTGGAATCCCAATAGAATCACTTCCGCTAAAAAATTGCAACAAGGAAAACAAATAAAATTACTTGATAATATATTTCTGACAATTGCAAACAAATTACACATTACCCCACTAATGTAAATTAATTAGTTAACGAATGCATTTGGTTAATTTCTGCACTAAACAAACACCTCCAAAAAAAAATAAAAATAAAAAGGAACATCAAATAAAAACTAAAAAACTTATTTTTGGCCAGACCATCCATACTTATTTTTTATCTGTTTGAGTGCAACACAGAAGACAATCAACAAGAACAATAGATTGAAAACACTTTCATGCTTCACACATTTTCAAAGAAGCAGAATAGTTAATGAATTTAACTAAATATTAGAGATCCGATACACTTTTGAAAGAAGAGACCCATAATTGAAAACATCAAAATGAACTGCGTCAATTCAATTTCGCATCAGAAATTGATTTAGACAATACTTGGTTACTATAAGGCTATTAAAATTTACCGATTATGGTTTTCAACAGTGATAGTTGGTACACAGTACACAGTATAAAGTAGAGTGGTACTGGTAATTACAATTTACCATTTACTATTAGTTTGCAACAGTGGTACAGGTAATTGCTTGAAATTTCACTATTACAATTTAATTGGTACACTGTACACAACGTTTTCAACACATTATTAAGTTCGTATAATAAAGAGTATAAAGAAAGAAATTGTGGAGTGATCTAGCAGCAATCCAGCAAAGCAGTAAGAACGTAAACAAAGAAAGAAGCAATTACCGTACCAAGAGGCAAGAGCATAAAGACCAATCTAACAGCAACTGTGGAGCAAGAGCGGCAGCCGGCAGGGGAAAGGGCGGAGTCCCGGACGACGGGGAATGGCAGCGAAGGGCAGCGCTGCTCCTCGGCCGTGAGGTGGGCTGTGGCGTTGGCATCCGAAGAGGAGGAGCAGCAAAGTCTCGATCTACCTCCGCTGAAGCACGTGAAGATACTCGCTGCCATTGGAGGCGAGAGAGAGAGAGACAGAGGTGGCGGAGGTAGAGAGAGCCATCTGGCGGAAGCCGAAGTGGTAGAAAGGCGACCAAGGGGGTGAAGTGCACTGGCGGCGATAAAGGAGAAAGAGAGAAAAGAGGGAGGGAGCGAAGAGAGAAAAGACGGAGGAAGAGAGGAGATCCGCGTATTCGGTCGTGAGTAAAGGAGAAGATGCGCGTAATCTGTGTAGTCATGTATGCAGTAAGTTGATTTATAACTAATTTTAAACTTGTACACAAATAGATACATCAATTACATGTATAATATCTCACATTCAACACAATGGTTTAGAATCGTTGGATCTGTTAAATGGAAGGCTGAGATTGCCTCTGGACAGATACACCATTCAGTCCCCAAAAATTCAACGTGGTTTTATAGGAGTTCTAATAAAAATTAATAGAGAAATGTTCTGGTCCCCCAAGCTATCATACCCGAGCGAGCCCCCAGTTAGTTTAATAGAAAAATCCTTCCAATTTTGTCTAACTTTCATTTTTCAGCGCTCATATTCAACCTTTTAAAGTTTTGTTTATAACAATTTACGATGTTACTTGCAAGCATTTAAACCTCTATCTGCAAGTATTTAAATTTTAAATATGTATAGTTTTAACTCCTAACTATTTTTGTCTTCAAGGCAAAAAAAAGATTTTTTTTACCCACTCTTTTTTTATATTTCTTGGAGCATTTTCGTCCATTTTTCAGACGATCCGTGATGAATTTTACGAATATAAAAATACGAATGTTTTCTACTTGATTATCTCTTTCAAATGAGATCCATTAAGAAATATTTTTGAGTTATTTTGAAGTCTTTTTTTTTAAAGTAAAGCTAATGAGCACTTTAAATTTTCAAACCTTTAAACATCAGTCTACAACAATTGAAATATCTGATAACATCATTTAAACAATTATGCCCAAGCATTTAAACCTCTGATGTCGATCATATAGTATTACGCATTTAAACCTTTATATACAACCGTTAAAAGTAGTTATGTTAAACTTTTAAATAGTTTCAATGTCAGGTTTAAAAAGTCGTAGACTGAGGTTTAAAAACTTGAGAATTTAAAGTGCTCATGGGCTTAATTTAAAAAAAGAAGTAAAAAACAACGACTTGAAAAAACTAAAAAATATTTCTTAATGGATTTCATTAGAAAGAGAAAATCGAATAAAAAACATTTGTATTTTTAGATTCACAAAATTCATCACGGAACGTCGGAAAAATGGATGAGAATAATCAGAGAAAAAAAAGTGTGTGAAATAAACCTTTCCTTTTTTGACTTGAAGACAAAAGTAGTTAGGAGTTAAACTATTCATATTTAGAATTTAAATGCTTCCAGATAGAGGTTTAAGTGCTTACGAGTAGTATTGTAAAATGTTATAAATAGAGTTTTAAATGCTTAGATATATGCGCTGAAAATGAAAGTTAGATATTAAATACTTGGGGGCGCCGCGCTCAGAGAGTATTTGGGGGGCAATTATTAGACTCCAAATTAATAATACTTTTCTAACTTTAAAGTCGAGGGCCTCTTTTTATTTTTATTTTTATCGTATCTAATTCGTTAAATATTCCAGATGATATTTTTTTTTTCAAACAAATATATACTCCACAAATTGAATTAGTTTTTAAGGTTTCTTATCTGTACCACATCATCAACAATCTTATGTCTACTAATATTATTCTTTTCTCATATTTATCCTTACCGAAGTGCCCCTACTTTTTTCATGCTTCTTACATCTCATTTAAAACAAAATATATAATTGATATGCCTAAAATGCCGATATTTTATTAATAACCTTAAACAAATGAAAAATGTCAAATATAATCCCGATCTCAAAATATTTTCAAATCTAACCTAACCGCCTCATTATTGAGCGGTTCACTCTACCCACCAAACCGCCCAGTCGTTGGGCGGTCCACACGGCCAAGCAAACCGCCCCCCAATCGGGCGGTTAGGCATTTTTTTTTTTTTTTTTTTTACAGATATGTTATGATATATTTTTTTAGTAAGATATATTTATAAGATATATATATTAAGATATATTTGTTTTTGTAAATATCTTTTCATTAAGATATATTTATAAGATATATATATATTTTTATAGATATATTAAATATATATTTGTTTTGTAGATATATTTACAACATATATGAAGATATATTAAGATATATATTGTAAGATATATTTTTTCTATTGTAATTTTTATATGAAAATAATTTTTTTTTTTTATTGTAATTTTAAATAAAAATTGGTTGAATGTGGATGAGTCGTTTGACGTTAGAACTGTTGATTCTTTTATAATAATTGTCGATTATACGGGTGTTGTATTGATTGTCGATTTGGATAACGTGATAAGCAGTGGAAAATATGTAATATAAATGGTAAGTCCACCAAAAAAACATCCAAACTACGTAATCTAAATGTCCGGAACATAAGATAAAACACTCCAAACCGAATATACAATAGTAGAAAAGCTATCAGACTACAAGAACAAAAAACCTAACGACGAGGACGAGGGCGACGACCAGAGGAATCCAACCTACGAGGTGGATGGCGGTCCCTATGCGGCTGTACACGCCTCACGTGAACCTCCTCCTCCTGTGTGGCTGTATCCGCCTCGGCCCATGGATCCTCCACCAGTGGGGGGATGGGCGGCATAGTAGGCACCTCCCATTACTCCCAGGTCGATGGATACGTAGGCGGAGGAGGCGGTGTGCCAAATATAGCAGATGCATAGGCATCTGCATGCTGTGCTCCACTCCCACTGGCCTCGTCATCGTGCTGTCTGGCCTCCGGATATCGTGGTATGTGGAGGCTCGGTCCCTCATCCCCGGCATAATCTCCGGTAAGGTCATCCATAGTGAACTCCGGAGTGGCATGTCGTGGGGGAGCTCCATCCTTAATGAAAACAATGTTAGTTTTGCTACATACAAATAAATAGTAAGTTGAATAAATAATAAATTTTTGCTACCTGTCCAACCTGCACCGGAACTCCAAACTCATTGTAGTAAGCGTTCCACGCATTGTTATTCAGCACCCATTCGTGGAAGCCCCAACCTGAGTCATCCACTGCAGAATAGAAGACAAATTAATGAGAATAGTTTTTTTAACGAGAAATGACTGTGTACAACAAAATCAAATTACCTGGAGGAGGTGGCGGCATCTCATCAGCATAAATAGCGACTCTGGGCTGATCCGGATCATGTGGTGGGGGCTCTATCTCGCGCCAGTTTATGTTCTCTCCACTGTCACGCAACATGCCGGGGCTGGGCTGGGCGGGGCTGGGTGGGCGGGTGCGGGGCGGGGGCGGGGCTGGGGTAGAGGGGGGCGGTTAGGGCAGTGGGGTGGGGGGTGGGGCGGGTTTTATTAAAAAAAAAAAATTCCACTAAACCGCCCCATGGGGGGGGGGGGGGGGGGGCGGTTAGGGGCGCGGGGGGGGGGGGGTGGACCGCCCCATGCTTGGGCGGTTAGGGGGGGGGGTGCGGACCGCCCCATTTTCGGGCGGTTGGGGCATTTTTGAAATTTTTTTCAAACAAGGGTTATATTTGACATTTTTCATTTGTTTAAGGTTATTAATAAAAATATCGGCCTAAAATGTAACAAAACTATAATAATACCATCTTTTTATGTTTTCTATAAAATTTTCACGTGGTAATTGTGTTGTTTGCAATTTTACAGATTTTAAGGGTTTGAAAAATATATTTACTTTTATTCAAAAGTGAATGCCAATTTTTCTCATAGAAATAGTCACATTTAAAGACATTTTTTTCTTACATAGTTATTTATATTTTCAGAATAACGTCTGAAAAAAAACTCTGATTGTAGTTACTTTTAACAATCTAGCTTTATTAACAGATTAACTAGAACTAGAGTCAGAACCGGCGCTTTGCTGCACGTCTGTAATCCAGGTGATCATATTTTTGAGAAAAAAAAAGTTTGAAGATCAATAAATATTTTTAATTTTATGTTAAATCAAAATTTATCAACATACCATAAATCAGAAACACAGCGAAAATTGATAAATTAAAAAATGTGTGTTCTTTCTGAAAACGTTTCACTGGTAATTGAGAATTTTGACTATCCCTGCAAATGAAAAACGGTAAATGCAATTTTTTCCCTGTAAATATAATTTCAAAATTCAAGCAAAAGAGTAGGACTAGGGTGTTTTTAAGCTCACCAAGCTTCTTTGTGAGTTTAACTCAAAAACCTATCGGATTGGCTTTAAGCGACGTATCCAAACCGTTGAAATCGATCTACTTCACGAGTGATGATTACAAGTCAAATTTATAAATTTTCAAATTAATTTAATATAAAGTCAAGCGGTCAAAAAATGATGAAAAATGAACACATTAAAATTAACTTATAAACTATTTTTTTTGACCGCTTGACTTTATACTAAATTAGTTCAAAAATTTATAAATTTAACATGTAAACACATCACTCGTGAAGTAAATTGGTTTCAAAAATTTGAATGCATCGTTTGAAACCGATTCAATAGTTTTTTAAATTAAGTTTACAAAAAAAAATTGGTGAGCCTAAAAATACCCTAGTTCTACAGTAGGGCTGATTAATGAGCGAGCATGAGCGAGTTAGGGTATGCTCATGCTCGGCTCATTAGCTTAATGAGCGAGTTGTTAATGAGCATGTTATTAATGAGCGAGTTATGAGCGAGTTGCCGAGTTGTATAAAATACATCATTCAAAAATTAATTTTCATTTATAGAATTTAACAAGCTACAGTAGTTGGCCCTGGGCCTGTAGTTAATCTGTTAATGGATATTACGGATGGTTCTGGCCTTCTGGGGCCTGCTTTCTTTAGCCCAGCGATCCTATAGCATGCATACTTCAAACTTGCTTTTTGGGCAATTTCAAAAAAAGAATCAAGGGATTAGATGTGGCAGGATTTATGTAACTCAGTTCTTAATGATAATGAGCGAGTTGGGGTATGATCATGCTCAGCTCATTAAGTAAATGAGCGAGTTGTTAATGAGCGAGTTATTAATGAGCATTTAGCGAGCGAGTTATGAGCGAGTTACGAGTTGTGAGCAATTTACTCACCCCTAGTTCTATTCCAAGCAAAATATATTAACAGCATTCATTGCGAATCTTTGCTATCTTGGACAAAAATAATTATAAAGTAGGAAACTTTATCTCAGATTTATTAGATTTTTTCTTCAGGCTCTATTAATTGCTTTCGATGTACATAGAACCAAAATTCATCTGATGTCCAATCAGAATCGTTTGATCAGCATTAAATATGTACACAAAACTTTAAAATTTGTGCGGATAAACTACATACAAATCTTTTTTTTTTTTTTTTGAAACAAACTACATACAAATCTTGATACTGATTATCAGGCCCTGTTCGGCAGTAATCCCGAAATTACTGTTCACGTGGGAAAAAAAAATATTCACTCAGACTGAATTTTTTTGTTCCCACGTGAACAGTAAAATCTAGTTCAAAAATTTCCTATTCCTATTCCTATTCCCGTTCCCACTATTTAGCCGAACAGGCCCTCAAAGACATCATTGGACTGGGAATTTTTTTATTGGTAGAAATTAATGAAAAAGAAGAGAGGGAAATAGAAAGAGTACATGAGTTGTAATATTGGTAGAAAGATCGGTAAAATTCTTACCGGTCTAAAAAATCAAAAAGTTTGGACCGGTAGGAATTCTACCGGTCCAAACTTAGTTTTTTTTTTTTAAAATCTGATGTATAGATGGAGGGAATTTTTATATTAGATTTTTAGTAAAATATGAATTTTTTTCAAAAAATAGATATAATGTTTCTATTATATCTAAATTTTAAGATACTCTATCTATTTTTATAAAACAAATTATATGTTACTAGAAAAAATGAAAGGAAAAAAAACTTTTAGACCGGTAAGAATTTTACCGGTCTTTCTACCAATATTACAACTCATGTACTCTTTCTATTTCCCTCTCTTCTTTTTCATTAATTTCTACCAATAAAAAAATTCCATTGGACTGCCCCACTGCGAAAGGCAACGGGATTTTTTTATTGATAGAAATTAATAGAAAAGAAGATAGAGAAACAGAAAGAGTACCTTGGTTGTTATATTGGTAGAAAGATCGGTAGAAATTCTACCGGTCCTAAAAATCTCAAATATTGGACCGGTATGGATTCCACCGGTCTTAACTCAAATTTCTAATTTTTATACTTTTTCTGCCGCAACACGAATTGCTACAGCTTTTAAGGAAATAAAAAAGTTGCAATTTAGATCGGTAATCATCTTACCGGTCAAAACAATTGAATCGAAATTCCAAAGTTTAGAACAGTAAACATCCCACCGGTCTAAAACTTTGGAGTTTTACTTGCTCCAGTGCGCTAAACTTTGCTATGATTTTTATTGCTATAAATATCCTGATATAGTCAATTTGATGAATAAAAGTGACTAATGGAGAGGAGAGAGGCAGGGGAAGGGACGGGAGACAGGGAGCCCAAAAAAATATATCCAAGTTTTAGAATCGGTATATGTTATACCGGTCTAAATATTGAGACCTCAATTCAGGATTCTCTGTGACGCTATCTTCATAACCCGCGGCAGAAAAAATATAAAAATTAGAAATTTGAGTTAAGACCAGTGGAATCCATATCAGTCCAATATTTGAGATTTTTAAAACCGGTAGAATTTCTACCAATCTTTCTACCAATATAACAACTAAGGTACTCTTTCTTTCTGTTTCTCTATCTTCTTTTCTATTAATTTCTATCAATAAAAAATTCCCAAAGGCAACGACCATACCGGCGCCACTACATTTTTTGTGTACGACCCATCTGAAACAATAATCTGACTCGTTGCACGTTTGGGCATACGGCTCGGTGCATTGAAATTTTTAATGAAATTTCCAAACGATTTCAGGCGTTCATTTGCCATCTAAAGCGAATATAAAGGTATATCAATAGCTGACATGTGCTCGCAGAATAACCCGATCGGCCCGATCTTCTGGGCCATGTAACAAATTTATACAGCCTAAATTTTATCAAATGGATTGTACATAAATCAGGCTTGGATTAAGTTTATGTTTAATTTTAGCCCAGCTTCAGCTTAAACCCAGTTTTGTGCTTGTGCATATCTATTCAAAGAAGCTCGAACTTCAACCTAACAGATAGGGGTGCAAACGGGTCGGATATTATCCTTCCGTATCCGCATCCGCATCCGTATCTGAAAATTAGATACGGATATCCAATATCTGAATATTCGTATGGTTTTGAATTTTAATTATCTGTATCCGAATAATAGATATATATCTTATAGTTTAATCCATATTATTAAAATATTTATGTATATATCTACAGATATCCAATATCCGATATCTGATCCGTATCTGTACGTATCAGTCTAATATCTAATCCGTATCTGTATCCGAAAATCAAAAGCGGATACGGATATGGTTTTACTACTATCCGATCCGTATCTAATCCGTTTGCACCCGTACTAACAGATACAAGGCGATGAACTACTCTGCAACAGAAAAATTATCCATAAAAAGAACGCACCCAAGTTAAGTCAATTTGTAATATACGTTGCTGATCCAATTTAAGTCGTGAAGCCTTTAAATACTCAAAATTATATACTTTTCTCGTTCAACAAAACCAAACGGTCAAGGTGAACAGAATAATACTAGTATCGTACCCGTGCGTTGCAACGGGATATTATAAGATTGAACATTAAGATTGAACAGAGAGACAAATAATAAATAACAGTAAAATAAACAATAACAAATGACTGTTTTAATTCAACAACCTTTTGTGCATGTCAGTGCATACACAATTTATTTTTAATTTTTTCTGAATTATTTACAACACAAATGAAAAATATATACTAAATTTGAAGTTGAATAGGAACTAATAATTGTTTTATTTCTTCATTCAATACAAATGGTAAAAAAAATGTTCTTATTTATTCAATTATTAATGTCATAGGAAGGTGATTTTTCTTACTATTTACACCAAGAAAACAAAGACAAAATCGTTCGATTTACAACAAACAAATCAAATATAACATGGAAAAAAATTCTTGAAGTATCATTGCTAGTGTTATTATCTTTGATGTAGTCTAACATTTCTGAAAACCAACAAACAAAATATGAAAAGTAAAGCTCTCTGATTCATAATATGTGACAATTACATTTATAAAAACTGCCCAAAAGCTATTTTTTTCTGACACTAAATAATAAAAAAATTAGGTTCCTAAGTTGAACTTTCATAAAGCAAAAGTACCGTTCACATGTCTCATTTTTTTTCCTATCTCCATCTTATTTTTGTGGTAAATTCTTTTTCTTCACTGAGTCCATCTTCTCTTATAGTAACTGTGACATATAGCACAACAATATTGGCTTGTAGTTTGCTATCAGCGACATCTTTATTCACATGAGTTTTAAAAAATAACAATCAAGACACCTTCTATTGTCATAGAGCAACTGACAAGCGATAAAAACATGTAGTAGGAAATATAATATGAGAATTTAAATTGATTTTGGAAACAACAAGATGAAGAGACTGAATTTAAGGGTTTTACACTATTAAAAAAACAAAAATATTCTCTATATTGAAATTCTTACTTGAACGGTGAACATAATCCATAAAAAAAAAAAGACGTGAGATCAGCATACCATCTAAAGGGTTTTCAATGAGATGAATTGAAATAAAAAAAAATAAGTTGAATTTAATTACCGATCCAATGAGTTTCTCGGTAACCCTAGCTTCACCAAGAGAACACCAAGGGTTTTTTTTATTAACCACAAGTAGATATTGATAATTTCCTGAGTGAGATCACGGAGGCAATAACACCAAAGTCATATCAATGTTTTAATTTCTTTGATATCAATATTTTCTATGATATCAATATTTCGGAGAAAATTATGATATCAATATCGAATCAATATAATAATGGTCCGATCAAATATTTTCGTATTTGTGAAATTATTTAGGAATTTTGATATCAAAAAATTCCCTGATATAATATCAGATATATCAATGAAAATTCCTTAATCGTGAAATGAGACAGGTAATATTTTTTATATCGGATAAATATAAATAAAATTCCTTAATCATGATACCCGATCAATTATATTCCTTAATCGTGAAATTATGATATCTAATCAAAAGAGAACCAAAAACAGGAGATATCTCCATTTAAGGAAACAAAAAAAAAAACGAAAGATGGAGTCTGCTCAATTGAAGAGAGAGAGAGAAATAAAGAAAAAGAGAAATAAGAAAACAGAGAAATATATCACTAAATTTTAGAGTCTACTCAATTTTAATTGTAACATATCTTGTGACAGTATGTGTGGCGAGTATGTTTTTAACTAAATTTAGACTTCTACACATAAAACAAATGCATTTAATCAAAATAAAATAGATTATGTGATGGGAGGACTGAGATTAAATCTGAAATTTAATCTTTCAATCGTAACTGTTGGCGAATCGGACACCCAACGTGCTTAATAATGGAATGGAGATATATTTCTAGGTTTTCTTAATCATTACTTTCCCCATCCAAATTAGCATACTGATTGGACCTTTTGATTTTGTTGAGTTGGTTACGCTTAGATAAATTATAAGAAATTAAGAATATTAAGAAAAAATAAATTAAACCATTGAGCGCTATGATAGGAATCCATTTCTAGTCAGAGAAAATTGTTTGGAGGCATACTGATCAAGAAAAGATACAACCGAGCTCATACCATCCACTCTTCATATAAAAAAGGACATTCATGGTCACACGAAAAAAGAAGGCTTCGACATTGTCATTATGATCGCATCACAACAAGGAACTCAACATGAATTCATCTCGGTCCAACTTCTAAAAACCTCTTATATACCCACCAGTTCCTTAGTGGATCCTGCCGGGCTGGCTTTGAGGGAGCAATCCGGGGATAAACGGCACGCCCGTCTTTGAAATCCATTGGGTGCCCTGGATGAAGTGCTCCACAGTGAACTGCTGCGCATCGGTGTAGGTGACAGTCCTAACACCCTTCCACTTGGCACGCTTGCTCGTGTCGGATCCAGGACCGCGGTTATCAAGCTCAGTGTAGAAGCAAGTGTTGAGCGCGAAGTTGCCGAGCCATGGAAGCCAGCCCTGTGGGTTGATCAGGTCATCAAGCTGAGACTGGATGTAGAAGGTACGGGAGTACTCCTTCCACGGGCGGCCGAGGTAGGTCTGAATCTTGTTGCGCACCGGGAAAAGCGTTGGATCCGCTGAGACGGTGCAGTTCATGATCACAATGCCACCGGCCGAGCGCGGCTCCTTGCGGCCCTGTGCGGTAACAATGTTGCTCTGGGTGTCCATTGGTTTGCGCACTAGGAGGAGGCAGTTCTGGAAGATGACCTGTATTACAACCCAATGCTAATGATTTAGGATTCAAACACATCACCATATGACACACACACATGTATCTGGTATAGAATAATATATTGCGTCATTAATTAGGATATGGAGAGTGTGTAGAGACCTGGGCATTGCCGAAGATGAAGTCGATGGTGCCAGAGACGGTACAGTCACGGTAGAACTGTCGGTTGGCGTGAGTGTACAGGGTGTCTTGGTAACCATTGAAGTGGCAGTTGTAGAACACTGAGAGATCAGATTGCACGCGAAGGGCCACAGCCTGGTGGTTCTGTGGGCCAGCGGTGTTCTCAATCCCAAGATCACGTGCGAAAAACCCATTTCCGATGGCCTCTGTTATAAGTTTAAAGAAATGATATGGCAATTAATACACTACAAAATCTTAAGCTGTTTTTTGCAAGGGAAATTTGTTCATAGTAATGCAAAAGATTTTTTCTTATGTTCTTCCTTTTGCATGAAGGCTACCCATATCACACATCCGTGCACACACGTGCAATTATATCTACGTAGACAGAGGCGGATGCACATTTTGGGTCAATGTCGTTCATTTTCTATATATTTTATATAAAATTGATCCCATACATAGCATGAATATGATTGACTCCATTCACGTTAACCTCTATTGTTTGAAAGTCTGCCCCGCTCCTATATACAGAGATGAATATTTGGGCTTACCGAAGGTAGCGGTGTCCTTGGTTGTGAGGTTCATCTTGAAGTTCTTGTTGCCAGAGATGATAGTCTTGGTTGGCCCATCACCATACATGACGAGGTTGTGTGTCGACCTGTTAACGGTGATGTACTCCTTGTAAATACCCTCCTTGATGTAGATAACAAAGTTCTCCTCACTCTTTTGGGGAACCTGGTTAAGCGCCTCCTTGATGGTTTTGAAGTCGCCAGAGCCGTCCTTGGCCACAGTCAAATTCGGCTTGGGTTTTGCGGGACCTGTCTCGATCATGCTGCGCTTACTACTGGGCACCCAGCTGGGGATTCCACCGGAGCTGGCCTCCTCTTCACCTTCCTCAAGCAGGCGCCTCTTGTTGTTGTTTAAGAAGGGAAGGTCTAGGTTTGCTAGTTGCTTGGAGAACTCGTCAACTACGGCAAGGATGTTGGTCGTGAGTTCACTGGTGCTTTTGAGCGACTCTTGCATCTTGTGCGCAGCATCACCTGTGGTGTTGTCGAACCCGTCCATGCAGGTATCCTTATATTAATTACATAATGAAAGGATCAATATATATGCATATAATGTTTAATATATATGATATTATAAAAAACATGAACCGTTAGCATTATTTATGTTTATGAAGTAAAATTATACATACTTGATAAGTTAGGGCAGCAGAGAGCCATGTTCTAAGGTCCTCGGTGGCCTTCTTAAAGTTGGTCATCTCGAACCCACCAAGCTTCTCAAAGGATGTGTTTAAATCCTCGACCGCATACTCCAACAACTCCTTGCAATTCTCCAAGGCACCAGACGTGCGCGGGTCATTAGCAAGGGTGTTCAAGGTCTCTGACTGGTTCATTGCCAAGGCGATGCGGTCAGACGTGACCTTAAATATAGCCTGGGCCAAGTCGGTCGGGCTTGACGCATTAACTGCGGCTTTCTCAAGCGCACTCTCGCATGTCTGTTTATAGTCGACCGGCTGGCAGAAATCCTGGATCGCCTTGACAGATGTCGAGAGCTGGTTTGAATCAGTGCTCCCGGAGCTGGAGCTCTTCTTGCCGCTTTGTGTCGATATAATGGCAACTGCGGCAACGACTGCCACGAGAAGCACCACGGACCCTCCGATTATGACACCCTTTTTATTGCCCATTTTGAGTTTTTTTTCGAAAACTTTTGGACCGAGGCTAGAACGGATTGATTGGAGATGGCTTTTGATTAATTAGGTTTATATAAGATTTGGGGAAGATGAAACTATATACAACATGATCGTTAGGGAGGAACAGCGAAAGGCAAGGGAAAGCCACAAGAAAAATAGAAAAAGTTAAGCTTGTTTCAAAGAGATCGTTTTATTTGCTAATTGTGGTAAATGGAAACCGTTGTAATTCATTGATCATGCTGGATTTCTCGGATAACTGCATAAGTGGCAATACTGCTCAAAAGGGATGCTCGTCAGGAGGTGGAGCTGGTGCTCCCTGCGAAGGACAGGATCCGGTTACTTCAGCTGACAACAATTAATACCTTTGATTCGGTTTTGGAAGCAGAATATACAGACAAAGAAAAACCTGCTGCTTATAAATGAGGAAATTTATGTATGCTGACAATCATCTATAATATTTCCAAAATTATATTAAGATTTTGCAATTTTTGTTGACTGTGTTTCTCTATGTATTGCTATTATTGTTGTTTCTAAAATTTGGCCGCTTCTTTTATCTCAAAAGAAAAAAATTTCCTCTTTTGTACATTAATTACTACGTACATACTAAATACCTATATGCTTTGTAAAAAAAAATATCAGTATGACCTCGCAATTAAGATACGAGGATGAGATTTTTGGATATGATTATATATATAATTAATAATTAATAATCTCAGCGTTTTAATGGATGGCAACGCCCCATAAATATATGATCTATAGCATTTATCTAGCCTTGATCTTGATGGATTCGCATTTGCTATCCATTAAAATATACATAAATGGGCCCATTTGGAATGTCATCGCAGAAACCCAAAGAGGGTCGTTCAAGAAATTGCTTCTGTCACTGTGTCGCATTTTCAGCGACTTCTCAGAAGGTGGAGCTAGCTTTTATTTAATTATCTATAAAGAATTTTATTCGGATTTTGAATTTTGAATTATGAATTTTGAATTCATAATCTTCCACGTAAGAGAATATGTGTTTTTGCCACTAAATCAAAGACTAATTATTGACACTTGTTAATGTATAATGTATAGTTGTTTATTAAACAAGAATAGATAGTACATGGATAATCTAAATTTATTTAATAGAGGGATCATTTGATTTTGGCAATCTTAACAATTTTTAAAAATAAGATCTCAATTTAAAATCCAATAAGCAAGATTTATATTATTCACTTATCATATCTGTCAAAATTGATGAGATTTTGTGTATATTTTATTGTATATTACATGACTTAAAATTTCAAATGTTTGAAATTCAGCAATCCTTAAAATATTATCGAACAATACTAAAATTATATGAACTTAATTGTTAGCTAGGCTATAAAAATTGTGAAAAATAACTATTATCAATAATTCCTTTCTTTACTTGATAAAATTTTATTAAAGCAAACTTATGGATTGATACATAAACGTGTTAAGAATAAATATTAAAATAAGATGATCGAGAGCTCAAATACCCCATTGCTTCATGCTCCAATAGTATCCTAACATCTTTATCTTTAATTTCAAAGTTGAAACAAAAGATCTGAACCACTGAACATGATATCCACGTTAAAACGTGCTTAGAGATAAAATTTAATATTTTTTGAAACTTTTTTGCTATTTTTTAAGATAGGTACAAAATCACTGTTTTTCAGGAAATTGTGGACCATCTAAAAACAATAATTTTGTACCTCTTAAAAAATAGTAAAATTTGGTCTCCAATCATATTTTAACGTGGATATCACGTTGAGCAGTTCGGATCGTCTATTTGAACTTTGAAATTGAAGATAAAGATATTAAAATACGATTGGAGCATGAAGCAACTTGGCTTTTGAGCCCTCCTCTAAAATAAATAACAACTTATCAATACTTGATATTTACTAAAGTGCTTGAGACTTTTGTGATTAGAAAAAGTGAATATTACCGAGTTTCAAGTGGTGGAAAACAGAAATTTTCTCATAAAATTTACGAAAGGGAAAATATACATGTCCAAACTGGCCAATATTATTTGACTTTATGTGTTGTTTAGTTAGCAGAACTTTGACCACAAGTCAAACACTAATTGGTGGAGGATATAGATGATTAGTTAGCAGATCTCTGACCACGAGTCAAAGTCTTTCAGAGGAGGTATATAGTTGAATCCTTTGAGGAGTATGTTAGATTGGTGATCAAATGATGCTACTCTCACTAGCTAGTCTATATATTTCTCATAATCTCATGTAAGCTTGGGTATAAGCTGATGGCACAATAAGATTCTGCCAATTTATATGACATACAAACTTCTCTTCTATTCTTAATTTTTCTACTACATTTTATCCTGTTTATAGACTATCGACTGAAGACTTCATTTTAATGCCAAAAAAAAAAAAATGAGGACTTCTTAATGCTGGATTAATTAAGAGATGATACCAGTTCACTGATCGTTCAAAAGCAGATAGTTACTCCCATCAGTCATGGTTGATATTGTATATATATGCCTGAACAACAAAAGAAGCACATCAGTCATTTATTTTTTGAAGAAAAATAAGGGTCTAGCCCATATTCAATTCATTAGTGTTTGTTACATGAGTGTTTAACTGCCAATGAAAATGAAAAGGTGCTCAAAACAGTTGAGCATAAGTAAGAAATGCAAAAACAGAAAGAGTTGAAATTAAAAGAAAACAAAGCAATGAAAGTTCAAAATAACGAAAATGAAGTAACAAAACAGTGAAGCTGTCGTGATTAATTTTGTTTTGTTTCTGTTTTTAGTTTTCTCTTCCTGGTATGAACTGTAGTTGCCAGATCACTTCTTCCTTCAGCTCTAATATGTCCTTGCTATTGTCCGTGAATGTTCATGCACATCTTTCCCTCCATAGAACGAATTGGGTTATGAGTGTAGCTGTTTTTATTTTCTCCGTTGTTGTACTGTTGAGTATGGAGGCTGACAGTGTTGATTGTGTTGTTGGTTGCGTAACAGTTCCTGCAAGAGTTTTGTATAGCGACATTGAGAATGCACATTTATTTATGAGGTGATGCACCGACTCAAGTGCAGCTTTGCAAAGGTTACATCTGTTGACAATCGTCATTCCCTTTTTTTTGTAGGTTATCGATGGTTGGTAGCTTGTTCATCACCATTAGTCATCCGAAAATTTTCATTCTCGGAGGGGCTCGTAATTTCCATATTCTATGTACTCTCGTTCGAATAAAAGGCTTTCTGCCCATTGACCTCCTATCCATCCTTTTAAGAAAAGGCTTGCTCTTCACAAATAATTTATCGAACACTCATTACAATTATTCTCACTAAAAGAGTACATTAACAGCATGCACATCTTAGTACACATTGATGCAACAAAAAAGAGAGGATAAAAGCAGAACATACACTCTCAGAAAAGAAAACCAGAGCCTCTTCACTTTTATTCTCCAGCACCACTTACCCTCTTTAATTCTCATAATCAAAGTTACCTATCGTTTAATCAAATGAGGGCATGACCCTTATTTTTTCTCAAAAAATTCTCATAATCAAAGCTCTAAATTGGATAATGAATGCAAAAGTATTTAGTTTTATGCATCGGGGTTGGCGAGAAGATAAGCCTCGGCGGTCTTGATGATTCCAACAAATGATGCCTTGACCCTCTCTGCTTCCTCCTCGGCATTGGTTCCAGGCACCGGCTTGTAAGAGCCGACCACCTTCACCACACAGCCGCCATCCTTGGGCATGAATGTGGTGTCGGACGACGCCGACTCGATGTGAGTCCCGATCCCACCGCCCTCAATCAATGAGCTCTTGACCTCAAATTTCTCTACATCAATGAAGTCTAGACGCTCTTTTACATAGCTGAAGGGCATCCCTGTAATTGTTAAATTTGATCAGGGCATGAATTTGCGTAATTTATTAATTGTTTGTTGCCAGACTTTTGTAATTAGATGGATAGAATGACGATAGTAAATAAAGCTCTTTAAACATAGTTGATATGAATTAAGGAAAAAGATTTTTTGAAAGTACCAGGGGCAAAGTTGAATTGCCTGATGCTGCCAACACCACCGTCGCCCTCTACCGGGACGGCGCTGACAACTTTATCGGGTGAGAGCTTAGGGGCCAGGTTGTGCCAGTCCATGATGGCCGCCTTAAAGAGGCGTGGGGCCGGGACAGAGGATTCGACTTCGCATGACCAGCTGGAACTCATGGTTGCTTATGAGTTGAAGGGAAGTGAGGTTACTTGCAACTCTGAATGAATGCAGATTGTGCTAAGTTGCAGTGGGATGAAGGTTTAGTGAGTGTTGGAGATTATATAGATGACTAGCAAGGTGGGTTGGTGTGGCTTTAGCCTATCAATTCTGACTGTAATAAATTGATTTTCTTTTCTAATAATAATGAAAATATTTTTATAAGGTGTCATTATGTAAATCTCCATATTTTTTTTTAATGAATTGGTTGGTGCGTCATGTTCTTCTATCTTTGACTACCATTAAAGTATTGGAAACTCGATTAAGTTACGTAATTCATTTTATGCTTGAGATCAACTTATTAATTCGTCAATGTGACAAACAGACAAAGGATATCTCTGAGTTCCATTTTTCTTTGAAGAAAATGAATTCTCCTTTGGACGACTAAATGGGTCACTTCTCTTGTATTTTTTTTGGCAATAACATAAAAATGAAGGGTACGGAGATCGATTCAAAGCTTTTTTTAGTACATGGTGATATTCATCTTTGCATGGTGATGTTCATCTTTATACAACTTCATTACTCATTTCTCAGCTGCACAGATTCATGAATTTTGTTAAATTTGTTTAGAAATCGAATAACTGAAAGTAATAACAAATTAAATAACACTTTTAAGTAATGGAGTTTGAAGAACAAAAAATTGACATGAAATTTGAATACACATTTTGACAGGACAGTTTTTAATTCATGTAGAGGACACAAATTACATAGGACAGTTTCACTCTATTGTCTATGCGTATGAATTAAAAACTGCCGTGCCAAAATGTGTACCCCTGAAAATGGATGGTTCAAAATTCGGGGCGAACTGTACCCCTGAAAACTGTAAGGTGAGAAGTGTACCCACTCTTCTCTCAAAACTGTACCCCTGAAATCTCGTCTAAGGCGAGAAGAGTGGGGGAACAGTTCTCTCAATTCTAGTAGTAGAGGTTTTCAACAGATGGTTCAAAATTCGGGATAGATGGACCTCGGATATAAAGGGGCAGCGTTCACTTGGACGAATGGGCAAGGAGGTGACATACTGGTGCTTGAAAGATTAGATAGGGCAATGGCGACTGTACCTTGGAACACACTATATCCAAAGGCTGCAGTGCTGCACTTCCGCGCATCAATAGCGATCACAATCCGATCCTGCTGCGGACAGAATCCAAGCCACTAGCTAGGATGAGAAACTTTAAATTCGAGAATTGGTGGTTACTCAGACATGATTTCCAGTCGGTCTGCAACGAAGCGATTCCGAAAGCGAACAATGGCTGGGGTGATACCATCAAAGTGGTTAAGAAGGACATCGCGGTCTGAGCCAAAAAGATACCTAGACCCAATAAAGAACTGGGGCGGTTGGAGGAAAAAATTGACAAATTACAGCAAGGACCAATGGATGAAAATGTAAGGCAGGAGGAGAGTGAGTTACGAGATCAGTATAACAATGTTTTGTTGCAGGTTGATGCTTACTGGCTACAGAGGTCCCGTCTCAGATGGGTAATGGAGGGTGATCAGAAGACGTTGTTCTTTCATGCCACAACGGCGGTAAGAAGGAAGAAAAATACAATCAGCTTGCTCCAGACACCAAAATGGGACTGGATTGTGGGCAAAAAGCAGATCCGAACTGCCTTCCTAACTCATTTAAGGTATCTTTACAACTACAGAAAACTCACAAAGCAGGAGATGTTTAAATTTTATATTTTTTTTGAACTTTTTTTACTATTTTTTAAAATAGATACAAAATCACTATTTTTCAAAAAATTGTGGACCATCTAAAAATAATAATTTTGTACTTATTTTAAAAAATAGTAAAAAATTTCCAACAAATATAAAATTTGGTCTCCAATCATGTTTTAACGTGGATATCACGTTGAGCGGTTCAGATCGTCTGGTTGAACTTTGAAATTGAAGATAAAGATGTTGGAGTATTATTGGGGCATGAAGCAATGGAGGCATTTGAGCCCTCATAATATATTTATTGAAAATCCAGAGTTTTTCCATCATTCTTTAATTTCTTTCCCATTCATATAAAATTTTAATTTACCTACATTTACAGCTCGACAGAATTAAATGTGTTTAAATCATTCAACAGACAAACAATTTAATTTGCTTCCAGTTTAATTGTATTATTCAACAGAACAACAGTAAATAATCCTCCTTTTATTTGGGAAAAACAGAAGTTTCACAAGCCACTCTTTCAAACACAAGCGAATATATTTTTTTCTTTTTTTCCAACTAAACCTCAAACTCAAACCACACTAACAGAAGGAGCTTTCAAAGCCACTTCAGTGTTACTCTCCGATAATTCCTTGAGAAAACCCAAACCAAATTATTTAGTTATAGGCATCAGGGTTGGCAACGAGGTATGCCTCGCAACCCTTAATAACTCCACCGAAAGCTGCCTTGGCCTTCTCGGTCTCCTCTGCGACGTCAACTCCAGGCAGTGGCTTGTAGGATCCGGTCACCTTGCATACACTGCCTCCAGCCTTGGGCTCGATCTTAATGTGGGTTGAAGCAGACTCAACGTGGATGCCGAGGCCTCCACCGTCGACGAGGGTAGACTTGGCCTCACATTTCTCAACATCTAAGGAGTCGAGACGCTCCTTCACAAAGCTGAAGGGGAGCCCTGCAATTAATATATTTATCAACATAATATTCCATTTATACATTGATATATAACTGACAAATAACTTTAGCTTTCAGTGAACAAAAGTTTATATCCATTATTATGTTGTCATTTTTGTACTCAATTCTGAGAATTACTGTGATGGTATCTATTTTGTACTTTTTAGTATCCGTTATAAAAGTTAACAAATCGTTCACCGTTTTAGTATCATATTTAAAGTAATTCATGTTCCTGTTTTCAAAATTGAGTCAACAAGAAAAATATGTATACCTTTCGTCTTTAAAAAAAAAAAAAAGGAAAAATAACTTAATTATAGCCATTGATTAAAGCATAGTGCATAAAATTGCCAAGACATTAGTTTATTAGATAGATGATACCTGGGGCAAAGTTGAATTGCCTGGTGCTGCCGATGCCGCCATCGCCTTCTGCCGGAGCAGCGCTAACAATTTTGTCAGAGGCAATCTTGGGAGCCAAGTTGTGCCAGTCCATCACGGCTGCCTTGAAAAGGCGAGGGGCCGGCACAGCTGTCTCAATCTCGGCTGTCCAGGTGGAGCTCATGGTTCCTTTGGTTAAAGATTAATTAAGAGTGCTGATCAAGTGATGATTGTGCTAATTGGAGTAGGATGCAAATGTACTGAAGCTTCAAAGGGTTTATATAGATCAGTAGCAGTGTAGTTGGTGAGGGTATGGGAGGATTGGAATATAGCATCCATGTTTGAATTCAATCTTGGGATGGTACGCCCGTTTTTTTCAAAAGGATTGTATGACATGTGTTAAGATGTTGACTATCTAGAATATGGAACATAATTTCAACTGTTTATATTTCAACAAATTATGGGTGTGTTCGGCCATCTAAAGGGAACGGGAATGGGAACGGAAATGAAGATTTTTGAATGGTCGAAACACTGTGCGTGTGGGAAAAAAAAATTCACTCTGAATGATTTTTTTTTTCCCAAGGACACTGTGTTTCACCGAACATGTCCTAAATGTTTAATTGTGAATTGCGCTTGGGATCTTCGGATCAAACTTGGTAAGAATTTGTAAACGATTTCAACTTTACAGTTTAAAATATGTATAACGTTTCCTAGTTCAAAAAGTAAATTAAAAAAAAAATGGAAAAAGAGTGTTTACGCATACAAAGAAATTATTATCTTCCCCACAAAAGCCCTCTGCTCCGTTTGCAATAATATTGTCAAAAGGATTTGGATGTAGTGATAATGTACTAACAAATTTGACTAATTAGTAAGAATTGTGGGTTTAGTGCAGTGACACAAACCTTTATCTCTATTCAAATAGATGCAGGTTCAATTTTCGAAAGTAATATCTAAACATGTTCAGGTATACCGGGGCTTTTAATGAAAAAAAAAGAGTAATTAGTTTTTTTTTTTCATGAATGGAAACTAATTTTGCTTATGTGAAGGCGATGTATGCTCTTTGGTCTTGTGAAAGTTGTTTTTAAAAGAAGTTAATTCAAACTTCAAAGTGACTATATATATTTATACTGGTAGTCAACCACCTTAATTCGAGCGGGCGTGACAAAAGACCAAAATCAATGAATTAAGTGGGAATACGATGAATGCAAATCATAGTGTATCTTTTCATGGCATATTGTAAACACTAAATTACAATTTAAATCAATAAATTTAATTGAATGCTATAGTTTAAATCACAGTAATGATGTTTTTCTATGTAATTTTGAAGATCGATTACTTGATCTTACTAGGCAAATGGTGCTAGCGGATATTTCAAGGAAGAAGTGATTTAAAGTGAATTTCAAGAAATTATGGATTTAAACTTTCAGGAGCACAAATATGAATGTGATTTAAACTGAGGGCGTGTTCGTATGTCCCAATTTTCATGATGGCAATTTGTGCGAAATGGGATTGGTTTTTTTTTTTTTTTTTTCTAATACTCTTTTTCATTCTAGTGCAATTTGATGGTAAGAAAAACATTGAGTTGGACCTCATTATATATTTCACCAACTCTCATTATATATTTCTCACACTGAAAACAATAGTATTCTCTCATTTATTTATTTTTTCTTCCAAGTTTATGTCTTTGTATTGACTCCTCTCAATTCAGTTTCAGAATTTTATTACAACTAAATTAATCTATGTTTAATTACAATTTGATTTATAATACTTGTAGTTTGATGGGTGATTTTCAAAGCTAATAAAATTCATAACCCTAATGTTTTACTTATGATCGAATTACAAGTGCATAATCCTACCGTGTAGTAATTGAGGTGTTGATTCAAATTGATAGTGTATTAAAGTCAAACCGTTTGTTAATTCTAGGTAAAGTTGGTTTTATATTCGTTTAGTTGGAGTTTTGTGTGATCAATCGAGTCTCTGTCTCCTAGCTGACGCTTGTTGTTGGGGAAGTAGCGCTTGTGCCTGACTAACTGCCATTCTCCCACTACTGGTTAGTTGCTTGCCATGTCAATCTCTCTTCTTCTCTCTATTTATTTTTACGTGACATGGTTAAAATGATTGAAGATAGTCACGTTACACGAATATTCACGTTACTTGTAGTCACTTGTGACGTTGATCACATTTAGTTATTGTTTTCAAATTCAAGTTAGTTCAAAAAAAATAATAACACAATATATTAAAAAATAAGAAACTATTGCAAAATCAATTATAATTAAGAAATAATATTGAAAAAATTAGTCACCTAACAGAACCGGCTTAATTTATGTGATGTGACGTGATAAAATAGTGAAGGACAATTATATATATCACACAAATGATCACGTGACATGATATGACGTGACAAAACTTATAATGACATGACTAATTTATTTTCCCATGTATATATCAGGCACACATAATTAGAATTGACCAAAGTCAACAAATGTAATAGGAATTAACCATTTCTATTATTCTGTTACAGTTAGATTAGTTTGTTAGGAAAGCTGTACAAAAAGTCTATATATTGATGATGGATGTAATTCAAAGGTCAACAAATGAAAATCACATTCAAACAATTCATTCTCCGTATTGTTTATGGTATCAGAGCTCAAACATCTCACCTTTACCCTTTTCTTTCAATCTTGAATCAAAACCAGAAAATTACCAGTACGGAAAAAACCTCATCAAATTTTGAAAATGTCAACAATTCACAAATCATCAGTACCCCTTCTCCGTGAGTGATCCAGTAAAACTCAGTGTTCTAAATAGGGCGCTATAGCGTTTTTGGACCTCAAACGCTACGCTATGACATCAAAATGCACTATTTGCGCTATTTACGCTATACAATATGATTTTTTTTTTAAGCAATTTATATGGGTTTTAAATAAAGACCCAAAAAAGCTCAAACCGAAATTGAATTTGTCGAAATTGAATTTGTTGCTACTTGTTATAGATAAATCAATTTGAAATTGGGAATATAAATTGAAATTTGAATAGAAAAAAAAATAGATTATGTCATGAATCATGATGCTTAAGATATTTTTAATAGAAAAAATCGATAGTTTATGATATTACTATGAATATTTTGAACCGCAATTTGGACTTTGTACAGGTTCAATATGAATATTATAATTTCTTAATTACTTTGGTGTTATTTATTGTTCTATGACACTTTAGATAATGTTGATATTTAGTATAAATATTGAATATACGGAATGTAAAAAAAAAATACTATTTGGAATAGCTTTCGCCATAGCGACGCTATTCGCTATAGTTTTTTTTGTAGCATTCCCGCTATGACGCTATAAATGCTATTTAGAACCTTGGTAAAACTTGATCGTCTAAATTTTATTAGCTAGAGTCACATATTGAATATTGATAGATTCGGACTAGCAAAGCATCTTGATGCCTCTTTTTTGCCGAAATTTTTATTCATAGGATATACAAAAATAATAATAATAAAAAATAAAAAATGACAGGATGAAATTTTAAAAATAAAAAAGCAAGGTCATGATTTGGCGTCTCGCAGAGACGCCAAATCGTACCACAACCTCCGCTAAACAAGAAAAAAGAAAAAAAATATATATGTGGGTCTTCAAATGAGAACAAAAATTGGGAATTTTTTTTTTTTCTAAATGTGGGATGCCAAATTAGACAAAAATATTGGAAAAAATAAAATTTAAAAGTGGGACTCCAAATTAGACAAAAAATTGGGAAAAAAATAACAAAAGGAGCTCGATCACTAGCTTCAAATGATAGTGTTGTTTTATGACAAGACTTTTTATGTAATTCGAACTTTTGATGTAATTTGAGGTTTTTATGTAAATTTATGCTATGTTAATGTATTTTAGACTTGTTATGTTATTTTTATTTGTAATTTAGACTTTTTAAGTTATGCTATGTTTTTTTTTTTTAAAGTAGTAGATATACCGAAATTTTTAATTGTAGCACCAAAACAAAAAAAATCAAAAAGGCACCAAATCTGAGAAATTTCAGAAGTAACACGGCCGCAAATTGGCTGAGCGGCCCCATTTACTGGGGACCGCATTTTGACTGAGCGGACCCAGGGCTGCATTTCGGCTGAGCGTCTGTGTGCCGTCTCCGAGGCATCGACCCTGGCTGCTTTGTTAGTCACTACTACCACATCCGGACACTGATTAACACATAGAGTGCTGAATGGCATGTGTATGAAAATCAGTCGGAATGGCCTGCAAACGAGGGCCCTGTCCTTGTTCCAGAGGATAAAAATATTTCTTTGGGTAGAAGAAAACACAACAGGATTCCGATGTGGTTGGACTTACTAAATAAGAGGAGAAGAGGCCACCAAGCCGGCCGAGATACAATTGAAAGACAGAACAGAGCTGCTTGAGATGCACGAGGTAGTTAATTTTTTTTACTAATCAATTTCAACTTTTAAGAAAATATTTAAACAATCAGATTTAACAGTCACTATTTCAAAATTTACAGGTTGAGAGTCTATCAATGGACTGGATGTTTATTTAGTTTTAATTATATTCGTAAGAACATTGTTTATTTTCAGTTTATTAGATTTGTAGGCTTTGACTTGTAGGCTTTGACTTTTAATTTGTTAAAACCCTAATCCAAACAGTTAAACATCAGAGTACTTCCACAACTAACGACTCTTCCAAGTGGTACAAATATTTCAAACGAACGACATTTCTAAATTCGATACGACAAAATATTGTAACAAACATTTCAAAAAGATTTTTGATTTATTAGATTTGTTTGGCTTTGACTTTTAGTTTGGGTAAAAATATTTCAAACGAACGACATTTCTAAAATACGATACGACAAAATATATCAATTCAAACAACATTACAAACTAAAACTTAAACAAATACAACTATTTTTATAACAAAAAAACAAAAACAAATTTCGTTTTAAATAAAAAAAAATAGGGGATCGCTCAGCCGAAATACGGCTCCATTTCTGGGGCCGCTCAGCCAAAATGCGGTCCCCAGTAAATGGGGCCACTCAGCCAATCTGCAGCCGTGCTACTTCTGAAATTTCTCAGATTTGGTGCCTTTTTGGTTTTTTTTTTGGTGCTACAATTAAAAATTTCGGGTAGATATACCACCGATTTCATATTGACATATGCGTAAAGTAAATAAAAGAGTTAAGAGGCACTTGACACGAGAGTTGTTTACGGAGTTCAACACTAACACCTACGTCTCCGGCGCTTCGCGACCTTCTTAATGGTGCGCCTTTCTTTACCCAATGAGAATGAAGTACAAGGTGGAACCGGTGAGCTCTTACAAATCTTGGAAAATCACATAGCCCGAGCACGAAATTGGCTCTTGAGCACTAAAGGCTATAGTGTTTGAAACAAACAAGAGATCTCACACAAATCACTCTAATTCTTACACAAGATTGAGTTTGGTGGAGTATGCTTAAGATTGTTGTAAGGATATTGAAGTTTGATGCACAAACAACAATGAAAAATTCTAGATTTGAAAATAATACGAAATATTGCAATTGGGGGCGGCTAGATTGTTGTCAAACTTAGATTTTTCTTCTATTTTGTCACACCCCGACAGCGGGGCCGACAACCCGCCGCGCTCATCAGCGCAAGGCGATTTTTATCATTTTACAAAATCACATATATCATATATATTATCAATGACATAACTTACTTTTCTTCGTTGCCATTCCCGTAATCTTCTAGTTCGAAATCATATTTCCTTATCTTGTGTTTTGTACCTGGACCCCACAAAGTGGAAAGATGAGAGATTGAAAATCTCCCAGTGCGGTATTCAGTTCCAGTCGAGTTATCCCCAGATCCGACCAACTGAAACAAAAACAGCACCGAGCACCAAAAATATATATAGACTATAGTAATAATCTAAGATTCCAATAAACTAGCTTCAACTATAATCAGTCAACGAAAATATTAAAACTTTACTTTATGAAATACTTAAGTATGATAACGAAATCAGCAACCGTGAGACACAACTATAAGACCATAACAATCAAACATAAAAGTTCACAATATGAAATGCTCATGTGCAATAGACTTAAAAGTTCAATCCAATTTGCTTATGCAACCCTATTGTTTAACCATGCTTTATTGCAAATTTAGCAATTCTCAAATATGCACAATTGTCCAAGTATAGAAATTCTCAATATTTTCCTTTGTTTATCACGTGTTACAAGTTCTCGCACCAAGCATAAATCTGGTTATGCGCTACCCGAATATGGCGCCTACACAGCTCTCGCCATGCGCTACCTGAATATGTTTCAATTCCCATCAAAGTACATACAAGACATTCCATATACAATCAAATCAATGTGGTCTGTATATTCTCATTTCTATTCAAGGTTCATTTATAACAAGTGCATAGTTCATATAAAACAATGTATCATGCATGCAAAATTTATGGTTCAACTCATGTCTAATGTGATCTATGAATATGCCATGCAACTCAATTCCTCAATGCAGTTCGTGTCTTATTTTATGCATGCATATTATGTACTCATAACTAGAAAAATAATTCAAGCAATTCCATATAAAAATCCAAGAAACAATATAGTGAAATCACACAAGTATTTTAACATAAGCAACAACCAAGTTGAAAGAAAAAGTGAGTAAAACCGACATCCGCACACTACATCATTTGTTACAATTATAGTGTATTATATGCATGGACATTTCTTACTATACTTATCACTGTGATTAACTATTTTGGAGGTGTCACTTCTATGTTCCTTACATTTCAACATAATTTACCTACAACAATACCATATCATAACCCATACTTTGCAAAATCATGTCGCATTTCAGATTCTAAAATTATTCTAGAAATATATGCTCATGCATCCATTTAATTAACCTAAGAAATATCATGCAAAAGTTTTAGTTCAACTCCTGTCCTATATCATTTAAGCATATGCAATGCAACCCAAAAACTTGATGCAAATCATGTCATATTCAAAACCAAATTCTAAACTTGAACATCATACTACATTTTCAGATTTTTGCTACAAAAATATATGATCATGCATCTTGATGTTTTAAACTAAAAATATAACACTAGCATATACTACAATCTTATTTTGCCACTAAACTCTTCAAGTTTTTTCACAATTTAATTCTAGAATATATGTTCATGCTTCTTGTGACAACTCATGCATTCATACTATGCAATTCCAAAGAACATTCAAGAACTTAACTACAGCTAATTACCAATCAAGCAACTAAGCAAGCATCAACAATACACCAATTAGCAACTAAACAAACAAGCAAGCAACAACAACAATAAAATAAGTTAGAGGAATCTGAGAATAACTCGAAACCCGCACCTTTTAACGTTGGGCACGACATGGCTCGAAGTCAGTTCACTGTTCAGAATCGAGTCAATCGAGTCGTTCGAGAGCAACCACATGAACACAAGAAATCAACTGAGCAACCCAACACATTGCCATCTTCTCCAACTTTCTCGTTTCCTGGCCACGTCGAGCTACCGATGCCTCTACTTTCTCCTTTTTTTCCTCTTTTCCATTTCCATTTCTCTCTCAATTTCTCCTTTTCTATTCCACTCTAATTTCCCTCTCAATTTTTCCTCTTATTTTCCATTTTTAATGCCCCTCAAAATTTCCTTTTTTTTTCCTCCTCCGTTCTGTTCCTTTTCTGGACGGACTACCCTTTCCATCAAATTTCCAAGAAGTGTTTCCTTGGTGGAGAAATTAGGTGACAAAAAGTATAGTTGTCATAGTGGTGACATGTGTCCTCCACATGCACCCTTTTATCAATTAAATTCATTTAATTTTCTTTCTTATTTAATGGAAAGTCAATTTACACTAAAACCCTTATATTATTATAAATAAATTAGCATGTAAATAATATGTTTTCAATTAACATGATGTTACAATAAATTTTGAAATACTTCAAACTAGACTAAATATTTAACAAGTATAGTTGAATTAATTAACATATATAAGTAATTTACCATTTCGTAATATAAATTTAAATAAATATTTCCATATTTCCAAAATTCCTGATTTTAACACTAACAATCTATCAATCAAAATTTTGTTAAGGACTTTGCAATTGCCTATTTCTAATTACATTTTCCTTTGTATTTCTAGTTTTGATTTCAAATCAAATATATTTTCAACATGTACAAAATTGGGATGTTACATATTTATAGAGAGAGAAACAAAACTTGGTAACTGGCGTAAACTGTTATAGCGGTTAGCCCCAGTTAATAGTTTTGGATGCACTGAAAACCTTAACGCTTGTTAAGCGTTACAACGGTTGCTACAACGGAACTCTCTGGAAGTTTTGGGGTCAAAAAATGATTTATGCTGTTGCAACGTTTGATTAAGCGTTGTAACGAAATAAATCGATTACTCTGTAGAATTTCGGATACGACTTATTCCGTTGCAATGCTTCCTTAATCGTTGTAACAGTTTATGTAAATTACCTTAATCTCAAGCATATTTTACCAATTTCACAGATTTCTAATTAATACTAATCTTGAGCTAAGTCTTCTTAGTTCATTGTAGCACATCCTTGATATGTGTAGCATTTGTACATGCATTATTGATGTTTATTGAAACTTTATATCTTTATGAACCTGCATAATATCTCAAGATAAGAAACTGTAAAATTCAACAAATATATGTTTTGCAAATCTAGTCAAACAGACTAAGTAGATTATTGCATAGTCCAACAAGGACGTCAAACCGTGACCTTGCCTTTCTATTTTTAAAATTCCACCCTGTCATTTCTCATTTTTAGTTATTTTTTTTGTATTTACTATGAATAAAAATTTCGGTCTTTTTTGCCACCGACACAACAGCTTGAAGTTAATGAAATAAATGGAGTGTTGCAACTGATTCGACATTTCTTGCATGGCACAAGTAAGATCGTCTGCTACAATTGCAGCAGGAGCAAATCTTAGTGTATTTCAAAGAGAATACTAAGCCATCTCATGATTTAAATCTTTTTATTATGTATATTAAAATTTATTAAATTTATAATTTTTCTATATTTCAGTTCATATAGTTCAAATTTCATTTATTGTATTATATATTTAAAAAAAAAAATTATCCTCCTATCTAAATGTTCTAGTTCCATCGTGTTCTTGCTCGGTTGGCTTTGATCCTCAATCACCGAATCTGTTCTATCTCAGTATGCGACCCGTGGTGGCAAATCTTGCAGCGAATATTTTGAACAGATAAGAAGCATTGTTGACCAGCTCTCAGCCGCCGGATCGCCGGTCTCCAATTCGGAACTGGTGCACTTATTCCTGGGCGGACTTGGCTCTGAGTTCAACTCTTTAGGTTGCTCTCCCTACTAGGTCCGATCCTGCCTCTCTGACAGATCTCCATGGTTTTCTCCTGTCACACGAGGCTCTGCTCACCTCTCAGACTCAAATCACACAATTTCTCCTCCGATCCAATCGCTCTCTACACAGCGCAAGGCCATCGTGAAAGGGGACGCGGACGAAGAGGAAATGGTCGTGGATCTGGTCAGTCGGGTCGCGGATCCGCTCCTGACATCTTACAACTCCAGGACGTGGCGCTACGGGCCGAGGAGGCCCAAAAGGGGCTCCAGCAAATCAATTCTTTAATTCACGCAGAGGGAAACCCAGCTCATTTCAATTTTCACAGTCAATGGCTTATCGGCCCATCAGTCTACGACAAAAGAGGTCATGCGGCCCTAGACAGTTAGTACCTGTTTGACCACGCAGTCACGCATACATCTCAACCTTTACAGCTAAACAGCATGAAAATATGTGTTTAAATTATTCAACAGAAACAATTTAATATGCTTTCAGTTTCATTGTATTATTCAACAGAACAGCAGTAAATAATTAATTCTCTTTTTATTTTGGAAAAACAAAAGTTTTACAGGCCACTCTTTCAAACACACAAGCGAATATATATATTTTGTAAACTAAACCTCAAACCACACTAACTAAAGGAGCTTTCAAAGCCACTTCAGTGTTATTCTCCGATAATTCCTTGAGAAAACCCAAACCAAAAGTTTTAGTTATAAGCATCAGGGTTGGCAACGAGGTACGCCTCGCAACCCTTAATAACTCCACCGAAAGCTGCCTTGGCCTTCTCGGCTTCCTCTGTGGTGTCAACTCCGGGCAACGGCTTGTAGGATCCGGTCACCTTGCATACACTGCCTCCAGCCTTAGGCTCGATCTTGATGTGGGTCGAAGCAGACTCGACGTTGATGCTGAGGCCTCCACCCTCGACGAGGGTGGACTTGGCCTCACATTTCTCAACATCTAAGAAGTCGAGACGCTCCTTCACAAAGCTGAAAGGGAGCCCTGCAATTATGTTTTTATCAGCATGATTCCATTTATAGAATATATAACTGACAAATAACCTTAGTTTTTTTTTTCAGAAAAACAAAAGTTGATATCCATTATTATTTTGTCATTTTTGTACTTAATTATGAGAGTTGCTGTGATGGAATATATTCTGAACTGTTTAGTATCCTTTTTTTTGTTGTTGATAAAAGTGAACAAGTAGTTCATCATTTTAGTATCATATTTCAAAGTAATTCATGTTCCTGTTTTCATAATTGAGTCAACAGGAACAATATGTATTACCTTTCGTATTAGTAAAAATATGCAACTTCATCTTTAAAAAAAAAGAAAAAAAAGGAGAAATAACTTAATAGCCATTGATTGAAGCATAGTGCATAAAACTGCCAAGACATTATATTAGATAGATTGATATGATACCTGGGGCAAAGTTGAATTGCCTGGTGCTGCCGATGCCGCCATCGCCTTCTGCCGGAGCAGCGCTAACGATTTTGTCAGAGGCAATCTTGGGAGCCAAGTTGTGCCAGTCCATCACGGCTGCCTTGAAAAGGCGAGGGGCCGGCACAGCTGTCTCAATCTCGGCTGTCCAGGTGGAGCTCATGGTTCCTTTAATTGGTAGAAATTTAATTAAGAGTAGTGCTGATCAAGTGCTAATTGGAGTTGAATGCAAATGTACTGAGACTTCAAAGGGTTTATATAGATCAGTAGCGAGTGTAGTTGGTGAGGGGTATGGAAGGATCAGAACAAAGCATCCATGTTTGAATTCAATCTTGGGATGGTACGCCCGTTTTCTCCAAAGAATTTTTATGACATGTACAAAGATTGTTGACTATCTAGAATATGGATCATAATTTCGACATTTTCTATTTAAAAAATAAAATAAAATAAAAGTGCCCTGTTTGATTGTGAATTGCGCTTGGGAAATACGGGTCTGACTAAAAACCCGCGATTTCAACTTTACTGTTTAAAATATGTATAATGTTTCCTACTTCAAAAAGTACAAAAAAAGAAGGAAAAAGATCGTGTTTACGCTTACAAAGAAATCATCTTTTCCACAAAAGCTCTGTTTGCAATAATATTGTCAAAAGGATTTAGATGTAGGGATAGTGTATTGATAAATTTTGACAAATTAGCTTCTTTTGATGAATGGATTGCTGATTTTCCGCACCAAATAGTTTGAGTTATTGTTACCCGTGACTTTTTATTATTATTATTATTATTATATGACGATGCTTTGTTACTAAGAAATCAGTCAATAAGTAGAAGTATTGTGAATTTGTGAATCTTGTGATAAGTGTTGTAGGTTATATAACTAAAATCTGTAGAATGTGATTTTTTTCTGGTTTCTTTACTAATAAATCATTTTATTATATAAATGTATATATATTGCCTTCAAGTAACATTATATGAGTAGAACTAGGGTGCTCCTAAGCTCACCAAGCCCTTTCATGAGCACGACTCTAAAACCTATCGAATTGACTTCAAACGACATTTCTAAACCGTTAGATGTTCAATTTATATTAAAATGTGCTTGGAGACCAAATTTTATATTTTTTGAAATTTTTTTACTATTTATTAAGATGGTTTGAAAATCGCTGTTTTCCAATGGTGCAAAATTTTAATAAAAACAGCGATTTTCAAACCATCTTAATAAATAGTAAAAAAATTCCAAAAAATGTAAAATTTGGTCTCCAAGTACATTTTAATATAGATTGAACATCTAACGGTTTGAAAATGTCGTTTGAAGTCAATTTAATAGATTTTAGAGTCGCGCTCACGAAGGGCTTGGTGAGCTTAGGAGCACCCTAGTTCTACTCATATTATATAATTTATTAAAAAAAATTATCTTTATTTACAACAAGATTGATAAATAATTTATCTTTATCTTTATTTTCTATGTAATTTTGAAGATCGATTACTTGATTACTCGGCAAATGGTGCTAGCGAATATTTCAAGCAAGAAATGATTTAAAGTGACTTTCAAGAAATTATGCATTTAACCTTTCAGGGGAAAAAAAAAAATGAATGTGACATTTTTTGAATATTTTTCATTTGATACACAAAATGAGATTACTGCTGGCTGGATATCAGTTGCAAGTCCCTGAAGTTGAGTTGTACTAATTTCAGTTTGTTATACATAAGTGGGTTAATTGTTATGGTACTCATCAAACCTTTCTAATTTTCTAATTTTTCATCAAAAGATAAAAATATTTTATTTACCTATCAAAAATAAACGGAAAAATTCAGAATTTAGTCCTTATATTTCTCTACAAGATATCAAGTTGATCCTTAAACTTTCATTTTCGCATTAAACTTTAAAAAAAGATCAAATCAATCCCTTTACTTTTACTCAAGGACTAATTTAGTCATTATAAAATTTTTTTGCTGATATGGATTATTTTATTTGACACGTGGATACTGATCTGTAATCTAAATTTACAGTTCATCGTATTAATATAAACAAAAAATTTGCTCAATCATACTTTCTGTTTTTTTTTTCGTCAAAACAAGTTTTCAAAAGTACTATGAATTTATTTTCTATTTTTCACTTGTTCCAATTCAAGTGGCATACTCCCAAAATTTTTATTTATACCATAATAAAAAATAAAAAAAAAAATCAAAACATCCTTATTGTGGCGGAATTTCAAATCTACCCAGGCCGCCAAATCAATCTGCGGCCTCATTCTTGGGAGCCGTAGATTGGCTTGGCGGCCCCTCAAAAGCTCAAAAATGCATTGTAATATTAAATATATTTATGTATGTGAGGGGCCTCCAAATCAATCTACGGCCCTCCAAAAATGGAGTCGCAGATTGACTTGGCGGCCCGGGTAGATATGGAATTCCCCATATTTTGAGGTGTTTTGGTTTTTTTATTTTTAAATGGTATAAATAAAAAATTTCGAGGCATACTCAAGAGAGTTGGTTTGAAAGAGCAGTGAGAGATATCCATATATTATACATGTGCAACTCTCTGTTGCACATTTATTTTCCAACTTTTACTTCTTCTTTTATTTCTTTATTTTTCTTTTAAACTTATACTCTTAACACCATTGTTGTCTATATTAATTAAGGTGGTAAATAGCGATCATTGTATCATCGCGGAAAGGCTAAAAAAAACACTATGACGCTAAAAACGGCTGAAAGCGCCATAGTTTTTTAGGTTCGAAAATGCTATTGTGCCGCTATAGTGCACTATTTATAACACTGGTTTTAATAAAATTCCGAGACTAGACCTCCATATTTCTTTTAAAAAGAGGAATTTACGTGGCCTACTTGATGTCCATGTGATAAATAGAACAATTAACTTCTGCAAAAAAAATAATAGGAGTGAAGGACAAATTTAGTTTGTTATTGAAAGTTCAACACCAAAATAATAAAAATGAAAATTTAAAAACCAACTTAGTTCTTTAGAAAAACCTTACGAAATATAACCTGAATTTTCCTAAAACTAAACATTTTTTTCATCCTTTTTCTTTATTTTATTTATTATTATCTTTTATCAAAATATGAATCGACGAATATATCCATCCTCTGAAATATATTTATTAAATTTTTTAATATATAAATTTCAATGCAAATACCACCAGCTTGAGAACACGTACCGGATTCCGTATTGCACCTTGGCATTACTCAGCTGTCCTTGTTTATATGCATTTAATTGTTAAGACGCAAGCCTACATATAAATTAGCTGAGATGCGAAAGCCACCAGCTTGTGACACCGTGTTGCGCCTTGGCATTATTTAGCTATGTCCTTATTTATTTCCATTTAATTGAGAGGATGTAAGAGCCTATATATAAAAAAAAAAAAATTGGGAGGATGATTAGATTACACTATGTTTCAAGCGAAAATTTAAATAACGTTTATCATGTCATAGTGAAACGGCTAAAAAAATGATGTTATTGTCATATTGCGTTGCTATAGTTTTTATGGTCCGAAAATACTATAGCGTGCTATTTAGAACTCTGATTTCAAGTAATAGGAAGGTTCAAAGAATTTTACATTATGTTGTTGGGCGCGCCACTAGTGTAGATGATTCTGAATTTTTAAATAAGAAAATTTCTGATTGGCGAAAACCCCTTCTTATATATAATAATAATAATGGGAGCTAAAAACGGTATCCAAGACCATGAGAGACATTATAGTAAAAAATAAATGAAAAAAATAGTTAAAATGGATTTGATTAATAGCTTATATATCTTATTGTGAGAGAGCTGTTTTTATTAATAACAATGACACAAAATGATTTTAATATAAGAGATGATCTTCACTATAGATCGTATGATAATTTTTTATTTTTTTTTAGGAAAGTTAAAGATGGAGGCCTTTTTTTTTTTTCAAGATAGAGATTAAAGCATTGTCATTTAACTAATTTTTAAACATAAAGTATAAACAACTCTTCACCTTTATATATCTACAAATAATCTTGGATCCGAATTTTGAACCTGTGACGTCCCACGCAGAAGGTATTACATTTAGTCATTAGATCAAAAACTGATTCTTAAAATTAGGATAAATTAGTCAATTTGATTTTAATAAAAATCTAACGATACCTAACTATAGTAAACAAAAATCAATATTGTAAGAAGAGTAGCATTCAAATGCCTCTATTTTTTATGTCTCCATCATGCCTTCACTTTTTAATTTTTTAATAACAGGGATTCTAAAATTTATATGTCAATATAAAATCATTAGATGTGATCAATATTATTTTTCTACATGTACAAAAAAAATTTATCACTTTTCAATTATAGTTTTATGTGAATCAATAAGTTGAAAAATCAATATTCATAATTTATTCACATTGGTGTATTTTTGCAAGCTCTTAATACTAATTAAACAAAATCAAAATGTCATGATTTTTTACAGTGTATAGAAAAAGTAATATAGATCATATCAAACAATTTTATTTTGTCATTTAAGTTTTAAATTTTAAAATAGAAACATGATAGAAGTAAAAAAATGAAGTTATTTAAATCTCCTATGAAAGAATGTTGAGTTCTAACGAGAAAACAGAATATTTTAATGATAAAAGTAAATTTAGAAAATTGTGATGAGTAAATTGATAATTTATTCTAGATGAAGTATAGTAGAACTTCAGGGGTCAATACAATTTTACATTTGTCTTGTCCTTGATAAATTTATTTTAGGCTACCGAGTTTGACCGCAATGTGTTCTTTTGGAAATTGGAATTTAATGCCCACCGGTCCAGTTGTAGGTTTCTGATGTGCCACTGTTGACCGATTAGATTAATCTAGAAAGTAAAAGTTGATGTAACTGAATGGAATTTTAACACGCTGTTTTTACAATTTATTATATATATAGTATTTTGTAAAATTGGTCCAGGCAGTAATTCAGTATCACTGTCACGGTGGAAATCTTTGCATAAGTCCAACGTTTACTTTCTCAAATTCGTTTTACAATTTATTATATATAGTATTTTGTAAAATTGGTCCTAGTCAGTAATTCAGTATCACTGTCACAGTGGAAATCTTTGCACAAGTCCAACGTCCACATTCTCGAATTCGTTTTACAATTTATTATATATAGTATTTTGTAAAATTGGTCCCAGTCAGTAATTCAGTATCACTGTCGTTGTGGAAACCTTTGCCAAGTCCAACGTCCACATTCTTGAATTCGTTTAAAATTTATTATATATAGTATTTTGTAAAATTGGTCCCAGTCAGTAATTCAGTATCACTGTCATAGTGGAAACCTTTGCACAAGTCCAACATCCACATTCTCGAATTCGTATCATCTGAATTAACTCAAATTTTGAGATAAGATATGTACAGTTCGATTTAAATCTGCACTAATATTAAAGGGTGCGGATTCGATTGACCTGAATTCTAATAGTATGGTTCAGAAATGAACTCAAACGGTACGTTAATGTAGAGGATACGGATTCCACATTCTCGGCAAAGACTTTATGTCCAAATAGGGTTAAAAAATGTGTGGCGTGTCACAATGACGAAACGACACCGCAAATTACATAGCATGCGTAAATTCCACTTGTTGTGTTGTTATGCTATGTCAATGAAAATGTTGACATGTTTTAACGTGACACAATCCGATCAGAGAACCAGCCTTTAATTTAGTAAAAAAATAATAATGTTTTTCATATAGAAGGTCGGAGATTCGAAATCTAAATGAAAAAAATCATTTCTAGACATTGTGTCATGTCTTTTTAATAAATATTGGAGGTGGAGCCATCTAACTATTTAATATCTATAAATGATCTTTTCATTTAGATTTCGAATCTACGACCTTCTATATGAACAAAATTATTTTTATTACTAAACTAATTAAAAATTATTTTATAAATATTAAATAGTTGAATGACACAACATGTACAGCTATATCTTATTATTTATAATAAAAATATCATAAAAAATATTTACAACTAATATCATAAAATTCTTTTTGAATTTTATTGCATTTTTTCTTTTAGTGCTTCTTAAAAGGATTCGGAAAAAGTAAAAAAATAAAATAGAAAATTAGATAAAAATTATAAATTATAAAGACTTCACTGTTAATATTTCATAATTTGTTCAACTTCATTGTAAGTTTTTGTTTTTTTGAATATTTTCTTTTTTATTTACCACCGACAAAATAATTTAAAACAAAAGGCAGCACGTGTTGGCACATCAACACAGTACATACCGTGATCACTGTTCCTCGAACTAGCATGTTTTGTTACTACAAATGATATGTTGACGGAATGCAATCTTCTATTTTTTTTTTTCTTTCTGATTTTCCTCTTCTAACTGTTGATTTTCGTTGAGATTTGATGGACCTCCTAAAAAAACAGCAGATTAGAAATCAACTTTAAGTATAAGGGAGCTAACCGGCTAAATATTATATATTTAAAAAATATTTTAATGAAAATCAAAATCTATATAACACAAGATAATATCAAAATCTATAAAAAAAAATTTAGACTTATGATCTCTTCTATAATTTCATACCCAAATTATACACAGCAAAAATTAAATAATATCTTCTATAAATTAATTTCATACACAAATTATTTTTGACATAATTTAATTTTTATGCAAAACATAAAAAATATAAAAGACATTTGAATAGAAAAATATCATATTAACAATTTAATATGAAAATAAAATATTAAAATTAACCTTTATCTAAAAGTTACGATTAATGAATAACAATTAAGTATTGACAACAAGTTAAGTAATGCGGTCTAGGTAATTAAAACGAACAACAAAATATTGAAAAAAAATAATTCAATTTTTTTCTTTTCTGCAAAAGAAGGAAAAAGAGGAGTAAGAAATTAAGTAATTAAAGAATAAATGAATTTGATAAGTATGCACCTTGTTCTTAATTAGTTGGACGAAAGCTTGAACTTTGATTGTTCTGATTCTGGTGAAAAAGTAGAGAGATGCATCTTGCGCTAATTTTATCTTTTTAATTTTGATTTTTGTACTCTTTTCTAACCGTACCTTCTAAAATTTCAGTAACTCTTTTTTTTTTTTCTTTTGGATGATCGCGTCTTCCAAAATTTCACCCTATTTTTTTTCCCTATTTTACTTTCACTTTCGATATTTCAACATCTTTTCAGAATGGTCAAAGATGCTTTTCAACATCTTTTCACTTTCCTTATTTTACTTTCACTTTCGATATTTCAACATATTTCAACATCCCGTACTTGATGCAAAGTTGAATTGTTTGATGCTACCGACACCACCAATATCGTCCTCTACCGGAGAAGCACTAACAATTTTTCCAGAGCCAACCTTGGGATCCTGCAAGTTTGACCTTTCTAGAATTGCCTGGCATGAGGTGAGAATATTGACTTTCTAGAAGTTTGACCTTTCTAATAAAAGATAAAAAAATTGCCTGACATGAGGTGAGAATATTGACTTTCTAAAATATGATACTTAAATGTGTTATTTTTTTGAAGACAGGAGAGAAGAGAGATTAAGAAAACAAATTATATTTGAAATTTTATTTTTCAGCTTTACATGTATTCTTATTTATAGTTATAAGGTATTCAAAAATTAGCCGTTGAAATGCACTATTTTCTATTCCTATTAATTGCAGAGCACTATTTCCTACAAGACACTATACGATTGCAGAGATTTGTTAGCTGTTATTAATTGTCAATTCAGTAGTGCAATGTTGATTGTAGAATTTTTGTGGAAAATTTATCAAAATGTTGCATTCATTGATACGTACAGAAATTTGTTAGCTGTTATTAATTGTCCATTCAGTAGTGCAATGTTGATTGTAGAATTTTTGTGGAAAATTTATCAAAATGTTGCATTCATTTTTTAATTTGTCCTTTTAATACATTAGTTTATTTATTTATTTTTAAATGAAAGGTGGAGGTCTAGCCTCCAGTTTCCTTCAAACTCCTATTTATATTACGAGGAGGACTCAAATGCCCCATTATTTCATGTTCCAATCGTACTTAACATTTTTATCTTCGATTTCAAAGTCCAAACAAAAGATCTGAATTACTCAACTTTATATCCACGTTAAAAAGTGTTTAGAGATCAAATTTTATATTTTTTGAAATTTTTTACTATTTTTAAGATAGATATAAAATCACTATTTCTCAGAAAATTCTGAACCATCTAAAAACAACGATTATGTACCTATCTTAAAAAATAGTAAAAAAATTTCAAAAAAATATAAATTTTGATCTCTAAGCACATTTTAACGTGGATATAATGTTGAGTGGTTGAGATTTTTTGGTTGGGTTTTGAAATCAAAGATAAAAATATTGAAGTACAATTAAAACATAAAACAATAGTGCATTTAAGCTGTACATAGGATTTTCTTACTACGTGGTTTCGAATCGATCATCAAAAGTTCATTCTTACATTTGTTTATAATAATTCGTCTGGTAACTTTAGATATATGTAAATATACTATACAAAAGTTTCCGATCCAAACATAAGTGTAAATGGGAAACCACGTACTCTCAATTCTATTGGCTACTTTTCGTTCAAAATTCTGCATGAAGAGTTGGAGACTCTTTATTAAGATTAAAATTTAAATAAATTTAGACCTCTATCTTTTTTTTAAAAGATAAAATTGATTACTTTTCAATAAAAATCAATAGAATAAGATTTTTACAGATGGTGCATATGCCAAACTTATTTTCCCACGAGCAAGGAATTTACCCACAACTTCAGGAACAAAGGAAAAGAAGTATAGGATCAAGAGTGGTAAAAATGTGCCGTGCCGTGACTAATATGCTGTGATTTTGGTCTTGTGCCATACCGTGATCAAGTGAACAGTCACACATGTCGTGCCGTGACCAAAATGTTGAATGTGGTCACGACATGTGAATGGTTATAGCACGCGAGTCACGCCGTGCCTAAACGTGTCGGGTCCATATGTGACTGGTTACGTTTAACTATTTTTTTCATAATTTAAGTTAGTTTATTCAAGATTCACCATTTGATCAAGATTTAACGGTCCTAATTACACATGACCACGTGCCGTATCGTGACCAGATATTTCACGTGACATGCCGTGCCGTGCTAAATTTTCAAAAGATGACCACGGCACGCGACACGAGAGTCACGGCACGTAATAGTCACACGTGCCGTACCATTCCGTGCCGTTTCATGAAGGAGCCGGTTCTGCCGTGCCATTTTTCCCACTCTATCTAGGACTATATTAACCCACTATTCTACGATAATTTTTTTTATATATATTTGGTTCAGTTTCTTTCATAAATGTTACATATTTATTTGTATCTTAGTGGTAAAAATTTTGTTTTGTAGTTGCGAAGGTTTGAGGGCAAATTTCGCTACTCATTATGTACATATATTTTGCGTTTTAGTCTGTCAATCTAAATTATATATCTGCTCCAGAAATGGTGTCATCGATCTAAAGAAAACATCATTTGCACTATTTAGGTTGCTGAAAACTGTCCCCTAATTTGAAAACATGATGAATTGATTAAAACATTTCTTTTTATATTAAATAGAATAGCTTCAGTACGTAATCCTCCTTTTATTTGAACAGGTAAAAAATAGTATTTCCCCAAGACACACTCACTCAAACCTGAAAAGCTAAGATATTACACCAAAACCACACTTGGACCAAAGGAGACTCTATCAGCAACTCTGGTTACTTTTATTCTCTGCTATTCCTCAAGAAACCATACACACAAAAAAAAAAAAATAATCGAAAACATTTAGTTATAAGCATCAGGGTTGGCAACGAGGTACGCCTCGCAACCCTTAATAACTCCACCGAAAGCTGCCTTGGCCTTCTCAGCTTCCTCTGTGGTGTCAATTCCGGGCAACGGCTTGTAGGATCCAGTCACCTTGCATACACTGCCTCCAGCCTTAGGCTCGATCTTGATGTGGGTCGAAGCAGACTCGACGTTGATGCTGAGGCCTCCACCCTCGACGAGGGTGGACTTGGCCTCACATTTCTCAACATCTAAGAAGTCGAGACGCTCCTTCACAAAGCTGAAGGGGAGCCCTGCAAGTAATAATTTTTTTTATCAGCATGATTCCATTTATAGATGGATGTATAACTGACAAATAGCCTTAGCTTTGAGAAAACAAAAGTTGATATCCATTATTGTTTTGTCATTTTTGTACTCTAGTATCATAATTCAAAGTAATTCATGTTCCTATTTTCATAATTGAGTTGGCAGGAACAGTATGTATTTATTTTCGTATTAGTGAAAATATGCAATTTCATCTTTAAAAAAAAACAAAAGAAAAAATAACTTATATTGATTGAAGTATAGTGCATAAAATTGCCAAGACATGCATATACTATATAGATCGATACCTGGGGCAAAGTTAAATTGCCTGATGCTGCCTATGCCGCCATCGCCTTCTGACGGAACAGAACTAACGATTTTGTCAGAGGCAATCTTGGGAGCCAGGTTGTGCCAGTCCATCACAGCTGCCTTAAAGAGGCGAGGCGCCGGCACAGCTGTCTCAATCTCGGTTGTCCAGCTGGAGCTCATGGTTCCTTTGGTAGAAATTTAATTAAGAGTAATGTTAAGCAAGTGTTGATTGTGCTGATTGGAGATGGATGGAGATGCAGTGAGACTTCAAATGGTTTATATAGATATAGGCAACCGTAGTTGGTGAGGATTATGCAAGGCATGGGACATATATGTCTCCAATTTTGAATTCTAATGTTGTCCTATCTTTTTTTCAAAATTAATTGCCTGACATGAGATAAGAATATTGACTTTCTAGAATATCTTCCGCAACAAAGACTTGCCGCCTAGATTACTGGCTGCAAAGGCGATTGAAGAAGGGTCTTTATGGTTGAAATATTGTGGGGGGACAGCCACAAAAAAGGGCATAGGTTAACCAGAGGTAATCTACAGCAGGGGGGTGTATTTTTTCTTGCACCTTTGATTTTGTAAGTGAAGTTATAACAAACACTGATGTACAGTTGTAACCGGAATCTTTAATGAATCCAATACTTGGTAGCTTCTACTAAGTTTTTCCAAAAAAAAGACTTTCTAGAATATGTATGGTACGTACCTAATTGTTATTGTTTAATTATGAACTGAACTGAATAGATTGACATCAAATAACCGGGAACAATTTAGTCGTGTAAAGTATCAACCTTACTATTAACATACTAATAATTAAGTCATAACGCATAATGCTTTTAGAAAATTATAGTTTCTCAAATTTGCAGTGAAGAATGACTTTATTAAGCTGTCTAAAGTACGCTTCATATAATAAGTCGAAGGCGTGTGACGACACTTTGATAATTTTGAGTTTATATTAGATATTGGATTTGCCATTCATTTGCCAACTTTATCGAATCAGTACCAGCTTCGAATCTGATTAGCCCGGTACCAATTTTGCAGTTTGATTCCTTAATTAATCTAAGCCAATTTGATTGAATTAATACTACTGAAATCACCATCACCCGCTAATTTGACAGCACTACTCAAATTTTCTTTCAGGTGCATTCTCGGGTGGCAGGTCATGACAATCCCCGATTGCTGCCTCAATAATGCAAGGAACCGGATCGGAATTGCTACCTCCACCCCCACCTGATCAGCTGGAACTCATGGTTTGTGCTAGAGATGAATGTGTCAGTTGCAAGAGTTGAGGTTATTGTTTGTATTAGTGGCAGGAGATTTACTTAGTCTGAACAGAAATGCTATTATAAATGCACCAGATTTTTCCCGGAGCTGTATATTGTTGGGTTGACTGTTGACTATCTAGAAATAAATATAACTCAAAGGAATTCTCCATAACAGTATAACACATTCTTTATATAAAAATCAGGCATATCAATGAATTTCCTTTTACACTTGTACAGAATGGTGTGCTCTAAATCAGAGTCTTAATTAATAATTCTAATTTTTGCAATAATAAACAGCGGCCAGATCTTATTATAAAAAAAAAAAAAACCACAGATAGCATAACTAGATAAGAAAACAGGGCAGATTGGGTTGGGCCAATCCTACCTTGGCCTAGGCAGTGTAAAAAAATAATTGGGCTTAAAATGCAGGCTAGAAGAAGAAAATTAAACAAGAATAGCGAGCTGCGACCGCAACAACAATAATAATTTTTAATTTTATTATTGTTATAGATAGATATAAGGCTCAGCCAAAAGTGACTAAGCTATCTCTATAATTTTAAAATTTTAATTATACGTATAGAAATTTAATTGAATTTTATCTTTTTTAAACTTTTTATATAGTCTAGACACCTTCAATAAATGACATATGTTTAGTTGAAGCCTAGTGGTTAAAGTTCTATTTTATTTTATGGTTGAGAGGTATTGAATTCAAATTCTACTCACCACCAGGGGCGGAACCAAGGCAGGGGCCAGCCTAGGCCCTGGCCCCCCCTTAGCCCAGAAAATATACAGAGTCCACCTCTTGGTCCAGAAAATATACAGAGCCCCTTTAATAAAAAAAAAAAAATTGGCACCCCCATTTATGGACGATGGCACTCTGGCGAGTGACGACTGGGCTCCGCGTCTTCCTGACGAGGTGACTGGCCCCCCCTACCGATCATTCCTGGTTCCGCCCCTGCTCACCACAATTGTACATTTTAATTTTCAGCCACTCCTATCAAAATTTTCTAGTTCCGCCCCTAGTTATAGACAGGTACTGATTTTTACAGCTAACATTTTTTATCTCAAAAAATCAGCTAACATTTTAGTTCTCACAGTCACAGATCTGAGGTGAGAGAGAACAAACTTTTTGAACCAAATTGCCCATTCTCTGATAAGGAAACAATAGAGCTAGATTTCAAATCTTTTAAATTAGAAAGTTACCTTACGCCGGGCTTCTAACGGTATTCTTATATTATTCATTTTCATGATAGAATTGATATGTCATGATTTACCAGATTTTGGTCAATATTTATATTTAATAATGCTTTGTCAAATCTGAAAAAAAATCAAATTAGCTTATAAGACATGCCGGTATGCTTTGTCAGCCGGCATTAATTATAATAATTGAGGACGGATCCACTTACTCTTTTTTTTTGGTGTCACCGGATTACACTCCACATTTTTAAAGTTTTCAAAATTCAAACAGTCGATCAAAACCGTTAAACATGATGAATATATTAAAATGTGCTTGCAAATCAAATTTTACATTTATTTGAATTTTTTTACTATTTATTAAGTATTTTACAAAATCACTGTTTTCAGACCATTGAATTTATGTATTCATCTTAATAAATAGTAAAAAAATTCAAAAAAATGTAAAATTTGATTTTGCAAGCACATTTTAATATACCCATCATGTTGAACGGTTTTGGATCAACTGTTTGAACTTTCAAAATATAGAGTGTAATCCGGTGTAAAAAAAAAAGAGTGTAAGTCCTCGTAATATAATTGATTATGTAATCTAACGCAAGAAGAGACATTTCTACAAAAGTCATTATTTTATTCAATCACTATCGCTTGTACAAAAATTATTTTCTAAACAGTATCCTGCGGACAAAAATGAATTTCTAAACAGATGTTATCTGTTTAGAAATTCATTTTTGTCCGCAGGATACTGTTTAGAAAATAATTTTTGTACAAGCGATAGTGATTGAATAAAATAATGACTTTTGTAGAAATATAACATAAGTGTAATCCATGAAGATTTTTTTTTTTTTTTTTTTTTCTCTTTTTATAGGGTCAACATAAGATGTGACCTCATTACTGAGGGTCGCTCTCTCCTCTCTGGAGGCGATATTTGAGCGATTTCAAAATTCTAGCAGCGGGAGAGGCGGCCTAGGGCAGGAGAGGCGGCCTAGGGTAGGAGGAGGGAGAAGAGAGGCGGCCTAGGGCAGGAGGAGGCTGGTGGCTGGTGGCGGACCTGCTGGTGGCTGCTGGCGGCTTAGAGCAGTGGCAGATCGGCCCTGACGGAGCAGCTCTTGGCGGAGCAACTAGGCGGCGGAGCAGATCTGCCCTGGCGGCGGCTTGGAGGACCAGATCGGCCCTGGCGGCGGCCTGGCGGAGTAGAGAGGCAGCCTGGCGGACCAGATCGGCCCTGGCAGCGGCCTGGCGGAGTGGCGGCGGCGGCGAGCTGGCAGATCTGCTGCTCCCTTCTCTCGGTTCTACCTTCTTGAGCGGAGAGGAGAATGAGGGAGAGGGGAAGAACCGGAGCCGAGAGTGCGGTATCGTCAGAGTTCAGAGCATAGAGTTTCCATCTCGATTAGAGCGCGACGGTGAGTACATTCGGTTGCCGTCGGAGCGCGACGGCGGTTGAAGAAGCGGATCCGATCGTAGAACGAGATGGCGATTAAAGTACTAGAGTGATTAACATCTTGATTGGAGCGCGACGGTGAGTAGATCCGGTCGTTGTCGGAGCGCGGCGGCGGTCGAAGAAGCGGTTCCGGTCGTGGAGCGAGATGATAATTAATGTATTAGAGTTATTACGAGAGGATTAGAGTATTATATTAGTTTAGAGGATTTTATGAGAATAAAAAAAAATATTTAGGAATTACGGTCATTTGACCTATTGTAAATATGTTTTTTTATAAATGAAATTGTTAGTAGGCATTTAAAGCCACTAACCTTCAAAAAAAAAGTGTAATCCATGAACAACAATCAAGTTGGGATAATACTTACCGGATGTAATCCAAATAAAAAAAAAATGAGAATCGAACTATAATACATAAAAGCATACTATCCGTTATAGACCCTTCTTTATGAAAATTCTTGTCAAGCTTTCTAGACTCTTCTCAGAACTTGCATTGTCACCCTAGGTTCGTCATTTTTCTATTTGAACAAGAACTTCTTAACGATTAAAGAAACTTGTCAGCTGTTCTTGTCAATTCAATAGGGCAATGCTGATTATAGAATTTTCATAAACTTGAGAAAAAAAATTTAGCTTTTCTTTTCATCTAGATGCAATAATCACCGACTCTTTCTCTATATTCAAACAAGTTATTTTTTTATTTCAAAATTCAAATAGTTGATCTGAAGTGCTTAACATGGTAAAAAAATAACAAAATTTTTCCAAATAACAAATTTTTTTCAAATAATACAAAATTTAGTTTCCAAAAACATTTTAATATAGAGAACATATTGAGCATTTCAAATTGTTTGTTTGGATTTTGAAATTGTAAAAATAACTTCTTTAGATATAAACCTCTATCTAAACGTTTAGACGTTAGGCAGACTCTATATATATTGCATAATTTTTTTTCAATGCAATTATCAAATCTATTGGTAAGCGAGTAAGTGTTCATGTCATGGGAAACCACATATCGTCACTTTTAATTGACTACTTTTCGTTTTAAACTCAGATGGAGCTCTTTTGTTAACATTAAAATTTGAAAAATTTAGATATCCATTTTACTTTAAAAAATTAAATTGATTACGCTTTCAGAAAATCAATATAAGATTCTCACGATATATACCAAACTTATTTTTCCATAAAGCAAGAACCCACCACTTCTAGAACAAAGGAAAATAAGTCTAGGAGTCTACACGACAATAATTTGTGTGAATTGGTTTGTTATTTCAAAAAAAATTCCACATTGGCATCGCATTAACTATCATTCGGTTTCCCACAACTTTAGTCGTGGACTCGTGGTCAACAATTGTGCATAGAAGAAACAGAACTTCAAGCTGTCAGGTTGGATTGGTTCATTATAATCTCGTCCAATAGATGTCCCATAAACGGTTTCGTTTATTGAATAAATTAAAAGATTTACTCTGTTTTTTTTGTGAAAGTGGCCTTAGCCATTTACATATAACAGAAAATTTTACAATAGTCAACTGGTACCAACAAGCTGGTACCAGATACAACAACATAAAACCACACATAGCATCAAACACATATGACAGTATATATATTTTAAACCTACTAAAAGTAACTATGCACTACATAGATCAATAAAGAGAATGGTAAAATGGAGTTTAATGGATTTTCAAAAGTTACTGATCATAAATAAATATATATTTTCACTACATCAATTCTTATTTTGAGAATCAGGACAGTTAAAATTATAGTCAACATAATTTTTCAGCAATTCAGTGCTTGTCATTATCATCAGGCAAAATTTAATGGTCCCAATTTTTGTTTGCAAGTATATTCGCATAGGAACCCTTCTATGATTGGAAAAACCTTGTCAGTTGTCAATTTGACATTTTCTTTTGTCCCACTAAATTTGTTTTCTCTATTTTCTCAAGTATTAAGAAAACATTTTATTTCTACGCACGACAATAGTTTCGTCGACTGTCATGTAATATGCTGATAGTAAAATCTCTTAGGGTGAATTAACTTTTTATTTTATTTTTCACTTATATGCAAAAGTATACAATACGAGCAAAGTAAGAGTGTGATGTGTTCACTAAGAAAAGTTGGTGAGCACAATTCTAAAAGTCTATCGGATTAGCTTCAAACGACGAATTCAAACCGTTAAAATTTATCTATTTTATGAGCGATGCATGTACATAAAAAAAATTGAAAAACAATCCAAATCTTCTAAATTCCATTTAATATTTTTGAAATTCTCTTCTGACTCTAGAAGTGGAAAAGAAGGAAAAAAAAAAAACCTAAATCCTCAGCCACCATCCCTCCCACACGGCCACACCACCAGGGCTGGCCTTGGTGCAGGGCATCCAGGGCGACTGCCCCCGGCCCCAAGATCCAAGGTGCCCAAAAAAAGTTAGTTTGTGTGTGTGTGTGTAAAATAATATGTATATATAAAAAAATATATATATTAGAACCCAAATTTATATATATAAAGGACCCAAACTTTTCTATAAATAGATATGATTTATTGGCATATTAATAAAAAATGAGACCGGCTAATTCGCTTCTACAAGTACTTCAACACCATATGCTTATAAGTTATTTTTGTGTTTTAAAAGTCCAAATAGTCAATCCAAACTGTTCAACATCATATCCATTTTAATCCTACCATACTATTACCAGAATTAGTACAAGTCAGCACTATCATACAACAAAAAAGTAGTCAGTATGTCTACATGCTAAAAACTAAAACAGAAGCTAAGTAAAAATACAAGATATTCTGAATTTAAACAGCATCCCAGGTAAACAGACTCTTTTCAAGTAGTCAGTATGTCTCTTCCACACGTTGGACTGTGGAGTATATCGAAGTGATACATATTCTATTTTCAAGTACGTGTAATTTGTGCCACTTTTATTTCTCACATACTTTGAGTTGCAAACCAGAGAAATTTGATGAGCTCAAGGCCTTACTCTTTCTTCATTAACCATACTCTTTTCCTTTTTACTAATGTTCTTGGTTTCGCCATTGAAAACAATAAAATTACACATCAATCCATTTTTGCTCGCAGGCTTAGTATCTCTTTCAAAAAGCCTAGCTAATTTCTTTCTTTTTTTAAGAAAAGAAATGAGCCTAGTTAATCTCACACTCTTTTGTGAACTATTTTCAATTAAGTTCGTTAAAAATTAAGGGTCTTTCCTCAGTAATTCAAATGTGGATTTTGTCAGAACAATGGATCATGGTCCTTCATAGATATTTATATTTATGAGTGAGGCTATGGTGCTATGCATAGCACGGATGGCTAGTGTACTACGGCTCAATATGGTACTTTTTAAAATCCTAAAGGTCGATCTGACCATTCAATGTGATAACTATATGAATATGTACTTGCAAACTAAATTTTATATTTTTTTGAATTTTTTTACTATTTTTTCAGATAGGTAGAATTTTGATGGTCCAGAATTTTCAAAAAACACTTATTTTTCTACCTATCTGAAAAAATAGTAAAAAAATTCGAAAAAATATAAAATTTAGTTTGCAAGTACATATTCATATGGATATCACATTGAACGGTTCGGATCGACCGTTAGGATTTTAAAAAGTACCATATTGAGCCGTAGTACACTAGCCATTGGTGCTATGCATAGCACCATAGCCTCACTCTATATTTATATATTAATTTGCTCTTTGCAAAGCAGCAGATGGTGCTTTATAACATTTGAATAGCAAACAACAAGCCACATTACATAAATTGTCCTACTGACATTGTGTCTGGTGTCTGGATCTGGATTTGCAGCTATTGCTCTTCTTTATTTTTTGATATTTATTAATTTTTTTTATTATGAGCAGCTCTGTTGCTAACTTGCTATACACAAGAAAATTAGTAACGAGGACAAAAAAATCAAAGGATTAATAAGGACCTGAGTTAGAGTGACACAATGATGGCAATACCAATTGTTTTTCGATTATCTCCTCAATTAAGCAACAAAGTGATTCAACACAATTTTTTTTTCTTCCTTTTTTATTAAAATAAAAACTCGTTTGAATTGTAAATGAGGAAAAAAAAAAGAAGTACAAGAAACTGCTCTTCCTCACAAACAAATAACTTCAATTAATTAACCACACAATCACTAAGGACCAATCTGCAAAGCTCCTTCAGTTTTATTTTTTATGACCTTAACAATACCAAAACAAACATTGATCATATATAATAAGAAGCATCTTAGTTGTAAGCATCAGGATTGGCGAGGAGGTACGCCTCGCAACCCTTGATAAGTTCGGTGAAAGTCGCCTTGGCCTTCTCAGCCTCCGCTTCAGCATTCACTCCAGGCAGCAGCACACAGGTGGCAGTCACTTTAACCACACTACCTCCGACCTTAGGCTCGACCTTGATTTGGGTCGAAGCAGATTGTAGAACGACACCAAGCCCACCGCCCTCGATTAGGGTAGTCTTGGCCTCTAAGTTCTCAAGGTCTACGAAGTCAAGGCGCTCCTTTATATGGCTAAAAGGGGCTCCTACAAATGTTTTCAGAAGACAATTTTATAACTCAAAGAATAATTAATCTGTTAGTTTATAAAAAAAAATAGAATTTGATGTGCATAATTATTTTGACTTTTAACCTTCAAAAAAAAAATTTATTTTGACTTTTTTTATTAATTATTAAGTTTGAAAAGTGCTGCAGTATTTCTTCTTTCTTAATTATAAATTTTAAAAATAAATGTGACTGTTCTGGTACATTTGTGACCAGAATATAACTAACCACGCTGCAAATAATTTGTGTTCAAAGTTCTAACAACTTAGTCACTAAGTATAGTTAGGCAAGAAGAACGGTTATTACCAGCGCCAAAGTTGAATTGCCTAACACTGCCAACGCTGCCCTCGCCCTCCAAAATAGCAGCGCTAACAATTTTTTCTGGGGCAAGCTTGGGACCCAGGTTGTGCCAGTCGACGCCGGCCGCCTTGAAGAGGCGTGGGGCCGGAGCTGCAGATGCAACCTCGAATGTAAAGCTCATGATTTCTTAGGTGGAAAAAAGTAATTTAGATTTACTGATGAGTTTTCTTGTATGTGGGTTGTGGTGATTGAAGTGTATTGAAGATTTAGTGGGACTCCAAGGGGTTTATATAGATCAGTGCAGTGGCATTTTTTTTTTTTTTCAAAATTAAAGAAGGATTGAGGGATATGAATTCAGACTGTTGAACTTATAGAAACTGTTACCTATTAGTATTTTCACTGTTTGAATATGAAAGTAATTATATTTTTTGTTACTAGTGTACAAAATTGCACACCTTAATTAATTCACTTCTTGCTCGTCCTACTTATGTGATAAATACAAAATTGACCGGTTGGATTAAATGAAATAATTTTTTACATTAAAGGTTTGCAACTTTATTACCTTTTAATTAGCAATTATAAAAATATCCAGAATTAGAATGCAAAATCGATGCCTTAACTAGTTCCCTTTCTCTGCGCACGCCTAGGTCATCAATAAGAATTGGGGGCAATGTTAATTGGCATTAATCAAATAGATTAAGTTGTATGACTTGTCAAATTAATAATTAGTGACAAAATAATATATTACTGTTAGATGTGAATGAAAGCATCCTTCAATTATAAATTGAGTCCACGTTCAAAACAGAGTAGAAAAGAAACAAAATTAGATAGAAATATTTTATGAATAATTATTTCAGTACCCACGCTACAGTACCCGCACTGTACGCGCTACAGTACTCGCACTGTTATTTTAGAAAAATTCATATATCATATGTAGTTCATTGTATAGGTATAAATACTTGCCCTATTTTGAGTTATATACTTCACAGTGTTACTATTAAAATTTGTAAAACAAAATTACAGTTTTGGAATAGTTGCGGTCCCCACATGCCGTTTGAGTGGTCCCCTAATACGGGTACAACACGAGAATTTTTCAGAAAAGGTGCGGGTACAGTTATTTTAGGAAAATTCATATATCATATGTAGTTCATTGTATATGTATAAATACTTGCCCTGTTTGAGCTATATACTTCACAATGTTACTATTAAAATTAAAAAAAACAAAATTACAGTTTTGGAACAGTTGCGGTCCTCACATGCCGTTTGAGTGGTCCCCTAATGTGGGTACAACACGAGAATTATTAAAAAAAAAGGTGCGGGTACAGTTATTGTAGGAAAATTCATATATCAGGTGTAGTTCATTGTATAGGTATAAATACTTGCATTGTTTGAGCTATACACTTCACAGTATTACTATTAAAATTAAAAAAAAAAAACAAAATTACAGTTTTGGAACAGTTGCGGTCCCCACAGGCCGTTTGAGTGGTCCCCTAATGCGGGTACAACATGAGAATTTTTCAAAAAAAAGTGCGGGTATAATTATTTTAGGAAAATTCATATATCAAGTGTAGTTCATTGTATAGGTATAAATATTTGCCCTGCTTGAACTATATACTTCACAGTGTTACTATTAAATTTGTAAAACAAAATTACAGTTTTGGAATAGTTGCGGTCCCCACAAGCAGTTATGGCAGTTTAGATGTGGGTACAGTGCGGGTATTGTGGGTACTCATATCAGCTTCCATATTTTATTTACTCTTGTTAAGTGCATCTTTTATGTATACTAGAGGTTGTATTTTTATGCTCGTATGAAAATAAAGAAATTAAATGAAAGAAGTAACCAGCTAGTAGCTTCTACCACATTCATTTCAAAAAAAAAAAAAGAAGAAGAAGAAGATACAAACATTAAATGAAGGAGTATTTTTTTTTCCAAACAGATGAGTTCTATTTATTAGTTAAGTGAGGGATATAAAAATAGTCGAATCTTATTATTTATTGAAATACATTTTAAAAGTATCTTCTTACTTATCATGAGTCAAGAATCTTTTGAAGAATTATCCAAGGTATATTCAATATATATCCTCAATTTTGAATACAAGATTGGTAGTATCAAACATAATAAATCTCAGAAAGCATTTTTCATGTAATTTTGAACCCAATCGTAGTAAATGTCATTAGCAGAAATTATTTATAAATTGTGCATTGTAATAATAATTAGGATAAATTTCGTCAGAGATCACTAAACTTTGTCTTTTGTCACGAATTGGTCACTCAAGTTTGATTTGTCTTCCACTAATTACTGAATTTTATATTTGTTTCGATTGAGTCACTCCGTCACTTTTTTTATCCAAAAAATTTAACCGAATATGATGTGGACTCCAACTCATCATTTAAGACCGATTGAGTAAGTTATTTTGAGACGTGAAATATTTCCATCCACTAACCCCTTTCTCTTCATTTTTCCTTTATGACTCTACTTCTCTTATACTTCACTTCTGCGTGGACTCTTTTCGCTACCTTATCTTTTTTCTCCCTTTCTTCCATCAACTCTTTTTGCTCTTTTTTTTGGCAAATGGCGGCGCTCTTTTGTTCATTGTTAGAAAACTGGAAATTCAATATTATATACACAATGATTTAGATCTAATTTTAGATCATATAAATTAGACTACATTTTCTCACTGTTCTCAATTTGAACCTTTTAATTAATTCAATGTAATGTAAATCCAGGTATTTACTATTTACTGGTTTGTGTACCAGTACATAAAGGGACAGGTTGTAAAACCTTTTTTTATATCTAATACAATGTGAGAAGAAGAAACTCTAATAACTTTGGGTTAATATTCTTCTCAATATTGTGTACAAAAGAAGTAACTTGAAGTATTAAAATTAATTTGATACATAAGGAGACGGCATTGATCCCAGTGCAGTACATTGTAGAGGATATCAGAACTGCTGATATAGGCAGGAGTAGCTTCGGCACTGTTTGGAGCAAAACTGAAGAGTTATAGCGACATTTGAATTTAATTTATTTTAAGTATGTAATTATTTTTTGTTTAGATATACAATGAAATAGGTGGGTAAGACTTGTACAGTGCATAGATTGTAAAGAATTTTTTTCTATTATTAATACACATGTCAGTCCGGCAATTGCCAACTGACCCTAAAAAAAAAGGAGATGATATTGATTCAAATTAATTTTAATGCTTCGTTTATACTCAATATTCTAATGGACCGAACCCATTATCAATGTTTACAGTTTAAACCAGTGCCAACATTTAAAAAAAGAGAAACTGGAGAGAGGGGAAAGGAAGAGTAAATGTTAGAATATTGGGTTCAATTGATTCCCATAATCTCTATGTCTCCCCCTCTGCTTCTCTACACTCCAATTTAGAAGTTACAAAATTTGAATAATTTGTATATAGAGTTCACCTGCTCTCACTTCCTCTCCTCTCAAAATTTAACGTTCTGAAATAAGTAAACAAGATTCAGTCAATCCGGATATCCCTCCTCTCCCCTCTTGTATAGCACACCCTTAGTTGCATCCGTGTTCGAATATATATATATATATATATAGAGAGAGAGAGAGATGGGATATTGTGCTTTGCAAAGTAAAACGAACGTTTTACTTCGGGCTCGTTTTCGGATTTTCAAAGTCCAAACAGTCGATCCAAACCGTTCAATTACTATTTCATTAAATTAAAAGGTAATAAAGTAATTCTGGACTATTTCTTTGATTATTTTGATCTTACGCTAACTAATTTTGGATACTTTTATAATTGTTAATTAAAAAGGTAACAAAGTTTTAAACCATTAATATAAAGATAATATTTCATTTAATACAACCGGTCAATTTTGTATTTATCACACAAGCATGACTAGCAAGAAGGGAATTAATTAAGGTGTGCAAGTTTGTACACTAGTGCCGAAACCTATAATTACTTTCATTTTCAGATAGAGAAAATATTAATAGGTAACAATTTCTAGAAGTTCAACAGTCTGAATTCATGTCCCTCTTCAACCAAAAAAAAAAAAAAAAAAAATTCATGCCCCTCTGCCCAATCCTTTATTTTTGAAAATATCAAAAATAAAACGCCTCTGCCTCCCTATTTAAAATTCCCCACTGGTACGCTGTCTCACCAACTCCTGGTACTCATCTATATAAACCCCTGGGAGTCTTAACTAAATCTTCACCACACTTCAATCACCACAACCCACATACAAGACAACTCATCAGTAAATCTAAATTACTTTTTTCCACCAAAGAAATCATGAGCTTTACATTCGAGATTGCTTCTGCAGCTCCGGCCCCACGCCTCTTCAAGGCGGCCGGCATCGACTGGCACAACCTGGCTCCCAAGATTGCCCCGGAAAAAATTGTTAGCGCTGCTATTTTGGAGGGTGAGGGCAGCGTTGGCAGTGTTAGGCAATTCAACTTTGGCGTTGGTAATAACCGTTCTTCTTGCCCTGACTATACACTTAGTGACTGTCTAAGCTGCTAAAACTTGAACACAAATTATTTGCAGCTTTGTTAATTACATTCTGGTGACAAATGTACCAGAACAGTCACAGTTTAATTTTAAAATTTATAAGAAAGAAATACTGCAGCACTATTAAAACTTAATACCAATGTCAATCTATTTTTTGTAAACTAACACGTTAATTTCCTTTTGTCATCTAAAAACATGTGTAGGTGCCCCTTTCAGCCATGTAAAGGAGCGCCTTGACTTCATAGACCTTGAGAACTTAGAGGCCAAGACTACCCTAATCGAGGGCGGTGGGCTCGGTGTCGTTCTTCAATCTGCTTCGACCCAAATCAAGGTCGAGCCTAAGGCCGGAGGCAGTGTGGTGAAAGTGACCGCCACCTATGTGCCGCTGCCTGGAGTGAACACTGAAGAGGAGGCCGAGAAGGCAAAGGCGACTTTCACCGAAGTTGTCAAGGGTTGTGAGGCATACCTCCTCGCCAATCCTGATGCTTACAACTAGATGCTTCTTATATATGATCAGTGTTTGTTTTGGTATTGTTAAGGTCATAAAGAATAAAACTGAAGGAGCTTTGCAGATAGGTCCTTTAGTGATTGTGTGGTTAATTAATTGAAGGTATATGTTTGTGAGGAAGAGCAGTTTCTTCTAGTTCTCTTTTTTTCCTCTTTTACAATTCAAACGGGTTTTTTATTTTAATAAAAAGTAAAAATGATTTGTATTGTACTATTGTGTCATTTTGTTGTATAAAAGAGGACATCATCGGAAAACAATTTCCATCAGTGTATCACTTGAGTCAGTTTCCTCATATCCTTTCTTTGATTTTTTTTTCCTCTAACTAATTTTATTGCCTATAGCAAGAGCTGCTCATAATAAAAATCAAGGTTCTAAATAGCGTTTATAGCGTCGTAGCGGGAAGGCTAAAAAAAAAGCTATAGCGAATAGCGTCGCTATAGCGGAAGCTATTCCAAATAGCGTTTTTTTTTTTTACATTTCGTATATTCAATATTTGTACTAAATATCAACATTATCTAAGGTCTCATAGAACAATAAATAACACCAAAGTAATTAAGAAATTATAATATTCATATTGAACCCGTATAAAGTCCAAATTGTGGTTCAAAATACCCATAGCAATATCATAAACTATCGATTTTTTCTATTAAAAATATCTTAAGTATCATGAATTCATGACATGATATATTTTTTTTTCTATTCAAATTTTAATTCCGGTTTGGACTTTTTTTCTATTCAAATTTCAATTTCTATTCCCAATTTCAAATTGATTTAATTGTAGCAAGTAGCAACAAATTCAATTTCGGTTTGAGATTTTTTTTATCTTTATTTAAAACCCATATAAATTGCTTAAAAATAAAAAATAAAAAAAAATCCATATTGTATAGCGCAAATAGCGCTGTAGCGGACCGCTATAGCGTTGTAGCGGCCGCTATAGCGGCCGTAGCGCAAATAGCGCATTTTGATGTCATAGCGTAGCGTTTGGGGTCCAAAAACGCTATAACGGCGCTATAGCGCGCTATTTGGAACACTGATAAAAATATATATATAATGAATAACCAATAAAAAAGAGAAATAGCTGCAAATTCAGATACATACTACAAGACACAATGTCAGGACGACAATTTAGATAGTGTGGCTTGTTATTTGGTATTCAAATGTTCTAAAGCACCATCTGCTGCTTTGCAAAGAGCAAATTAATATATAAATATAAAGATCAATGAAGAACCCCATGTTTAAACATGATTACATGATGCATTGTTCTAAAAAATCCAAATTTATATTACCGAGGAAAGACCCTTAAATTTCAATGAACTTAATTGGAAATAATTCACAAAAGAGTGTGTGATTAGCTAAGCTCTATGAAAAGGATTTTAAGCCCTTAAATTTTAAGGCTCTTTCATACTCTTCTAGTTATCTTTCATCTTATATTATATATCTTTCATCTTCTTCTAGATGTCTTTCGTCTTATATTGGTTGTCTTTCATCTTGTACTGGTTGTCTTTTATGTTCTATTAGTTGTGTTTCATCTTCTGCTGATTGTCTTTCATCTTTTACTAGTTGTATTTCATCTTCTTCTAATTATCTTTAATCTAGTATTAGATGTTTTGCAACTTCTGCTGGTTGTCTTTCATATATTACTAGTCATATTTCATATTATTCTAACTGTCTTTCATCTTGTACTGGTTGTCTTTCGTCTACTACTGGTATTTATTCTTATTATAGTTGTATTTCATATTCTTATAATAGTTTTTCATCTTCTACTGATTGCCTTTCATCTTCTTCTAGTTTTCTTCAATCCTCTTCTAGTTATTTTTCATCTCGTAGTAATTGTCTTTCATGTTGTACTGGTTGTCTTTCACATTTTACTGGTTGTCTTTCATCTACTAATAGTTGTATTTCATGTTCTTCTGGATGTATTTCATATTCTACTAGTTGTCTTTCATCTTCTCGTGATATTCATTCATCTTCTTCTAATTTTCTTTCATCTACTTCTAGTTATTTTTCATCTTCTTTAAGTTGTCTTTCATCTTGTACTGGTTATCTATCAACTTGTACTGTTTGTCTTTCATCTTTTACTGGTTGTCTTTCATATTCTTCTAGTTGTCATTTATATTCTTCTAGTTGTATTTCATCTTGTACTTGTTGTCTTTCATCTTCTTCTAGTTATTTTTTATCTTCTTATAGTTGTCATTCGTCTTATACTGGTTGTCTTTCATATTTCACTGGTTGTATTTTTCATCTTCTTCTAGTTGTATTTCATCTTGTATGTCTTTTATGTTTTACTGTTTGTTTCTCATCTTCTTCCAGTTGTTTTTCTTGTTCTACAAGTTGTCTTTCATGTTCTAATTGTCTTTCGTCTTGTACTAGTTGTCTTTCATGTTCTACTGCTATATTTCATCTTCTTCTAGTTGTTTTTCTTGTTTTACTAATTGTCTTTCAAATTCTACTTGTTGTATTTCATCTTCTTCTAGTTGTCTTTCTACTACTTATTGTTGTATTTCATCTTCTTCTTGTCTTTCATCTTGTACCGGTTGTTGATATCTCGCTTTCTTATCTATATTCCGACCAAATTTTGTACCAAAACCTGTGCCTAAAACTGTCAAATCGTGTTTTATTTAATTGAATATCTATAGAATGTGGTACTGCTGCGCATTTGTTCTTACTTTGCAGAAAATTGTGAAACCGAGGAAGAATATGGAATTCAAAGGTTTATATACGGTCCGTGTACCTGATGCGGACCGTACAACCCTCTGCTCGACCACAGACACGACCAGAACACCATCCACACGACCTGTATATGATACTGAAATTTCAGCACCTGAAATTAAAACAGTCATAGATTTTGACTCGTAACTCCGTTTTGGGTGTATGACCACTTTTTGAAAAGCTTGCGAGAAGATCTACAATCTGAGCCAAAGACACAGGCACACGGTCCGTACACATTTGTGTGCGGACCGTACCTTAACTGCCCAACCACACAGAGAGTTTCACGCAAGAGGCTAATGCAGGCATACGGTCCGTACACATTTGTGTGCGGACCATACACATAAAATCTGAAAATCCAAACTGGCAATGGAAACAGATGCCAGCTGGGGAGGTCGAAAAGGAAAGGCTTTAAGATGCAATTTTGGGCATTAAAAGGAGGAGATTGCAGACCTAAAGGGGACGGCTGGCTCTTGGGAGAAAAACTTAGCTTGGAGAAGAAGAAGAGAGGAGAAAAACGCAAGTTTTGAGACGAATCTTCATCTCTCTTCGAGTTTTGTCATGAACTTTCTTATTGCTACTTGTTTATTTTGCTTTTTGACTATGTTTGAGTAGACTTTTCTGTTTCTAGGTTTATGATGTAGTCGAATGCTTAGTTTTATTTGCTAGTTATTTTGAATTTGTGTTGAATCTTGTGATTGCTTGATTGTGTAGTATTTTATTGCTTAGTTGAAATTGTTTGAATTTGAATTGTTGATCCATTAAATGGAAGGCCTCATCTAGATGGAAATTGTATAACTTTGATATTCACTCGATCAAACTAAGTATTTGAGATAGGTTTGTGAACCGAAATGTGAAACCAAGAAGTAGCCAAGAGATGAACTTTTCCTCGTATCGAGAGATCGAGGATATCTTTAGTAAACCAACAAGTAACTTAGGATAATTAAGCCAACAAGCGAAAGTTGAGGTTTGAGAACCCTAAGAGGGAAGAAATTGAATCCCGTACCAAGTAATTAAGCCAACATGCGAGAGTTGAGGTCTAGGTACTTTGGTTTGGCCAATAGAACCCTGCATAGGAAACAACACAAAAACCAGTAGCTGTTATATCAACTCGAGGGCCACACGGCCCGTGTACATTACACACGGCTTATGATGAAAGTGCACGGACCGGTCACCTTGAAGCTGAGCTGAGATGAAATCAGAAACCCTAGGAACCCTTCTTTTTAATTATATTAAATCTGTTATAATCCATAAATTTTAAAATTTAGTTAATAGACTAATAATTAAAAATATACGACTAATTAAATTATTAGTCAAAGATTTTAAATTTAATAAAGATCAAATAACTAAACAGATAAATTAACCTATAAAAATTTGAGTATTTAAATCAACTAATAGTCTACATAGTTTTGTAGCAGGTTATTTAATATTAGATGAAATTATAAAATAATAAAGCGAATAGTCACACGAATTGCTAAACGAAAATTTCGTTGAATTTTAGTTACTAAATTAGTTACATAAACTAATTATTAGACCAATTAGTGTTATTAAACGAATGCTAGATTTAAATTGACGAAATTATTAAATCGAACTGCGATTGTGACACAAATGATTTCGAGCGTTAGATTCTGATCATCCGAAAAATTCGTATTGTTAAAACACAAAATTCGTAATTATTGTTACTCGAATGCAAATTTGCTTGGTGATTAAATTAAACAAGTTTAAATTCCCTCTTTAAAACAGCCATCTCAACCATTCAAATATGTTCTGCACAAATCTTAAAGCACACCCTTTTTCTTTCAATTCCTTCCTTCCTCTCCTTACTCTCACTGTCGCTGGGGGCCGCACCGTTCAAAGCTCCCTGCCTTCCTTTCCTCGCGCTGGGAGAAGAACTAAGGTTGGCGATATTTTTCTCTCTCCCGCGCGGCTGAGTTAATGCTCACCTGCCCGCGTCGCGTCGCTCTCGTACGAACGACGACTTGAGCGGCATTCCTGTCAGAGTGCTCTGAATCTCTTGACCGAAATCCTCCTTGCGCACTCTCTCTCTCCCGGGTATATATGCGCCTTTTTGCTCCCTCTCTCTCTCTCTCTCGGTGTGGGTTTTTGAATTTGGGTTGGTTTGAACTCTCATGTGCTGAGAACTCTTATCCCTCTTCTCTCTTTTCCGTTTTCCACTGATTATTGTTTATCAAGCCTAAAAAGGCTCTGATCGTGCTGGGGTTACGAATTTCCCTCGGATTTCCTTCCTGTGCTGCGAGCTTGTGCAAATTCGCGCTTTTCTGTTGATGTTCTGGTGGCCGGCCTGTGTTGAATTTCGAATCTGTCGAGAGGCTAGGCGCGAGAGAGTCACCTTGGTACCGACGAGCGCCGTCAATCGGGTAAGGCCCAGTATACCTTGTTTTTGTGATTAATTTTGGAGTAGGGCATGAAGCCGAGCCACCCCTTTTCTGACCTGTTTTCTGTGAATGCTTTGAATTGCTGTGATTTGGGGAATTTTGAATGGTGGCCGAGCCACCCTTTCTTTGAATTGATTCCTTGTGAAAGTTCGATAATGTCGTATGGCCGAGCCACCCCTTTTGATCTGTTCTGTGATGATTGTATGCCAATGTCTGGTTTTGTTTTTCTTGGTTTCTTGAGTTTTCTCGGTGCTGGTATGCACTGACAGTAACTGAGCTCGTGTATTTAGACCCAAATTTAAATGTTGCCTTGATGGAATTTTGGATTACAGCTTAGAATCGAATTGATAAATGTCGCGTGTGAGTTGTTGTTTTTCTCAACGCAATTACGTGAAATTTTAATGGGGAAATTCGGGAATATTACGGGGGAAAGTTTGCGACTGGTATTACGGCTCTGATATGATCGTACCACTGGTACCAGCCTTTAATGCCCTTACACCTTGCTGTTTTGTGGTATGGTCCGGTTACTGGTAAAATAAAAAGGGCATCAGCGACCCTCTCTGTTACCCCTCTGTTGATTATGGAAATTTGAGAAATTGAGATTTTAAAAGGGGGCCGGCCAATATGTGCATATAAAATACCATTAACTCTTTTAATTAATTATATAGGCTTTTAGGCCCAATCCGAAAAATAGTTCTTTATTTTAAATTGTATAAGAATTTAATTGGGCCTTGAATTAAAGTGATTGGATTTAGTCCAACGTTTTGATCGGGTTGTGCAAACCCAATGTACGATAGGTTAGAACATTAAATTAAAATAGTCTGATAGGTTAGAACATTAAATTAAAATAGTCATAGGCTAGATTGAAATTTACGAGATAGTAGGGATTTACTTTAGAGCATGGTTGGACCTTAGTTAAAAATAATTGAAGTAAAATATGGTTTAACAAATTAGGGTCTCGAGCCTCCTCTCGGTAGGCTCGACTCGAAGTCGTGACATTAATTAAAAGTGACCAAAATGAAAAGTGCAACTAAGTGATGTTTTAAATTCTTAAAAAGTCAAATTTAAAAGTCCAACTAAAAATCAGAAATTAACGTAAACTTGAAGATCGGGAGATGATTATACCAGCCCTGGATACAGTCGCCTCATAACATAATTTGAGCAGATACAATGGTCCGATTTGGGCACCGTATGATCCCGAAACACACTAAATTTAATCAATTTAAATTACATGGTAAATAGTTAATTTAGGATTAGCACATTTAAATTAGATTAAATTAGATTTAATTTAGTTAATTAGTTTATTTTGTAATAAAATTGGTAGTAACATTGTTATTTATTCTAAAAACTTAAAAGAAATTAAGTAACTAAATTAATTACGTACTTTTAATCTTATAAGTAATTAGAGTTTTTTTTAAAATACTTAGGAAATTTAATTAAAAACAGTTTTATCTTTAAATTAAAGGTTTACAAATAGAATAGTTACGCTTAATTAAATTAAACGGAGTTAGCCGTAAATACTTACGCTCAATCGGAACCGAGTCGGATCGACCGAGCCGATCGAACCGATTGAGTATTTTACCTCGTAATTGGCTAAGTAAATTCGAACGCGTGAGTAAAAGTAATAATACAAGGGGATTAAGGGTTACGATAATTGGTTTAGACTAATGGAATCACGTACGAATTTCAGGTCATCAGACCTATCTTGATCCCGATCCGTGGACCGACCCTGCTGACGGTTATACCGGAGCACACACGGACCCCGGAGAGGATTAGCGCACGCATCTTCAGCTAGCCTTACAGGTGTGGGATATCTGAATTATCTTTTTCGTGGCGTACTCTTACCAGTCGACCACTTGACCTGTCATTCGCACTTTAAATTATTAGATGCATTAGAGCATGTTTATCTTTCGAATTGTAATTAGAAATTGCATAAACCCCTTTCTAAATGAAGAATTTACTGCTTTAAATAGGAGTAGAGTAATTTAATTATAGGTTAGCTATATATATAGTTACTTAGGATATTACTTGTCCTCTTCTCGTAGAGGACAATATTATTAGTTTATAAACGATCATATGCATTGGTGAGAGCTGAGAAGAAGACCGAGTGACTGCGCTCCGGCTTGTTGGGATGGAACGAGTCGGGTCCGTAGCCATTGAGCTAATGGATCACTTGATCCCTTAGATGGTCTTTTAGGATATATATATTATATGCATAAACTTTGATTATATTCTTTTCGATTCATTTTACCATTACGTGCGGGCCGATCTCGAGCCCTGAGGCACGATACGATCCGGGATGTGATCCCTCCCCTACATTAGGAGCTACATGCCTAGAACGGCTTCCGCGGTCGCGGTGGCGCTTATATTTACTTTTCTGTACATGAGCCGATCTCGAGCTCTTTATTTTCCTATTGGTCTGGCCGGGCGGTAGAGTTCCGTCGTCTGCTCATGAGGAGACGGATTAACACATTCTTACGACTTGCATGTATGTTTTCTCCTATTTTATATGTTTGGTTGATGGATCGTTGTAGGCGAGATGATACTCAGAATTTAGATATACTCATCGGCGAGTGGGCTATACGTACAGGAGAGTTAATGCTCAATGTCACTAGGCATCGTGTATCATTAACTCCCTGCCCACAGTCCTTGAGCTGATATCTTATAGGACCGTTGGTCCGATTGGCACAGCACGGGGTGTTTACATTCTATCCGTACTATTACATACTAAATTCTACACACAGTACTCTTGTACTGGACTCCGCTTTGTTGTTATAATAATACTCTCTTTGATATTTTATTTCGGGGATTTTTGCATGTTGGCATGACAGGATAATCGCATCATATCATCTATTATATGTATTTTCCTTTTTATAGTTATCAAATTAGGACTACTATATTAAATCATGTGCATTTAAAAAGTTGCGACATTAAACTTACGTAGATTTAATATTAAAAGTGCTTTGACCGAAAGAAGATCCCTGAAGGGATAATTCTGGGTCACATACTGGGCATTTGTTTGCTCACCCACCTTTTGATGTGGGATTTTAGGTACAGAGTCTGGCGTTCCGCGGTAGGAGATGCCAGGAGCTGTTCCCGATGGCCACGCCACTTAATGTAATAGTATAGGGCTTTTGTTAGGGTTTGTTGGTCTCGAGACTTTTGTTTGTATCTCGGGGTCATAGATCATGTATCCCCTTTCAGTAGATCATGTTTTATATTTCTGTGGGTTGTATGGACTGATGTATTTATATTTATGTTTATTTATGGATTTATGACTGATGCTTGTTATATTAGTTGCTTCCGCTGTTTTTGTTTGATTGTCGAAATTGATTAGCCTTGCGTGTTTAATGATAAACACGAGGTGAGGACTGATCACACCTTAATCCGGAAATTCTGGTTTGGGGTGTGACATCCTTTGGGTGGTATCAGAGCCAGGTTTATCGTAATCCTTCGTGCGATAAACCAAATACCATTCGATAATACAAATATGAAGCAAAGTCGTAAATCGATAAATATTAATATAGATATATACGCAAGTCAAGCACTTATTCGATACCTTGAACGATTAGTTCACGTAATATCAACAATCGAAACCACCTTCTGATCTTACGATTCCCCATGATATAAGTTAAAATATATTCCCTCTTTATCCTATAGGTTTATACGATGGACGGCCGTCCCCGACACCGTCGTCAGCAGCGTAGGGCTGCATCTCAGCCACCAGAGGCTCACCCTGAGCTCTCGGTGGATACCGCTTCTTCCCGTCCTATAGTAGAGCGGGCTGCATCATCGCGGAGTGTGTCAGGCGCGTCACACGCGTCACGTGCATCCGGCGCGAGAGGCGTAGGAGGCGCAGGAGGCTCGAGAGGTGCAGGAGTCGGAGGAGGCGCAGGAGGCTCGAGAGGTGCAGGAGTCGGAGGAGGTGCAGGAGGCGCAGGAGGCTCAGGAGTTTCAGGGGGCGGACAGCCGCCTCCGCCTCCATACGGGATGGACCCACGAGAGTTCATGCGCGAGTTTTTCGCTGGGTTGGCCCAGACTGCGGGTCAGGGAGCTGGTGCGGGTCGCGCAGTAGTTGACCCATTTACTACGGCACACACCAGCTTCGTACGTCTACACACGCCTCGCTATGATGGGCGTGGTACCTACACAGCCGCTGAGGAGTGGCTTACGGCCGTACAGGAGACTCTTCGCCTCGCACGATCTCCTGAGGAGTTTCACACTGAGTTAGCGGCGACATTATTTGATGGCGATGCTAGACACTGGTGGACCACGCAGCAGCCTCAGTACGAGGGCGGTCCCAGCATTCCTTGGCGATGGTTTGCTGACGTCTTTCGTGCCCGTTTCATGGGCCGGGCACAGCTGCGGATTTTGAGACAGAGATTTGAGTCGCTCACTCAGGGCGGCCAGTCTGCGCGACAGTACGGTACTACGTTTATTAGCTTATCGCGATACGCGCCCGACTTAGTGGCGGATCCACAGGATCGACGCCTACGTTTCATCGAGGGCCTCCAGCCTGCGCTGGCATGCCACATGGCAGGCTATTCGAGCACGACTATCGAGTCCTTGATGGACAGTGCGGAGTTACTGGAGAGACTTCAGCAGCGCAGTGTCCGACCTCGGACGGATATCGTCACATCCCCGGGTCGAGGTCGAGGCGCGCCATCTCAGCAGGGTGTGAGATATACCCCGACTCAGCCGTCCCGCAGTCTTGCAGGACCATCAGTTCCTCGTTCCGGCGCTTGCTTCATCTGTCAGGCCACTGATCATTGGGCGAACGCCTGTCCACGCAAGGCAGGCGGTAGCCAGTTACCTAGTATAGCTACTACAGGAGGACGAGGTATGTTGCCACCCCGCAGCAGCGGTGGCAGCAACACCCAGCGGGGTGGGAGATTCGGGTCCGGGTCAGGACGAGGGCCTGCAGGCGGCCCACAGACGGGTCGCGACTCTGCACGCGTACATGCTACCATCGGGGAGGAGATTTCCGCGAGTGAGACCCCCGAGGGAGAGCCATTACCTGGACCTCCCCCTACAGGTGCTGAGATTCACGAGGACGTTGATCTCATCACAGGTACTTTATTTATATCAGGTTGTCCCGCGTATGTACTTATCGACACGGGGGCTAGTCACTCCTTCGTGTCACTAGCGTTCGTGAGTACCCACGAGTGGTCCACCGAGGCTAGGACTCGGGCCATGGAAGTACAAACGCCTTTAGGAAAGCAAGTCCTAGTAGATAGGATTTGCAAGGACCGCAAGGTCCGAATCGCCGACAGGGACCTAGCAGCAGACCTTATCGTATTAGACATGCGAGACATTGACGTTCTTTTAGGTTTAGATTGGTTGAGCACGCACCACGCTATAGTTGATTGCGAGCGACACACCGTACGATTCGGTCGCCCGAACGAGGTATCCTTCGTCTTCCGAGGGAGGAAACCAGGAGTCGGGTTCCCTATTATATCGGCACTCCAGGCGAGTCACCTGATTACCGCAGGGTGTAGCGCGTATCTCGCAGCCGTAGTTATGACTGAGAGTACAGATCGAGACTTACGCAGTGTATCGATTGTGAGCGAGTACCCTGATGTATTCCCAGAGGAGCTACCTGGGATGCCTCCGGAGCGAGACGTCGAGTTTTGCATCGAGCTACAGCCCGGTACGACTCCAGTTGCGAGGGCCCCCTACCGTATGGCACCTGCTGAGCTTAGAGAGCTCAAGGTGCAGCTTGAGGACCTTCTGGAGAAGGGATTTATACGACCGAGCACATCGCCTTGGGGAGCCCCCGTCCTCTTCGTGAGAAAGAAGGACGGATCTTTACGTCTCTGCATCGACTATCGAGAGTTGAACAAGTGCACGGTGCCCAACCGGTATCCATTACCGCGCATCGACGACTTGTTCGACCAGCTACAGGGTTCACAGGTATATTCTAAGATCGATCTACGATCCGGATATCACCAGATGCGGATTCGGACGAGCGACGTTCCGAAAACGGCATTCCGGACCCGATACGGACACTATGAGTTTCGAGTCATGTCCTTTGGACTGACAAACGCACCGGCATACTTCATGAGCCTCATGCACACGGTGTTTACGGACTTCCTGGACTCATTCGTTGTAGTCTTTATCGATGATATATTGATCTACTCGCGGAGTCAGGAGGAGCACGCCATGCACTTACGGAGAGTTCTAGAGCGTCTTAGAGAGCATCGGCTATACGCCAAGTTCTCGAAGTGCGACTTCTGGATCGAACGGGTGGATTTTCTTGGTCACGTGATATCGAAAAATGGACTAGCGGTGGATCCGCAAAAGATAGAGGCCGTCACCGAGTGGAGACGACCCGAGAGCGTCACCGAGGTTCGTAGTTTTCTAGGGTTAGCTGGTTACTATAGACGATTTGTGGAGGGATTTTCACGTATTTCTCGACCATTGACACAGCTACTACAGAAAGGAGTCAAGTACGAGTGGACCCCTGAGCGCGAGAGTAGTTTCGAAGAGCTCAAACGTCGTCTTGTCACCGCACCGATCCTAGCGATGCCCAGGTCCGGTGTGGAGTATACAGTTTATGCGGATGCCTCTCGATTCGGTTTAGGTTGTGTATTGATGCAGGAGGGTCACGTTATCGCATACGCCTCGAGACAGCTCCGTACTCACGAACGGAACTATCCCACGCATGACTTAGAGTTGGCGGCTGTGATTTTCGCATTGAAAATCTGGCGTCACTACCTATATGGCGATAAGTGCAAGATCTACACGGATCACAAGAGCCTTAAGTACGTCTTCACGCAGAAGGAACTCAACCTTAGGCAACGAAGGTGGCTCGAGCTGATGAAAGACTACGACTTGGAGATCTTGTATCATCCAGGTAAGGCCAATGTAGTTGCGGACGCCTTGAGTCGCAAGGGTCAGGTTAACCTGGCTGCGATGATCACGCGACAGCACCACTTACTCGAGGACATGCGACGTCTCGATCTGTGGGTATCCCCATCCGAGGAGCTGAGAGGCGAGACTAGCGACAGCCAGGAATTGATGGTGGCCTCTTTAGTAGTACGACCTACACTGACCGACGATATACGACTAGCTCAGAGTAGCGACTTCCGACTTGTGAGGATTCGTGCCACGGTCACATCTGGACAGCGTACGCCGTTTAGAGTAGATGCCGAGGGTGCATTGAGATTCGGTGACAGATTGTGCGTACCCGATACAGCTTCCTTAAAGGACAAGATCCTTAAGGAAGCTCACGACTCTGTTTACGCCATCCACCCTGGCGAGACGAAGATGTATCAAGACCTCAAGGGCTACTATTGGTGGAGAAACATGCGCCGAGAGATCGCACGATTCGTGGCCAAATGTTTGACCTGCCAAAAGGTGAAAGCCGACCGTCAGAGACCACCGGGACTCATCCAGCCGCTGGAGAAATCGACCCGAAAGTTTGACATTGTCACGATGGATTTCGTGACAGGATTACCTAGGACTAGGTCGAGAGACGACGCGATATGGGTCATAGTCGATACTTTGACCAAAGTGGCACACTTCATCGCCTTTCGACACGGCTTGACAGGGGAGGAGATGGCCATGCTTTATATGGCACAGCAGTACAAATTCCATGGAGTTCCGACCAAGATTATATCCGATCGCGATCCTAGGTTTACCTCGCGTTTTTGGCAGAGCTTCCACGAGGCTCTCGGGACTGATATAGTATTTAGCACGGCTCATCACCCCCAGACAGACGGACAGTCTGAGCGCACGATACAGACACTGGAGGACATGCTACGCTCATGTGCACTCACGATGCGAGGCGACTGGACAGATCATTTGCACATGGCAGAGTTCTCATATAACAGTAGTTACCACGCGAGCATCGGCATGTCACCGTTCGAGGCGTTATACGGACAGCGGGTTCGTACCCCTGTGTGCTGGGGACCTACTAGCACCTTCCGCCCTACCGTACCCCAGTTGATCGAGGAGTGTACGGATAAGGTGCGGATTATTCAAGATCGGCTAAAGACGGCCCAGGATCGCCAGAGAAAGTACGCGGACCCAAAGCGTCGAGATTTCAGCATGGAGGTCGGCGAGCATGCACTTTTACGAGTATCTCCACGCAAGGGAGTCATGAGATTCGGGGTCAAGGGTAAGTTGGCACCGCGATACATTGGCCCATTCATGATTCTCGAGCGAGTCGGTCGCACCGCATACCGACTTGCATTGCCACCGTCCCTCGCTGGCGTGCACGATGTATTTCACGTATCCCAGCTACGGCGTTACGTGCGGAGCGACGCACACGTGTTAGATTACGAGCCGTTACAGGTCGAGTCGGATCTGACATACGAGGCACGTCCGATACGCATTTTGGATGTACAGGAGACAGAGCTGCGACGTCGAGTCATTCGCCGGGTGTTAGTGCAGTGGGAGTATCACACTCCCCGCGAGGCTACTTGGGAGCTAGAGGACGAGATGCGAGCGCGATACCCGGAGCTATTCGTTCCAGTGGAGTAGTCTTGACAGTTCGGGACGAACTTTTTATTAGGGGGGGAGAATGTTATAATCCATAAATTTTAAAATTTAGTTAATAGACTAATAATTAAAAATATACGACTAATTAAATTATTAGTCAAAGATTTTAAATTTAATAAAGATCAAATAACTAAACAGATAAATTAACCTATAAAAATTTGAGTATTTAAATCAACTAATAGTCTACATAGTTTTGTAGCAGGTTATTTAATATTAGATGAAATTATAAAATAATAAAGCGAATAGTCACACGAATTGCTAAACGAAAATTTCGTTGAATTTTAGTTACTAAATTAGTTACATAAACTAATTATTAGACCAATTAGTGTTATTAAACGAATGCTAGATTTAAATTGACGAAATTATTAAATCGAACTGCGATTGTGACACAAATGATTTCGAGCGTTAGATTCTGATCATCCGAAAAATTCGTATTGTTAAAACACAAAATTCGTAATTATTGTTACTCGAATGCAAATTTGCTTGGTGATTAAATTAAACAAGTTTAAATTCCCTCTTTAAAACAGCCATCTCAACCATTCAAATATGTTCTGCACAAATCTTAAAGCACACCCTTTTTCTTTCAATTCCTTCCTTCCTCTCCTTACTCTCACTGTCGCTGGGGGCCGCACCGTTCAAAGCTCCCTGCCTTCCTTTCCTCGCGCTGGGAGAAGAACTAAGGTTGGCGATATTTTTCTCTCTCCCGCGCGGCTGAGTTAATGCTCACCTGCCCGCGTCGCGTCGCTCTCGTACGAACGACGACTTGAGCGGCATTCCTGTCAGAGTGCTCTGAATCTCTTGACCGAAATCCTCCTTGCGCACTCTCTCTCTCCCGGGTATATATGCGCCTTTTTGCTCCCTCTCTCTCTCTCTCTCGGTGTGGGTTTTTGAATTTGGGTTGGTTTGAACTCTCATGTGCTGAGAACTCTTATCCCTCTTCTCTCTTTTCCGTTTTCCACTGATTATTGTTTATCAAGCCTAAAAAGGCTCTGATCGTGCTGGGGTTACGAATTTCCCTCGGATTTCCTTCCTGTGCTGCGAGCTTGTGCAAATTCGCGCTTTTCTGTTGATGTTCTGGTGGCCGGCCTGTGTTGAATTTCGAATCTGTCGAGAGGCTAGGCGCGAGAGAGTCACCTTGGTACCGACGAGCGCCGTCAATCGGGTAAGGCCCAGTATACCTTGTTTTTGTGATTAATTTTGGAGTAGGGCATGAAGCCGAGCCACCCCTTTTCTGACCTGTTTTCTGTGAATGCTTTGAATTGCTGTGATTTGGGGAATTTTGAATGGTGGCCGAGCCACCCTTTCTTTGAATTGATTCCTTGTGAAAGTTCGATAATGTCGTATGGCCGAGCCACCCCTTTTGATCTGTTCTGTGATGATTGTATGCCAATGTCTGGTTTTGTTTTTCTTGGTTTCTTGAGTTTTCTCGGTGCTGGTATGCACTGACAGTAACTGAGCTCGTGTATTTAGACCCAAATTTAAATGTTGCCTTGATGGAATTTTGGATTACAGCTTAGAATCGAATTGATAAATGTCGCGTGTGAGTTGTTGTTTTTCTCAACGCAATTACGTGAAATTTTAATGGGGAAATTCGGGAATATTACGGGGGAAAGTTTGCGACTGGTATTACGGCTCTGATATGATCGTACCACTGGTACCAGCCTTTAATGCCCTTACACCTTGCTGTTTTGTGGTATGGTCCGGTTACTGGTAAAATAAAAAGGGCATCAGCGACCCTCTCTGTTACCCCTCTGTTGATTATGGAAATTTGAGAAATTGAGATTTTAAAAGGGGGCCGGCCAATATGTGCATATAAAATACCATTAACTCTTTTAATTAATTATATAGGCTTTTAGGCCCAATCCGAAAAATAGTTCTTTATTTTAAATTGTATAAGAATTTAATTGGGCCTTGAATTAAAGTGATTGGATTTAGTCCAACGTTTTGATCGGGTTGTGCAAACCCAATGTACGATAGGTTAGAACATTAAATTAAAATAGTCTGATAGGTTAGAACATTAAATTAAAATAGTCATAGGCTAGATTGAAATTTACGAGATAGTAGGGATTTACTTTAGAGCATGGTTGGACCTTAGTTAAAAATAATTGAAGTAAAATATGGTTTAACAAATTAGGGTCTCGAGCCTCCTCTCGGTAGGCTCGACTCGAAGTCGTGACATTAATTAAAAGTGACCAAAATGAAAAGTGCAACTAAGTGATGTTTTAAATTCTTAAAAAGTCAAATTTAAAAGTCCAACTAAAAATCAGAAATTAACGTAAACTTGAAGATCGGGAGATGATTATACCAGCCCTGGATACAGTCGCCTCATAACATAATTTGAGCAGATACAATGGTCCGATTTGGGCACCGTATGATCCCGAAACACACTAAATTTAATCAATTTAAATTACATGGTAAATAGTTAATTTAGGATTAGCACATTTAAATTAGATTAAATTAGATTTAATTTAGTTAATTAGTTTATTTTGTAATAAAATTGGTAGTAACATTGTTATTTATTCTAAAAACTTAAAAGAAATTAAGTAACTAAATTAATTACGTACTTTTAATCTTATAAGTAATTAGAGTTTTTTTTTTTAAAATACTTAGGAAATTTAATTAAAAACAGTTTTATCTTTAAATTAAAGGTTTACAAATAGAATAGTTACGCTTAATTAAATTAAACGGAGTTAGCCGTAAATACTTACGCTCAATCGGAACCGAGTCGGATCGACCGAGCCGATCGAACCGATTGAGTATTTTACCTCGTAATTGGCTAAGTAAATTCGAACGCGTGAGTAAAAGTAATAATACAAGGGGATTAAGGGTTACGATAATTGGTTTAGACTAATGGAATCACGTACGAATTTCAGGTCATCAGACCTATCTTGATCCCGATCCGTGGACCGACCCTGCTGACGGTTATACCGGAGCACACACGGACCCCGGAGAGGATTAGCGCACGCATCTTCAGCTAGCCTTACAGGTGTGGGATATCTGAATTATCTTTTTCGTGGCGTACTCTTACCAGTCGACCACTTGACCTGTCATTCGCACTTTAAATTATTAGATGCATTAGAGCATGTTTATCTTTCGAATTGTAATTAGAAATTGCATAAACCCCTTTCTAAATGAAGAATTTACTGCTTTAAATAGGAGTAGAGTAATTTAATTATAGGTTAGCTATATATATAGTTACTTAGGATATTACTTGTCCTCTTCTCGTAGAGGACAATATTATTAGTTTATAAACGATCATATGCATTGGTGAGAGCTGAGAAGAAGACCGAGTGACTGCGCTCCGGCTTGTTGGGATGGAACGAGTCGGGTCCGTAGCCATTGAGCTAATGGATCACTTGATCCCTTAGATGGTCTTTTAGGATATATATATTATATGCATAAACTTTGATTATATTCTTTTCGATTCATTTTACCATTACGTGCGGGCCGATCTCGAGCCCTGAGGCACGATACGATCCGGGATGTGATCCCTCCCCTACATTAGGAGCTACATGCCTAGAACGGCTTCCGCGGTCGCGGTGGCGCTTATATTTACTTTTCTGTACATGAGCCGATCTCGAGCTCTTTATTTTCCTATTGGTCTGGCCGGGCGGTAGAGTTCCGTCGTCTGCTCATGAGGAGACGGATTAACACATTCTTACGACTTGCATGTATGTTTTCTCCTATTTTATATGTTTGGTTGATGGATCGTTGTAGGCGAGATGATACTCAGAATTTAGATATACTCATCGGCGAGTGGGCTATACGTACAGGAGAGTTAATGCTCAATGTCCCTAGGCATCGTGTATCATTAGCTCCCTGCCCACAGTCCTTGAGCTGATATCTTATAGGACCGTTGGTCCGATTGGCACAGCACGGGGTGTTTACATTCTATCCGTACTATTACATACTAAATTCTACACACAGTACTCTTGTACTGGACTCCGCTTTGTTGTTATAATAATACTCTCTTTGATATTTTATTTCGGGGATTTTTGCATGTTGGCATGACAGGATAATCGCATCATATCATCTATTATATGTATTTTCCTTTTTATAGTTATCAAATTAGGACTACTATATTAAATCATGTGCATTTAAAAAGTTGCGACATTAAACTTACGTAGATTTAATATTAAAAGTGCTTTGACCGAAAGAAGATCCCTGAAGGGATAATTCTGGGTCACATACTGGGCATTTGTTTGCTCACCCACCTTTTGATGTGGGATTTTAGGTACAGAGTCTGGCGTTCCGCGGTAGGAGATGCCAGGAGCTGTTCCCGATGGCCACGCCACTTAATGTAATAGTATAGGGCTTTTGTTAGGGTTTGTTGGTCTCGAGATTTTTGTTTGTATCTCGGGGTCATAGATCATGTATCCCCTTTCAGTAGATCATGTTTTATATTTCTGTGGGTTGTATGGACTGATGTATTTATATTTATGTTTATTTATGGATTTATGACTGATGCTTGTTATATTAGTTGCTTCCGCTGTTTTTGTTTGATTGTCGAAATTGATTAGCCTTGCGTGTTTAATGATAAACACGAGGTGAGGACTGATCACACCTTAATCCGGAAATTCTGGTTTGGGGTGTGACAAAATCCAAATCAAAGTTTATTTTACTGATTTGAATTATGTTACTGAACTGTTAAGGACACGTAATACCCCAAAACAACCTTTGCAGACTTCTAGAATCTCTGTAGTTTAAGTAAAGTTCGGTAATTGTCAAACCGTCCCTGTGATCGATACCCGACAATATACTATACGATAGGACTGTGCACTTGCAGTCTGAACCAAGAGTGTATTTAAGGTTTAAAAGGTACAGTTTACTGTACTGAAACTTTGTGCATTAACTTTTGGTGCAACAGTTGTCTTTAATATTCTACTGGTTGTATTTCATCTTCTTATAGTTGTCATTCATCTTGTACTGGTTGTATTTCATCTTATACTGGTTGTCATCCATGTTCTACAGGTTGTCTTTAATTTTCTACTGGTTGTCTTTCTTTTTCTACCTGTTGTTTTTAATCTTCCTCTTGTTGTATTTCGTCTTTTACATTTTGTTTTTCATCTTGTATTAGTTGTCTTTCATGTTCTACTGCTTATCTTTCATCAACTACTCGTCGTATTTCATATTCTCTGAATTGTCATTCATATTCTTCTAGTTGTCTTTCATCTAGTGCTGGTTGTCTTTCTTTTTCTACCGGTTGTCTTTCATCTTCCTCTAGTTGTTTTTTGTCTTGTACTGGTTGTCTTTCATCTTGTACTGATTGTATTTCATATTGTACTTGTCACACCCCAAACTGGGAATTCCAGATTAAGGTGTGATCAGTCCTCGCCTCGTGTTTATTAATCATTAAACACGCAAGGCTAATCAAATACCAAAATCAAATAAAAGCAGCAGAAGCAATATAAAGTAAACAAACATCAGTCATAAATCTATAAATAAACATACACATATAGCGTCCATACAATCCACACCATAAAATAACATAAGCTAATGAAAGGGATACATAATCTAACGAGATCGATGTATAGACAAAAATCATCGGACTCCTAATCCTAATCAAAAGGGTCCTATAATCGAACATCAAACGGCATGGTCCTCGGGGACAGCTCCTGGCATCCCAAGCTGCGATACGCCAGTCTCTGTACCTAAAACCCACGAAAACAACGTGTGGGGTGAGCGACTAATCGCCCAGTATGTGACCCAGAATTACCCTTTCAGGGATCCTCTTAGTCTAAGCACATTTAATGGTAACCTACGTAAAAATGGGTACTTCATACTTTTAAATGCACATGCTTTATTATATATTTAAATAACCTACCATAATATCTACAAAAGAAAATACATATAATATATGAGATGAATGCTATTATCCTATCATGACAACATGCAAAATTTCTCAAATAAAAATACAAGGAGGATATAATATAGTATTCAAATCGGAGTCCAATACTGAGGTACTGTGTGTACAAAGTCTAATATAAATAATAATACGGATAAAGTTAACACCCCGTGTTGTGCCAATCGGACCAGAAGTCCCATAAGATATTAGTTCAAGGACTGTGGGCATACACGATGCCTAGTGACATCGAGCATTGACTCACAAGAGTATAAGCCCATTCGCCGATGAATATATCTCAATCCGTGTGTTTTCCTTACTCTAGAACGATTCATCATCTAAACATATCCAATAGGAGAAATCATACAATGCAATGCGTAAAATCAGTTAATCCGTTTCCTTATGAGCAGAGACGGAACTCCACTGCCTAGCCAGACCAATGGGAAGGGCTCATGTCCGGCCCCGTGCAATAAAAATAAATCTGCCACCGCAACCGCAGAAGCCGTACTAGGCATGTAGCTCCTAATGTAGGGGAGACCAAGCTCGAATCGTTTCCGTGCCTCTAGGCTCAAGTCCGGCCCGCACATAATGGTAAAATGAATCAAAAAATAGTATATAGTTCCAAATGAATACATATAATATTTCTCTAATAAGACCTCCAAAGGAATCAAGTGATTCCCTGGCCCAATGCCCAACAAGACGCCTCGCACCCCATCCTACGAGACGGAACGCAGACATTATGCTCGCTTTATAAAAGTACTATTGTCCTCTACGATAAGAGGACAAATAATAACCCTAACTATTTATATAATCTACAATTAAATTACTCTACTCCTAATAAGCGATAAATTTTCATTTAGAAGGGCTTATGCAATTACTAATTACAATTTGGAAATTTAAACATGCTCTAATGCATCTAAATAAATTTAAGTGCAAATGACAGGTCAAGTGGTTGACTGGTGAGAGTACACCACAAAAAAGTAATTCAAATATCCCACACCTATAAAGCTAGCTGAAGACGTGGGCACTAATCACCTCCGTACTCCGCGTGCTCCGCGTATGCTCCGTTATAACCGTTAGCAGGGTCGGTCCACGGATCAGGATCGAAATAGGTCTAATGATCTGAAATTCGTAACGTAAACTAATGAGAATCGAACTAATTATCGTAACCCCTGCTACCATTGTTTTATTATTTATAAACTTTTAATTTGAAGATAAATTGTGTTAATTAAATTTCCCTAAGTATTTTAAAAGAAATCCTATTCACTATATAAGAGTAAAACTGAAACACGTAATTAAATTATTAAGTTAGTATTGTGATAATTAATCACGTTTAGGTGTTCGAAATTGTAAAAGTAATTATTTTACTTAATTTCTTTAATGGTTCAACTTAATTTATTCCTAAGTACGTATATAAATAAAATATGTCACTAACCAATTTTTAAATAATCGAAATGATACGAAAATTACTAATACAATATATTTTATACCTCTTGTAAATTCTTTAAATACTTATAATATCTTTTGCTAATTTTATTACTAAATACAATAAATAAGGTAATTACTTAACTAAATTAAATCTAATTTAAATGTGCTAATCCTAACTAACTATTGTTGGGACTTTTAATTTTGGTGTGTTTCGAGATCATATCGTGTCCTGCCGAATAATCTAGTATATGCTCATAGTATGTCATGAGTCATCAATACAGGACTAATCTAATCATCTCCCGAGCTTTAAGTGAAAACTTCGGATCGAGCCAAACCAAATGGAGGCTCGAGACCTGAAGTAATTTATCCAATTTTATTTCACTTATTTCATTGCAAAAGCCCACTTTTAAATCCTCTTTTTATTTCTTTCATTCAATTTCGGCCAAGCCTACAAAGAAACCATGGCCTAAGCCTCCCTTCCAAATTTAAGCACTAAGCCCAAATTCACAAGAGGCCCAAACCCTAATTTAATTAAAAGCCAAGCCCAAACCAAAAATAAAAATTTAAGCTCCTTTTAAATTTCCAACAGCCACGGCACAAATAAAATTCAGATTTCACTATTTTGCACATAGGCCCTCATAATTTCCAAACATCATCCAAGGCCTAAATAATTACTCACAGCCCCCTTAATTTAATTTATTTATGTTCGGGTCCCTGTTAGTTCAAGGCCGATAAAAACACAATTCAAACTAACAATACCAGTAGCCTCACTGGGCTGTGCCTAATGGTACAAAGCATCACAACCAACACAGCAGCAAGGTAACAAAATCAGCTCCACACCACAGCACTGCAAAACAAGAGAATAGGCACAATCAGGCCAGCACATGAACAAGACACAATCGGGTCAGCACACAGGAACCAGCAAAACAGCCCCAACAAAGCACACAAATCAACAAACCAGCACAGCCATACCCATTGCAAACCCACAAGACACGAAGGCCTTCAAAATAAATGATATCTCACAAACTTATCTATATTCCGACCCATATTTTGTACCAAAACCTGTGTTTAGAACTGTCAAATCGTGTTTATTTCATTGAATATCTATAGAATATGGTACTACTGTGCATTTGTTCTTACTTTGCAGAAAACGGGCGAAACCGAGGAAGAATATGGAATTTGAAGGTTTATATACGGTCCGTGTACCTTCTTATGCGGACCGTACAACCCTCTGCCCGACCACAGACACGACCAGGACACCAATCTCAGCACCTGAAATTAAAACGGTCATAGATTTTGACTCGTAACTCCGTTTTAAGTGTATAACCACTTTTCGGAAAGCTTGCGAGAAGATCTACAATCTGAGCTAGAGACACAGGTACACGGTCCGTGTAGAATTCCACACGGGCCGTGTCAAGCATTTCCGGAAACAGATTTAGAATTTGGAAACAAGGCTAATTGATGGAAGGTCGGCCAGAAAAGCATATAAGCGGGATTTCTTGCACCAGAGGGGTATTCTGGAGCAGAGAGGCATTTGCTAGGGTTTGGCCTTGACGGCTTTGGCTTGGAGACGAAGTTGAGAAGCGAAAGACGCGAGTTTTCGACGGATCTTCATTGTTCTTCGAGTTTTTCTATGAACTCCTTTATCTTTATTTGTTTTATTTGCTTTTTAATCATGTTAGAGTAGACTTTTAGTTTCTAGGGTTGTGATGTAATCGAATGTTTTGTTTTGCATGTTAGTTATTGGATTCCTTTGTTGAAATTTGTGTTTACTTGATTGTGTTTGATTTAATTGCTTAGTCTAAGTTGTTTGATTTTTATTGGTTTACCACTAGATGAATGCGCACATCTAGAAGGTATTGGCCCTTATAATTTCTCAACCAAACTAAGTACATGAGGTAGGATTAGTGATCCGGAAGGTGAAACCAAGTAGTAGCCGACATATGAACATTTCCTCATATCGACGGAATGAGGTTACCTTTAGTATACCAAACAAGCAACTAGGTAATTCAGACCAATATACGACAGTTGAGGTCTAGAACCCGACGAGGGCACATATTGCAATTCCATACCAAGTTAATGAACCAACAGACGACAGTTGAGGTTTAGGAACATTAGGTCTGGTCAGTAGAACCCTACACAAAGGAACAACACTAAGAAACAATAACTGCTGCATTCACTCGAGGGCCGCACGGACCGTGTACGACAGTACCCGGCCCATGTACATTGGACACGGCCCGTGTAGGACACTACACGGACCGGGTACCTCGAGGCAAAACTGAGATGAAGTCATAACCCTGGAAACGCCTTTTACTTCTTATTTAAACCAAGTTGATTTACTTTCTTGCATTTAATTACTGTCATTGAATTGTTAGGAACTATAAAAACCAAAACCAACCTTTTCCAACTTCTAGTCTTTATCTAATTTAGGTAGAAATCTAGTTAAGACTTGAACCGTCCCTTTGATCGATACCCGAATTTATACTACTCGATAGGATTGTATACTTGCAGTCTGAACCGAAAAGTGTATTGAAGGTTAAAAAGTGCAGTTTACTGTACTGAAACTTTGTACTATACCTTTTGGTGTAACAATAAAGAAAAAGGCTCAAGGCCGCAGGTCAAAGGCACAGCCACCAAATAGAAACAAGGCGCAAGGCCACAGGTCAAGCAAGAAGGCACGAAGGCCACAGATCAAGGCAACAGCCACAAGCCACAAGGCAAAAATCCAAGCAAAAAGGGTCAAAATTACCGAGTGAAGAGCAAACCACACGGTCCGTGTTGCTCGGTCGGTTCCGAGGAAAGGCGCCTCGCCTCCGACCGTCAAATGAAAAAGCCACCCGTTCAACACCACACTGTGCCAAGTACACTAGCTAGCACCGCACCATAAGCCCAAGCAACAACCAAACAACCCGGTTCTCGGCACAAATCACACCCACAGAAACAAATCACAAAATCGCAACAACCCAACAGCCAAGGAAAAGTCCAAATGTCACCAGTGGTAAAAAGGCGAGAGAGAGAGAAATTTGTATTTCTTTGCAACAGAGAGGAAGACGGAGGGTGAGAGGGAGTAGGGTCCGGAGACAGAGAGAGAAACAGGGGAGAAAAAGAGAGAAAGAGCGGAGGGAAAGTGAAAGAGAGAAAGGGAGTGGGGGGTCTGTCACCAGAGAGAGAGAGAGAGGTGAATATAGGGTAAGGGGTCCGGATCCGAAAAATAATTTCAAAACAATTCTCAAGTTTCAAGTCCGATCTGGTGTGGCCAACGGTGTAGCAAGCAAGAATACAAATTTGAAATTTAAGTCATTAATACTTATCATGGATCCTTGTTCCTTTAATTGTTTTAATTAACTTGTTAATTGTTAGTTGATTAAAATTAGATTATCTATCTTATAGATATTCTGATAATTATTTTAAAATTTGAAAATTCTTTATTTGTCTTAACTAAACTTTTAATTAGTCGTAAATTCTAATTATTAGGTAGATTAATTGTATTTAGAAATACGGAATATAACAGTACTAGTTTTTTTTCATGTTCTACTAGTTTTTTTTCATCTTCTTCTAGTTGTATTTTGTCTTCTTTGTGTTGTTTTTCATTTTGTACTGGTTGTCTTTCATGTTCTACCATTGTATTTCGACTTCTTCTAGTTGTCCTTAATCGTCTTCTTGTTTTCTTTCATCTTTTTCTAGTTGTTTTTCATGTTCTTTTAGTTGTCCTACACCTTGTACTGCTTGTCTTCCATGTTATACAGGTTGTCTTTCATGTTCTACTGATTGCCTTTCATTTAATACTGACTGCATTTTATCTTCTTCTAGTTGTATTTTATATTCTTCTAGTTGTCTTTCATCTAGTACTGGTTATATTTCATCTTCTTGTATTAGTTGTCTTTCATCTTGTATTGGTTGTCTTACATGCTTTAATGGTTGTTGTTCATGTTCTATTAGTTGTGTTTCATCTTTTGTTGGTTGTCTTTTATCTTTTTCTAGTATTTCATCTTCTTCTAGTTGTCTTTCACCTATTATAAGATGTCATTCAACTTGTGCTGGCTGTCTTTCATGTTCTACAAATATGTCTTTCATCTACTACTGGTCGTATTTCATATTCTTCTAGTTGTCTTTCAGCTTGTACTGGTTGTCTTTCGTCTACTACTAGTTATATTTCATCTTATTCTAGTTGTATTTCATATTCTTATAATTGTCTTTCACCTTTTCTACTAATGTTTTTCACCTTCTTCTAGTTTTCTTTAATCTTCTTCTGGTTGTTTTTACGTTTTACTGTTTGTCTTTCATCCACTAATAGTTGTATTTCATGTTCTAGTTGTCTTTCATCTTCTCTTGGTTGTCATTCATCTTCTTCTAGTTTTCTTCCATTTACTTCTAGTTGTCTTTCATCTTCTTTGATTTGTCTTTCATCTTGTACTGGTTGTATGTTTTTCATCTTCTTCTAGTTGATTTTCATCTTGTACTTGTTGTCTTTCATTTTGTATTGGTTGTCTTTCATGTTCTACTGGTTGTATTTTTCATCTTCTTCTAGTTGTATTTAATCTTTTCTGATTGTCTTTCATCTTGCACTGGTTGTCTTTCATCTTGTACTAGTTGTTTTAGTTGTCATTCGTCTTGTACTGGTTGTCTTTCATCTTGTACTAGTTGTCTTTCATGTTCTACTGGTTCTATTTCATCTTCTTTTAGTTGTTTTTCATGTTCTACTTGTTGTATTTCATCTACTATTGGTTGTATTTCATATTCTCCTAATTCTTCTAGTTGTCTTTCATCTTGTTGTCTTTCTTTTTCTATCGGTAGTGTTTCATCTTCCTCTAGTTGTCTTTTGTCTTTTACTGGTTGTCTTTCATCTTGTAGTGGTTGTATTTCATATTGTACTGGTTGTCTTACATGTTCTACTTGTTTTATTTCATCTTCTTCTAGTTGTATTTCGTCTTCTTCGTCTTGTCTTTCATCTTGTACTGGTTGTCCTTCATGTTCTACCGTTGTATTTCGTCTTCTTCTTGTTTTCTTTCATCTCTTTCTAGTTGTTTTTCATCTTCTTTTAGTTGTCCTACACCTTGTACTGCAGGTTGTCTTCCATGTTCTGCAGGTTTTCTTTCATGTTCTACTGATTGTCTTTCATCTACTACTGGCTGTATTTCATCTTCTTCTAGTTGTTTTTCATGTTCTACCTGTTGTATTTCATCTACTACATGTTGTATTTCATATTCTCCTAATTCTTCTAGTTGTCTTTCATCTTGTTGTATTTCTTTTTCTATCGGTTGTGTTTCATCTTCCTCTAATTGTCTTTTGTCTTATACTGGTTGTCTTTCATCTTGTACTGGTTGTATTTCATATTGTACTAGTTGTCTTTCATGTTCTACTAGTTTTATTTCATCTTCTTCTAGTTGTAATTCGTCTTTTTCGTCTTGTCTTTCATCTTGTACTGGTTGTCCTTAATGTTCTACCGTTGTATTTCGTCTTCTTCCAATTGTCTTTAATCTTCTTCTTGTTTTCTTTCATCTCCTTCTAGTTGTTTTTCATCTTCTTTTAGTTGTCCAACACCTTGTACTGCAGGTTGTATGTTCTGCAGGTTTTCTTTCATGTTCTACTATTGTCTTTCATCTACTACTGACTGTATTTTATCTTCTTCTAGTTGTCGTTCATATTCTATTAGTTATTTTTCATCTTCTGCCGGTAGTTTTTGATCTTCTTCTAGTTGTCTTTCATGTTCTACTAGTCATATTTCATATTCTTCTAGTTGTCTTTCAGCTTATACTGGTTGTCTTTCGTCAACAACTAGTTGTATTTCATCTTATTCTAGTTTTCTTTAATCTTCTTCTGGTTGTTTTTCATCTTGTACTAGTTGTCTTTCATCTTTTACTGGTTGTCTTTTATGTTTTACTGGATGTCTTTCATCTACTAAGAGTTGTATTTCATGTTCTTCTAGTTGTATTTCATATTCTACTAGTTGTCTTTCATGTTCTACTGGTTGTCTTTCATTTTGTACGGGTTGTATTTCATACTCTCCTAATTGTCTTTCATATACTTCTAGTTGTTTTTAATCTTGTACTGGTTGTCTTTCTTTTTCTACAGGTTGTCTTTTTCATCTTCCTCTAATTGTCTTTTGTCTTGTACTGGTTGTCTTTCATCTTGTACTAGTTGTCTTTCATATTCTTCTAGTTGTTTTTCATCTTGTACTGATTGTCTTTCTTTTTCTACCAGTTGTCTTTCAACTTCCTCTAGTTATCTTTTGTTTTGTACTAGTTGTCTTTCATCTTGTACTGGTTGTATTTCATATTGTACGGGTTGTCTTTCATGTTCTACTGGTTTTATTTCATCTTTTTCTAGTTGTATTTTGTCTTTTTCAGGTTGTCTTTCATCTTTACTGGTTGTCCTTCATGTTCTACCGTTATTTTTTGTCTTCTTCTTGTTGCCTTTAAATCTTCTTCTTGTTTTCTTTCATCTCCTTCTAGTGGTCTTTCATCTTCTTTTATTTGTCCTACACCTTGTACTGCTGTTCTACAGGTTGTCTTTCATCTTCTTTTATCTTCTTATTTTCTTTCATCTCCTTCTAGTGGTCTTTCATCTTCTTTTATTTTTTGTCTTCCATGTTCTACAGGTTGTCTTTCATATTCTACTGATTGTCTTTCATCTACTACTGACTGTATTTTATCTTTTTTCTAGTTGTCTTTAATACTCTTCTAGTTGTCTTTCATCTAGTGCTGGTATCTTTCATCTTGTTTTAGTTGTCTTTCGTCTTGTACTTTTTGTCTTACATGTTTTATTGTTGTCGTTCATGTTCTATTAGTTGTGTTTCATCTTCTGTTAGTTGTCTTTCATCTTTTTCTAGTTGTATTTCATCTTTTTCTAGTTATCTTTATCAAGTATTGAATGTCATTCAACTTGTGCTCGATGTCTTTCATGTTCTACAGGATGTTTTTCATCTACTACTGGTCGTATTTCATATTCTTCTAGTTGTCTTTCAGCTTGTACTGGTTGTCTTTCGTCTACTACTAGTTGTTTTTCAACTTATTCTAGTTGTATTGCATATTCTTATCTCTTTCATCTACTACTGTGTCTTTCATTTTCTTCGAGTTTTCTTTAATCTTCTTCTGGTTGTTTTTCATCTTGTACTAGTCTTTCATCTTGTACTATAGTTCTCTTTTATGTTTTACTGGTTGTCTTTCATCTACAAATAGTTGTATTTCATGTTCTTCTAGTTGTATTTCATATTCTACTGCCTTTCATCTTCTCTTAGTTGTCATTCATCTTCTTCTAGTTCTCTTTCATCTACTTCTAGTTGTCCTTGATCTTCTTTAAGTTATCCTTCATCTTGTACTGGTTGTCTATCAACTTATACTGGTTATCTTTCATCTTATACTGGTTGTCTTTCATTTTGTACTTGTTGTCTTTCATCTTCTTCTAGTTGTTTTTCATCTTCTTCTAGTAGTCTTTCGTCTTGTACTAGTCGTTTTTCATCTTGAACTGGTTGTCTTTCATGTTCTACTGGTTGTATTTTTCATCTTCTTTTAGTTGTATTTCATCTTCTTCTGGTTGTCTTTCATCTTGTATTGGATATCTTTCATGTTCTACTGGTTCTTTTTCATCTTCTTCTAGTTGCTTTTCTTGTTCTACAAGTTGACTTTTATGTTCTAGTTATCTTTCGTCTTGTACTGGTTGTTTATCATCTTGTACTGATTGTCTTTCTTGTTCTACTGGCTGTATTTTTCTTCTTCTAGTTGTTTTTCTTGTTCTACTAGTTGTCTTTCAAGTTCTACTAGTTGTCTTTCATCTTCTTGTAGTTGTATTCCAAGTTCTACTAGTTGTCTTTCAAGTTCAATCAGTTGTATTTCATGTTCTTCTAGTTGTATTTCATATTCTACTAGTTGTCTTTCATCTTCTTCTCGTTGTATTTCATATTCTTCTAGTTGTCTTTCATCTTCTTCTCGTTGTCTTTCATCTTCTTGTAGTTGTATTTCATATTCTTTTAGTTGTCTTTCATCTTCTTCTCGTTGTCTTTCATCTTCTATTTTTATTTCATATTCTTCTAGTTTTCTTTCAACTTGTACAAGTCTTTCATCTTGTACAGGTTGTCCTTCGTGTTCTATTGGTTGTCTTTCATGTTCTACATGTTGTGTTTCATCTACTACTGGTTGTTTTTCATCTTCTTCTTGTTGTATTTCATATTTTTCTAGTTATATTTTATCTTCTACTGGTTGTTTTTCATCTTCTTCTAGTTTTCTTTCATTTTTTTCTAGTTGATTTTCATATTCTATTAGTTGTTTTTCATCTCGTACTAGTTGTCATTCATTTTTTTATTGGTTGTCTTTAATCTTCTTCTGGTTGTTTTTTAATCTTGTACTTGTTGTCTTTGATGTACTAATGGTTGTATTTCATGTTCTATTGGTTGCCTTTCATCTGCTACTTGTTGTATTTCTTATTCTCTTGGTTGTATTTCATCTTCTACTAGTTGTCTATCATATTCTTCTAATTGTCTTTCATATTCTACTAGTTGTTTTTCATCTTGGACTTAGTTGTCTTTCTTTTTCTACCGGTTGGTTCTCGTCTTCCTGTAGTTGTCTTTCATTTTCTACTGGTTGTCTTTATTGTACTACTAGTTGTATTTCATCTTATTCTTGTTGTATTTCATCTTCTTCTTGTTGTATTTCATCTTCTTCTTGTTGTCTTTCATCTTGTACTAGTTGTCCTTCACGTTCTAACGGTTATTTTTCATCTTCTTATAGTTGTGTTTCTTGTTCTACTGGTTGTATTTCATGTTGTTCTGAATGTCTTTCATCTTCTTCTAGTTTTCTTTCATCTTGTACTGGTTGTTTTTCATATTTTGTTGGTTGTCTTTCATCTTGTACATGTTGTCTACCAGTTCATCTGGTTGGCTTTCAATTGATTATCTTTCATCTTGTACTAGTTGTCTTTCATTTTGTATTGGTCATACTTTATCTTCTTCTCATTGTATTTCATATCCGTTGTCTTTCATCTTATACTGGTTGTCTTTCATCTTTTTCTAGTGTTCTTTCATCTTCTTCTAGTTGCCTTTCATCTTCTTCTAGTTGTCTTTCATCTTATACAGGTTCTTTTTCATCTTTTTGTTGTTGTTTTTCTTGTTCTACTGGTTGTACTTCATGTTGTACTGGTTGTCTTTCACCTTTTTGAAGTTGTCTTTCATCTTTTTCTATGTATTTCATCTACTTCTAGTTGTCTTTCATAATCTACTGGTTGTCTTTCACCATGTACATGTTGTCTTCCATGTTCTTCTAGTTGTCTTTCACCTTCTACTAGTCTTTCATGTTCTATTAGTTATCTTTCATGTTTTACTAGTTGTCTTTCGTCTACTACAGGTTGTATTTCATCTTTTTCTAGTTGTTTTTCATCTTCTAGTGGCTGTCTTTCATCTTCTTATAATTTTCTTTCATCTTCTTCTAGTTGTTTCATTCTACATGTTGTCTTTCATCTTGTTCTAGTTGTATTTCACTTTGTACTGGTTGTCTTTCATCTTGGACTGGTTGTCTTTGATGTTCTACTAGTTGTCTTTCATATTTTTCTAGTTGTCTTTCACATTCTACTAGTTGTCTTTCTTTTTCTACCGGTTGGCTTTCATCTTCCTCTAATTGTCTTTTATCTTATACTTGATGTTTTTCATCTTGTACTTGATGTCCTTCATCTTGTACTGGTTATATTTTATCTTTTTCTTGTTGTAATTCATCTTCTTCAGGTTGTCGTACTGGTTGTCTTTCATGTTGTTGTTTTTCATTTACTACTATTTGTATTTCATCTTCTTCTAGTTATCTTTCATCTTCTACTGGTTGATTTTCATGTTCTTCTAGTTTTGTTTCATCTTTTTCTAGTTGTTTTTCATATTATGCTAGCTGTCTTTCATCTTATATAAGGTGTCATTCATTTTTTACTGGTTGTCTTTAATCTTCTTCTAGTTGTCTTTCATCTTATACTTGTTGTCTTTGATTCTGGTTGCCTTTCATTTCCACTGGTTGCCTTTCATTTACTACTGGTTGTATTTCATATACTCCTAGTTGTCTTCCATCTTCTACTTGTTGTCTTTGATATTCTTCTAGTTGTATTTCATATTCTACTAGTTGCTTTCTTTTTCTACTGGTTGGCATTCATCTTCCTCTAGTTGTATTTCATCTTCTATAGGTTATTTTTCATCTTGTACATGTCTTTCATCTTGTACTAGTTGTCTTTAATGTTCTATTGGTTGTATTTCATCTTCTTCTTGTTGTATTTCATCTTCTTTAGGTTGCCTTTCATCATGTATTAGTGTCTTTCATGTTGTACTAGTTCTCTTTCATCTTTTTCTAGTTTTCTTTCATCTTCTTCTTGTGATCTTTCAATTTCTTCTAGTTGTTTTTTTTAATTTTTTACTGGTTCTCTTTTATCTTTTTCAAGTTGTTTTTCTTGTTCTACTGGTTGTATTTCATCTTCTTCTAGTTGTATTTCATATTTTTCTACTTGTCTTTCATCTTCTTCTAATTTTCTTTCATCTTCTTCTAGTTGTTTTTCACATTCTACATGTTGTCTTTCATCTTGTACTAGTTATATTTCACTTTGTACTGGTTGTCATCTTCTTCTAGTTGTCTTTCATCTTGGACTTGTTGTCTTTCATGTTCTACTGGTTGTCTTTCATGTTCTACTGGTTGTATTTTATTTTCTACTGGTTGTCTTTCATATTCTTCTAATTGTCTTTCACATTCTACTAGTTGTCTTTTTTCATGGACTTATTGTCTTTCTTTTTCTACCGGTTGGCTTTCATCTTTCTCTAGTTGTCTTTTATCTTGTACTTGATGTTTTTCATCTTGTACTTGATTTCCTTCATCTTGTACTGTATTTTATCTTTTTCTTGTTGTAATTCATCTTCTTTAGGTTGTCTTCTACAGGTTGTCTTTCATGTTGTACTGGTTGTTTATTTTTTTCTCGTTTTCTTTCATCTTCTTATAGTTGTCTTTTATCTACTTCTAGTTGTCTTTATCTTGCAAGGGTTCTCTTTCGTCTTATTCTAGTTATTTTTCTTGTTCTACTGGTTGTCTTTCATGTTGTACTAGTTGTCTTTCATCTTTTTGAAGTATTTTTTAATCTTCTTCTAGTTGTCTTTTATCTTGTATTGGTTCTCTTTCATCTTCTTATAGTTGTTTTTCTTCTTCAACTGGTCGTTTTTCTTGAAGTTGTTTTTCATCTTGTATTGGTTGTCTTTCGTATTTTACTGGTTGTCTTTCATCTTATACATGTTGTCTTCCAGTTATTCTAGTTGTCTTTAATGTTCTACTGCTTGTCTTTCATCTTTTTTTAGTTTTCTTTTCATCTTCTTCTAGTTGTATTTTATCTTGTATTTGTTCTCTTTCATATTTTTCAAGTCATTTCTTGTTATATTGGTTGTCTTTCATCTTCTTGAAGTAGTCTTTCATTTTCTTCTTGTGGTCTTTCATCTTGTACGGGGTTGTCTTTCATAATCTAATAGTTGTCTTCACCTTGTACATGTTGTAGTTCTTCTAGTTGTCTTTCATTTTTTACTAGTTGTCTTTCATCTTTTTCTACTTTTCTTTCATCTCCTTCTAGTTGTATATCATCATTCTTCTAGTTGTTTTTTATTTTGTACTGGTTCTTTCATAATCTTATTGTTGTCTTTCATGTTCTACTGGTTGTCTTTCATCTTGTACTGGAAGTCTTTCATGTTCTACTGGATTGTCTTTCATCTTCTTCTGGTTGTCTTTCATCTTCTTCTAGTTGTCTTTCATCTTCTTCTAGTGTTATTTCGCCTTCTTCTAGTTGTCTTTCATCTTGTACTGGTTATCTTTCATCTATTACAGGTTGTATTTCATATTCTTCTAGTTGCCATTCATATTGTACTGGTTGTCAATCATTTTCATATACTAATGTGTCTTTCATGTTTTACTTGTTATCTTTCATCTACTACAGGTTGTATTTCATATTGTACTAATTGTCATTCATTTTCTACCAGTTGTCTTTCATATTTCTTTAGTTGTCTTTTATCTTCTACTAATTGTTTTTCATCTTCTATTAGTTGTCTTTGATCTTCTTCTAGTTTTATTTCATATTCTTCTAGTTGTTTTTCATGTTCTACTAGTTGTCTTTCATCTTGTACTAGATCTCTATCATCTTGTACTGGTTGTATTTAATCTTGTATTGGTTGTCTTTCATGTTCTACATGTTGTCTTTAATCTACTATTAATTGTCTTTCATTTTGTATGGTTGTCTTTCTTTTTCTACTGGTTATCTTTCATGTTTTACTGGTTGTTTTTATCTTCTTTTAGTTTTTTCTTGTTCTACTCGTTGTCTTTCATGTTCTATTGTTTCTCTTTCATCTTGTTGTAGTTGTCTTTCATTTTCTTCTAGTTGTCTTTCAACTTCTTCTAGTTGTATTTCATATTCTTCTAGTTGTCTTTCATTTTGTACTGGTTGTCTTTATTATTCTACTCGTTGTCTTTCATTTTGTATTGGTTGTATTTCATCTTCTTCTAGTTGTATTTCATCTTGTACTGGTTGTCTTTAATGTTTTTCGTGTTGTCTTTCATGTTCTACTAGTTGTCTTTAATGTTATACTGGTTGTATTTCACCTACTACTTGTTGTATTTCATATTCTCCTAATTGTCTTTCATATTCTACTAATTATTTTTCATCTTGTACTGGTTGTCTTTCTTTTTCTACCGGTTGTGTTTCATCTTCCTTTAGTTGTCTTTTGTATTGTACTGGTTATCTTTCATATTCTATTGGTTGTCTTTCATGTTCTACTGGTTTTATTTCATCTTCTTCTAGTTGTATTTCGTCTTCTTCATGTTGTCTTTCATCTTGTACAGGTTGTCCTTCATGTTCTATCGTTGTTTTTTGTCTTCTTCTAGTGGTCTTCAATTTTCTTCTTGTTTTGTTTCATCTTCTTCTAGTTGTCTTTCATCTTCTTTTATTTGTCCTCAACCTTGTACTGCTTATATTTCATGCTATGCAAGTTGTCTTCCATGTTCTAGTTGTCTTTCTTCTTTTATTGGTTGTCTTTCATGTTCTACTGGTTGTATTTCATCTTCTTCTAGTTATATCTCATCTAATTCTAGTTGTCTTTAATCTTGTACTGGTTGTCTTTAATATTCTACTCGTTGTCTTTCATCTTGTATTGGTTGTATTTCACATTCTTCTAGTTGTCTTTCATCTTGTACTGGTTGTCTTTCATGCTCTAGCCTGTCTTTACTATTCTACTGGTTGTATTTCATCTTGTACTAGTTGTATTTCATATTCTTGTAGTTGTCTTTCATCTTCTTGTGGTTCTTTTTCATCTTCTTCTAGTTGTCTTTTATGTTGTATTGCTGGTCTTTTATGTTCTACTAGTTATCTATCATCTACTACATGTTGTATTTCATATTCTTCTAGTTGCCTTTCATATTGTGCTGGTTGTCATTCATTTTCTATCAGTTGCCTTTCATCTTCCTTTAGTCATCTTTCATTTTCTACTGGTTGTCTTTGATTTTCTTCTAGTTTTCTTTCATATTCTTCTAGTTGTTTTTCATGTTCTACTATTTGTCTTTCATTTTGTATTGGTTGTCTTTCATCTTGTATTTGTCTTTCACGTTCTACATAGTCTTTAATCTACTACTGGTTGTCTTTCATATTTTTCTAGCTTTCTTTCATATTCTACTAATTGTCTTTCATTTTGTACTGTCTTTATTTTTCTACCGGTTGTTTTTCATCTTCAACTAGTTGTTTTTTATCTTCTTCTAGTTGTCTTTCCTCTTGTACTTTCTTTCAAGTTCTATTGGTTATTTTTCATCATATTCTAGTTGTCTTTGGTCTTGTACTGGTTGTCTTTCCTCTTGTATTTCACCTATTACTAGTTGTATTTCATATTCTCCTAATTGTCTTTCATATTTTTCTAGTTATTTTTCATCTTGTATTGGTAGTCATTCATGTTCTTCTATTTTTATTTCATATTCTTCTAGTTGTCTATCATCTTCTACTGGTTGTCTTTCATCTTCTTTTAGTTTTCTTTCATATTTTTCTACAAGTTGTCTTTTATTTTCTTCTAGTTGTCTTTCATCTTCTTCTAGTATTATTTCATATTCTTCTAGTTGTCTTTCGTCTTGTACTAATTGTCTTTCATACTACTAGTTGTCTTTCATCTTTTACTGGTTTTCTTTCATGTTCTACAGGTTGTCTTTAATGTTCATTGGTTGTTTTAGATCTACTACTGATTGTCTTTCATTTTCTTCTAGTTGTTTTTAATTTTCTTATAGTTGTCTTTCATCTTCTTCTAGTTTTCTTTCAACTTGTACTGGTTGTCTTTCATCTTGTACAGGTTGTCCTTCGTGTTCTATTGGTTGTCTTTCATGTTCTACTAGTTGTCTTTCACCTTGTACTGGTTGTTTTTCATGTTCTACAGGTTGTCTTTCATCTACTACTGGTTGTATTTCATCTTCTTCTAGTTGTATTTCATATTTTTCTAGTTATTTTTCATCTTCTACTGGTTGTTTGTCAGCTTCTTCTAGTTTTCTTTTATCCTTTTCTAGTTGATTTTCAAATTCTACTAGTTATTTTTCAACTTGTAGTAGTTGTGATTCATTTTTTATTGGTTGTCTTTAATCTTCTTCTAGTTGTTTTTAATCTTGTACTTGTTGTCTTTGATGTACTAATGGTTGTCTGTCATGTTCTACTGGTTGCCTTTCATCTACTACTGGTTATGTTTCTTATTCTCCTGGTTTTGTTTCGTCTTCTACTGGTTGTCTGTCATATTCTTCTAGTCATCTTTCATATTTTACTAGATGTCTTTCATCTTGGACTTAGTTGTATTTCTTTTTCTACCGGTTGGTTCTCATCTTCCTGTAGTTGTCTTTCATCTTCTACTAGTTGTCTTTAGTGTACTACTAGTTGTATTCCATCTTGTACTAGTTGTCTTTCATGTTCTAACGGTTATTTTTCATCTTCTTATAGTTGTGTTTCTTATTCTACTGGTTGTATTTCATGTTGTACTGATGTCTTTCATCTTCTTGAAGTTGTCTTCATCTTTTTCTAGTTTTCTTTCATCTTGTACTGGTTGTCTTTCAAGTTGTACATGTTGTCTACCTAGTTCATCTTTTCAAGTTGTTTTTATTGTTCTACTGGTTGTATTTCATGTTGTACTAATTGTCTTTCACCTTTTTGAAGTTGTTTTCATCTTCTTCTATGTATTTCATCTACTTCTAGTTATCTTTCATAATCTACTGGTTGTCTTTCACCTTGTACATGTTGTCTTCCATGTTCTTCTAGTTGTCGTTCATTTACATCTTATTGTATTTCATGTCCTACTGGTTGTCTTTCACATTCTACTAGTTATCTTTCATGTTCTATTAGTTATATTTCATGTTCTACTAGTTGTCTTTCATCTACTACTGGTTGTATTTCATATTTTTCTAGTTGTCTTTCATCTTGTAGTGGTTGTCTTTCATCTTCTTTTAATTTTCTTTCATAATCTTCTAGTTGTTTTTCACATTCTACATGTTGTCTTTCATCTTATACTAGTTGTATTTTACTTTGTACTGGTTGTCTTTCATCTTCTTCTAGTTGCCTTTAATCTTGGACTTGTTGTCTTTGATGTTCTAATGGTTGTCTTTCATCTACTACTGGTTGTCTTTCATCTACTACTGGTTGTATTTCATCTACTACTAGTTGTCTTTCATATTCTACTAGTTGTCTTTTTTCTTGGACTTGTTGTCTTTCTTCTTCTACCGGTTGGCTTTCATCTTCCTCTAGTTGTATTTTATCTTGTACTTGATGTTTTTCATCTTGTACTTGATGTCCTTCATCTTGTATTGGTTATATTTTATCTTTTTCTTATTGTAATTCATCTTCTTCAGGTTGTCTTCTACATGTTGCCTTTCATGTTGTACTGGTTGTTTATCTTTTTCTAGTTTTCTTTCATCTTCTTATAGTTGTCTTTTATCTAATTCTAGTTGTCTTTTATCTTGTAAGGGTTCTCTTTCATCTTATTCTAGTTGTCTTTCATGTTGTACTGGTTGTCTTTCATCTTTTTAAAAAAAAATTTAATCTTCTTCTAGTTGTCTTTTATCTTGTATTGGTTCTCTTTCATCTTCTTATAGTTGTTTTTCTTGAAGTTGTTTTTCATCTTGTATTCATTGTTCTTCAAATTCTACTGGTTGTCTTTCATCTTGTACATGTTGTCTTCCAGTTATTCTAGTTGTCTTTCATGTTGTACTAGTTGTCTTTCATGTTGTACTAGTTGTCTTTCATCTTTTTCTAGTTTTCTTTTCATTTTCTTCTAGTTGTCTTTCATTCTTCTAGTTGTATTTTATCTTGTATTTGTTCTCTTTCATATTCTTCAAGTTGTTTTTCTTGTCCTATTGGTTGTCTTTCTTATTGTACTGGTTGTCTTTCATCTTCTTGAAGTAGTCTTTCATTTTCTTTTTGTGGTCTTTCATCTTGTACGGGTTGTCTTTAATAATCTACTGCTTGTCTTTACCTTGTACATGTTGTATTCCATATTCTTCTAGTTGTCTTTCATTTTCTACTAGTTGCCTTTCATTTTTTTTTTAAATTTTCTTTCATCTTCTTCTAGTTGTATATCATCATTCTTCTAGTTGTTTTTTATCATGTACTGGTTCTTTCATATTCTTCTTGTTGTCTTTCAAGTTCTACTGGTTGTCTTTCATCTTGTACTGGAAGTCTTTCATGTTCTACTGGTTGTCTTTCATGTTCTATTGGTTATCTTTTTTCTACTACTGGTTGTATTTCATCTTCATCTTGTTGTATGTCTTATTATACTGTTGTCTTTCATCATGTACTGGTTGTCTTTCATTTTCTACTGGTTGTCTTTCATCTTCTTCGAGTTGTATTTCATCTTGTACTAGTTGTCTTTAATCTTGTACTGGTTATTGTCAACTTTTTCTTGTTGTTTTTCTTATTTTACTGTTGTCTTTCATATTCTAATGGTTGTCTTTCATATTGTTGTAGTTGTCTTTCATTTTCTTCTAGTTGTCTTCCAACTTCTTCTAGTTGTATTTCATATTCTTCTAGTTGTCTTTCATCTTGTACTGGTTGTCTTTAATATTCTATTCGTTGTCTTTTATTTTGTACTGGTTGTATTTCATCTTCTTCTAGTTGTTTTTCATCCTGTACTGGTTGTCTTTCATGTTTTTCGTGTTGTCTTCATGTTTTACTAGTTGTCTTTAATGGTATACTGGTTGTATTTCACCTAATAATGGTTGTATTTCATATTCTCCTAATTATCTTTCATATTCTACTAGTTATTTTTCATCTTGTACTTGTTGTCTTTCTTTTTCTACCGGTTGTGTTTCATCTTCCTCTAGTTGTCTTTTGTCTTGTATTGGTTATCTTTCATCTTGTATTAGTTGTATTTCATATTGTACAGGTTGTCTTTCAAGTTCTATTGGTTTTATTTCATCTTCTTCTAGTTGTACTTCGTCTTCTTCATGTTGTCTTTCATCTTGTACATCCTTCATGTTCTACCGTTGTTTTTTGTCTTCTTCTAGTCGTCTTCTTCTTGTTTTCTTTCATCTTCTTCTAGTTGTATTTTCTCTTCTTTTCTTTGTCATCAACCTTGTACTGCTTATATTCCAAGTTATGCAAGTTGTCTTTCATGTTCTAGTTGTCTTTTTTCTTTTACTGGTTATCTTTCATCTTCAACTAGTTGTCTTTCATGTTCTACTGACTGTATTTCATCTTCTTCTAGTTGTATTTCACCTATTTCTAGTTGTCTTTAATCTTGTACTGGTTGTTTTTAATATTCTACTCGTTGTCTTTCATCTTGTACTGATTGTATTTCATATTCTTCTAGTTGTCTTTCATCTTATACTGGCTGTCTTTCATGTTCTACGTTGTCTTTAATGTTCTACTGGTTATTTTTCTACATGTTGTCTTTCGTCTTGTATTGGTTGTCTTTCTTCTTATACTGGTTGTCTTCCATCTTGTACTAGTTGTATTTCATATTCTTCTAGTTGTCTTTCATCTTCTTCTAGTTGTCTTTCATCTTTTTCTAATTGTCTTTCATGTTGTACTGGTGGTCTTTCATGTTCTACTAGTTATCTTTCATCTACTACAGGTTGTATTTCATATTCTTCTAGTTGCCTTTCATATTGTGTTGTGGTTGTCATTCATTTTCTACCAGTTGCCTTTCATCTTCCTTTAGTCGTCTTTCATTTTCTACTAATTTTTTTTCATCTGCCACTGGTTGTCTTTGATCTTCTTCTAGTTTTCTTTCATATTCTTCTAGTTGTTTTTCATGTTCTACTAATTGTCTTTCATCTTGTACTAGTTGTCTATCATTTTGTATTGGTTGTCTTTCATCTTATATTGGTTGTCTTTCATGTTCGACATGTTGTCTTTAATCTACTACTGGTTGTCTTTCATATTCTTCTAGCTTTCTTTCATATTCTACTAATTGTCTTTCATTTTGTACTGTCTTTCTTTTTCTACCGGTTGTCTTTCATCTTCAACTAGTTGTTTTTCATCTTCTTCTAGTTGTCTTTTGTCTTGTACTGGTTGTCTTTTCTCTTGTACTGGTTGTCATTCAAGTTCTATTGGTTGTTTTTCATCTTCTTCTAGTTGTTTTTTTTCTTGTTCTACTCATTGTCTTTCATGTTCTACTGGTTGTTTTTCATCTTCTTATAGTTGTCTTTCAACTTCTTCAAGTTGTATTTCATATTCTAGTTGTCTTTCATCTTGTATTGGTTGTCTTCAATATTCTATTCGTTGTCTTTCATTTTGTACTGGATGTATTTTATCTTCTTCAAGTTGTCTTTCATCTTGTATTCGTTGTCTTTCATATTTTTCGTGTTGTATTTCATGTTCTACTAGTTGTCTTTCATGTTATACTGGCTGTATTTCACCTACTACTAGTTGTACATATTCTCCTAATTGTCTTTCATATTCTTCTAGTTGTTTTTTATCTTGTATTGGTCGTCTTTCATGTTCTTCTATTTTTATTTCATATTCTTTTAGTTGTTTTTCATCTTCTACTGGTTATCTTTCATCTTTTTTTAGTTTTCTTTCATATTTTTCTACAAGTTGTCTTTCATATTCTTCTAGTTGCCTTCATCTTCTTCTAGTGTTATTTCATCTTCTTCTAGTTGTCTTTCATATTGTACTGGTTGTCTTTCATATTCTACTAGTTATCTTTCATCTTGTACTGGTTGTCTTCTATGTTCTACAAGTTGTCTTTAATGTTCTATTGGTTGTTTTTGATCTACTACTGATTGTCTTTCATTTTCTTCTAGTTGTCTTTAATTTTCTTATTGTCTTTCATCTTCTTCTAGTTTTCTTTCAACTTGTATTGGCTGTCTTTCATCTTGTACAGGTTGTCCTTCGTGTTCTATTGGTTGTCTTTCATGTTCTACTGGTTGTCTTTCATCTTGTACTGGTTGTCTTTCGTGTTATACATGTTGTCTTTCATCTACTACTGGTTGTATTTCATCTTCTTCTAGTTGTATTTCATATTTATCTAGTTATCTTTCATCTTCTACTGGTTGTTTATCATCTTCTTCTAGTTTTCTTTCATCTTTTTTCTAGTTGATTTTCATATTCTACTAGTTGTTTTTCATCTTGTACTAGTTGTCATTCATTTTTTATTGGTTGTCTTTTATCTTCTTCTAGTTGTTTTTAATCTAGTACTTGTTGTTTTTTATGTACTAACGGTTGTCTTTCATGTTATATTGATTGCCTTTCATCTGTATTTCTTATTCTCCTGGTTTTGTTTCATCTTCTACTGGTTGTCTATCGTATTAAGTTATCTTTCATATTCTAATAGTTGTCTTTCTTTTTCTATCGGTTGATTCTTATCTTCATGTAGTTGTCTTTCATCTTCTACTAGTTGTCTTTAGTGTACTACTAGTTGTATTTCATCTTTTTCTTGTTGTATTTCATGTTCTAAAGGTTATTTCTCATCTTCTTACAGTTGTGTTTCTTATAATATTGGTTGTATTTCATGTTTGACTGGTTGTCTTTCATCTTCTTGAAGTTATATTTCATCTTCTTCTAGTTTTCTTTCATCTTGTACTGGTTGTCTTTCACATTTTACTGGTTGTCTACCAGTTCATCTAGTTGTATTTCATCTTCTACTAGTTATTTTCATCTTGTACTGGTTGTCTTTAATTTTGTATTGGTTGTACTTTTTCTTTTTCTCATTGTATTTTATATTATTGTAGCTGTCTTTCATTATCTATTGGTTGTCTTTCATCTTATATTGGTTGTCTTTTATTTTTTTCTCATTGTCTTTCATCTTTTTCTAGTTGTCTTTATCTTGTACAAGTTCTTTTTCATCTTTTTCTAGTTGTTTTTCTTGTTCTACTGGTTGTATTTCATGTTGTACTGGTTGTCTTTCACCCTTTTTGAAGTTGTCTTTCATCTTTTTCTATGTATTTCATCTACTTCTAGTTGTCTTTCATAATCTGTTGGTTGTATTTCACCTTGTACATGTTGTCTTCCATGTTCTTCTAGTTGTCTTTCATTTACATCTGATTGTCTTTCATGTTCTACTGGTTGTCTTTCACCTTCTACTAGTTGTCTTTCACCTTCTACCAGTTGCATTTCACCTTCTAGTAGTTGTCTTTCATGTTCTACTAGTTATATTTCATCTACTACTGGTTGTATTTCATATTCTTCTAGTTGTATTTCAATATTTTTCTAGTTGTCTTGTACTGGTTATATTTTATCTTTTTCTTGTTGTAATTCATCTTCTTCAGGTTGCCTTCTACAGGTTGCCTTTCATGTTGTACTGGTTGTTTATCTTTTTCTAGTTTTCTTTCATCTTCTTATAGTTGTATTTTATCTAATTCTTGTTGTCTTTCATCTTCTTGTTGTCTTTTATCTTGTATTTTCTAGTTGCCTTTCATGTTGTACTGGTTGTCTTTCATGTTTTATTAGTTGTTTTTTCATGTTGTTGTCTTTCATCTACTACTAGTTGTATTTCATCTTTTTCTATTTGTATTTCATATTCTTCTAGTTATCTTTTCATCTTCTTCTAATTTTGTTTTATCTTTTTGTAGTTGTTTTTCATATTCTACTAGTTGTCTTTCATCTTGTATAAGGTGTCATTCATTGTTTTATTGGTTGTCTTTAATCTTATTATAGTTGTCTTTCATCTTATACTTGTTGTCTTTGATGTTTTTTTGTTTGCCTTTCATATTCTACTGGTTGCCTTTCATTTACTATTTGTTGTATTTCATATTCTCCTAGTTGTCTTTCATCTTCTACTAGTTGTCTTTGATATTTTTCTAGTTGTATTTCATATTCTACTAGTTGGCTTTCTTTTTCTACCGGTTGGCATTCATCTTCCTCTAGTTGTCTTTCATCTTCTACAGGTTGTCTTTCATCTTTTACATGTGTTTCATCTTGTACTAGTTGTCTTTAATGTTCTACTGGTTGTATTTCATCTTCTTCTTGTTATATTTTATCTTGTTTAGCTTGTCTTTCATCTTGTATTAGTTCTCTTTCATCTTCTTCTTGTGGTCTTTCAATTTCTTCTAGTTGTTTTTTTTATTTTTTACTGGTTCTCTTTCATCTTCTTTTAGTTATTTTTCTTGTTCTACTAGTTGTCTAACATGTTGTACTTGTTGTCTTCACCTTGTACATGCTGTCTTCTATGTTCTTCTAGTTGCCTTTCATTTTCTACTGGTTGTATTTCATCTTTTTCTAGTTTTCTTTCATCTTCTTCTAGTTGTATTTCATCATTCTTATAGTTGTCTTTTATCTTGTATTGGATGTCTTTCATCTTCTTCTGGTTTTCTTTCATGTTCTACTGGTTTTCTTTCATCTTGTACTGATTGTTTTTCATGTTCTATTGTTATCTTTTATCTACTACTGGTTATCTTTCATCTTCTTCTAGTTGTATTTCATGTTCTTCGAGTTGTCTTTAATCTTGTACTTGTTATTTTTCATCTTCTTCTCATTGTATTTCTTATTTTACTGTTGTCTTTCATGTTCTAATGGTTGTATTTCATATTCTTCTCGTTGTATTTCATAATCTTCTAGTTGTCTTTCATGTTTTACTGGTTGTCTTTCATGTTCTACAGGTTATCTTTCATTTACTACTATTTGTATTTCATCTTCTTCTCATTGTATTTCATATTTTACTAGCTGTCTTTCACCTTGTACCAGTTGAATTTCATTTTGTACTGGTTGTATTTTATCTTCTTCTCGTTGTATTTTATATTCTTTTAGTTTTCTTTCATCTTCTACTGGTTCTTTTATTGTGTACTTGTCTTTCATTTTGTGTTGGTTGTAATTCATCTTCTTCTAGTTGTCGTTCATCTTGTACTAGTTGTCTTTCATCTTGCAATTCTTGTTTTTCATGTTCTATAGGTTGTCTTTAATGTTCTACTGGTTGTCTTTCATCTACTACTTATTGATTGTCATTCATTTTCTTCTAGTTGTTTTTAATTTTCTTTTAGTTGCATTTCATCTTCTTGTAGTTGTCTTTCATCTTAAACTGGTTGTCTTTCATCTTGTATATGTTGTCATTAATGTTCTACTGGTTGTCTTTCATATTCTACTAGTTGTCTTTCATGTTTTATTGGTTGTCTTTCATATTCTACTGGTTATCTTTCATCTACTACTGGTTGTATTTCATCATCTTCTAGTTGTATTTCATATTATTCTTGTTATCTTTCATCTTCTATTAGTTATCTTTCATCTTTTTCTAGTTTTCTTTCATTTTTCTCTAGTTGTCTTTCATCTTTTACTGGTTATTTTTCATGTTCTTCTTGTTCTAGTTGTTTTTCTTGTTCTACATGTTGTCTTTCATCTTTTTGTAGTTGTGTTTCATCATCTTATAGTTGTCTCTTATCATCTTCTAGTTGTATTTCGTCTTCTTCTATGTATTTCTTTTTTTTTTAGTTGTCATTCATCATTAACTAGTTGTCTTTCATCTTGTACTAGTTGTCTTTTATTTTTTACTGGTTGTCTTTTATCTTCTTTTAGTTGTTTTTCATCTTTTACTAGTTGTCTTTGATGTTCTAATGGTTGTTTTTCATATTCTACTGTTTGTTTTTCATCTACTATTAGTTGTATTTCATCTTCATCTAGTTGTATTTTATATTTTTCTAGTTATTTTTCATCTTGTACTGGTTGTCATTTATATTTTTCTAGTTGTCTTTCATATTCTACTATTTATTTTCATCTTGTACTGATTGTCTTTTATTTTGTACTGGCTGTTTTTTTTATCTTCTTCTAGTTGTCCTTCATGTTTTTCTAGTTGTCTTTGAACTTGTACTGGTTCTCTTTTGTGTTTTACTGGTCGTATTTCATCTACTACTAGTTATAATTCATATTCTTCTAATTGTCTTCAATCTTGTACTGGTTGTCTTTCATCTTATTATAGTTGTCTTTCATCTACTACTGGTTACTTTCATCTTCTACCGCTTGACTTTCATCTTCTTCTAGTTGTCTTTCAACTTGTATCGGTTGTTTTTTATCTACTACTGGTTGTCTTTCATCTGTTTCTAATTGTATTTCATATTCTTATAGTTGTCTTTTATGTTGTACTGGTTGTCTTTTATCTACTAATGGTTGTATTTCATGTTTTTCTAGTTATATTTCATCTTGCATTGGTTGTATTTCATATTGTATTGGTTGTATTTCATTTACTAGTAGTTGTCTTTTGTTTTGTAGTGGTTATTTCATTTTTTTGTAGTTGTTTTTCATCTTCTTTTAATTATTTTTTATTTTTTATGTGTTATTTTTTATCTTCTACAATGATGCAGTTGAAGGCTACAAGCTGATACAAAGGGGGACAAACAATTGCATACCAGTCCCATGACGTCTACTTTCATTGTCATCTTCCTTTTTTTGGGTCAATTTTCATTCTAGGTTAGTCCTCTCTTTAATTTTTTCTTTGTTGTCATTTCCTTTTTTTTCTTTTTTTTAGCTAAACTGCATTAAGCATTTGTATTTTCATCCGGCTTGTTTACCGCAAACACTATTAATGAATTGAGAACTTGATCCTTCTCTCTCACACCAAAAAAAAAAAATTTGATATCTTTTAGAGAAATATAAGTATTAAAATCTGAAATTTTCCGTTTAGTTTTGATAGGAAAATAAAATAGTTGATTTATTGATGAAAAAAATTAGAAATTTAGAAAGGTTTGACGAGTACAATAGAAATTAACCCACTTAAGTACAATAGAAAAACTAACTGAATCTCTCATTTTGTGAGTTGCAACTGATCTCCAGCAAGCAGTCTCATTTTGTGTATCAAATGAAAAATATTTAAACATGTCACCTTCATATTTGTGCTCCTTCAAGTTTAAATGCATAATTTCATGAAAGTCACTTTAAATAATTTCTCACTTAAAATATTCGCTCGCACCATTTGCCGCGGTAATCAAGTAATCAATCTTCAAAATTACATAGAAAAGCATTCCACATTACTGCGATTTAAACTATACTAGTCAATTAAATTTATTGAATTAAATAGTAATAAAGTGTTTAAAATATGCCATGAAAAGATATTGTGATTTTCATTCGTCGAATTAAATTTTTTGACTACCAGGTATAAAGACATATAGCCACTTTGAATTAACTTCATTTAAAAAGCAACTTTCAGAAGACCAAAGAGCATACATCGCCATCACATAAGCGTATTAATCATTCTTGTTGTAAATAAAGATGAATGAAAATTTTAATTAAATGTATTAATCAGACTTTGAAGGCAATACATTTACAGACTAAAATGTTTGACTAGTAAAGAAAGAATAATAAATATCAAATTCTACCGATTTTACATATAATAACTTGCTACAATTATCACAATACTTCTACAAATTGACTGTTTTCTTAGTATCAAAGCCTCGTCAATAAATAAATAAAGTCACGGATAACAATAACTCGAAACTCTTACTGTGGGGGCGGACAATCAGCAATCCATTCATCAAAAGAAGCTAATTACCAAGAGCAGTCTAGCAGTGGAATATTAATCAAGTGATTACATGAAGATTCATTAGGAGTATGTTTGGATGGAAGCTAGAATAGCTAGAATAGTTACTATTTGAGATTAGTAGATGAGAATAGTGATTTTTGGAAGAGTGTGAGAATAGTGTTGATGTGGTGCTATTCGGAATAGCGAAAATGTTGTTTGGATTGAATATTTAGAATAGTGATGAATAGAATGAATAAAATTATTATTTTTTATATTTTTTCTTTGTAACTTGAGCTATTCCAACTTTTTTCTGGATTAGCGGAATGGCGTTGTTTTGGACTATTCCGAATAGCTATCAAGTTGTTTTGATTGATTTGTATTCAGAATAGCACTACTATTCTAAGAATAGAGCTATTCTCGCTCACCCAAACGTACCCTCAGTGTTTTACTATATTTTATTTTTTTCAAAAACACTTTTTTATGTTTTTTACTTGTTTTAGCACAAAATCACTCAACAAGTTTGAGTAACTTTTTCAAAAATGTAATAAGTTTCAATTCGAAACCTAACTTCTATTTTAAATTTTTTTTTTTTAAACTTGGTAGATGCTACAGGATTTATTTTAAATATCAATGAATCAAATAAGGACTTTGATCCTTATTTTTACTCAAAAAAAAATACTAATTAGTTGAAATTTATTAGTACATTATCCCTACATCTAAATCATTTTGATAAAAAGAGCAGATGAATTTTTGGGGGATTATAATTTTTTTTTTTTTGTATGCGTGCACTCTTTTTCTTTTTTACCTTTTGAAGTAGGAAACGTTATACATATTTTAAACAGTAAAGTTGAAATCGTTTACAACTAATTCATTCCGGGTTTTTTGTTCGATCTGAATTTCCCAAGCGCAATTCACAAATTAAACAGTGCAACTTTCTTTCTTTCTTTTAATAGAAACAGTCGAAATTATGTTCCATGTTCTAGATAGTCAACAATCTTACCACATGTCATACAATCCTTCTAAAACAGGGAATATATACCACCCAAGATTGAATTCAAACATGGATGCTTTGTTCTGATCCTTCCATACCCCTCACCAACTACACTTGCTACTGATCTATATAAACCCTTTGAACTCTCAGTACATCTGCATCCAACTCCAATTAGCACTTGATCAGCACTACTCTTAATTAAATTTCTACCAATTAAAGGAACCATGAGCTCCACATGGACAGCCGAGATTGAGACAGCTGTGCCGGCCCCTCGCCTTTTCAAGGCAGCCGTGATGGACTGGCACAACTTGGCTCCCAAGATTGCCTCTGACAAAATCGTTAGCGCTGCTCCGGCAGAAGGCAATGGCGGCATCGGCAGCACCAGGCAATTCAACTTTGCCCCAGGTATATATCAATCTATCTAATATACGCATGTCTTGGTAGTTTTATGCACTATGCTTCAATCAATGGCTATTAAGTTATTTCTCCTTTTTTTTCTTTTTTTTTAAAGATGAAGTTGCATATTTTCACTAATACGAAAGGTAATACATATTGTTCCTGTTGACTCAATTATGAAAACAGGAACATGAATTACTTTGAAATATGATACTAAAATGATGAACTATTTGTTCACTTTTATCAACAACAAAAAAGGATACTAAACAGTTCAGAATATATTCCATCACAGCAACACTCATAATTAAGTACAAAAAATGACAAAATAATAATGGATATCAACTTTTGTTTTTCTGAAAAAAAAAACTAAGGTTATTTGTCAGTTATATATTCTATAAATGGAATCATGCTGATAAAAACAATAATTGCAGGGCTCCCTTTCAGCTTCGTGAAGGAGCGTCTCGACTTCTTAGATGTTGAGAAATGTGAGTCCAAGTCCACCCTCGTCGAGGGTGGAGGCCTCGGCATCCATGTTGAGTCTGCTTCGACCCACATCAAGATCGAGCCCAAGACTGGAGGCAGTGTATGCAAGGTGACCGGATCATACAAGCCGCTGCCCGGAGTTGACGTCATAGAGGAGACCGAGAAGGCCAAGGCAGCTTTCGGTGGAGTTATTAAGGGTTGCGAGGCATACCTCGTTGCCAACCCTGATGCCTATAATTAAAATCTTTTATAACAAATTTATTTTGATATTGTTAAGGGCTTACAGAATTTTAGTGGAGAATAAGAAGGAAGCTTTGGAAAGAGCTGAGTGTGTTCTTTGTTGGAAGTTTGTTTTTTAATTAAAATAAAAATGATTTGTACTACATTACAGGAGTCCTTTTGTTGATCGAACAGATGAGAAAGTTTATAGAAAAAAAAAAGATTGCTTAATTAGATCGAATTTGTTTAATTATGATTGGACTGAGTTGGGCCCACGAAATTTGGAATTTAGTTGTTATGTGTTTCAATTATTGTTAAAACATTACAAATTGTGTATTTAAATTTCCAGTTCGTGGGGTATTAATACAACATAGCTTATCTTTGCAGTTAAATGTTCACATAAAGAAATATCCTTGCAAAAATAGATAAGAGACAGGTCTAGAATTTTCAATACCTTTTTTTTTGTCAGTCGAATATTCTGCAGGTTGCCCAAAAAAAATAAAAGAACAAAAGTGAACCTAAGTTGAAATGGTTGACAAGCAAATGAAGTCAGTTTGATTTAATTTGATTATAAAGAAATATTTCACAAAGAACAGAGCGTACATCGCCATCAGCTACGAGGAAGCACAGTAAAGTCGTAATTATTTGCATTCATTTTGAAATCAGATAGGTTATTATGATTGGTGAATGAAGTTTTCTTGAAAAAGTCTAATTACATTTTTGTTTCATAATGTTGAAGCTCTGTTTTAAAACATGATACTGAATTGAATTCATCATATTGCCGCTTAATTTATTAAATTGGTCTTTTGCCAATATTGTAGCCTCAAGTTGAAGTAGATTGACACGAAACTTTCACAAACCACAGAGCATATACATCGGTATCACCTATGACTACGAGGATTTATCCTTAACGGTGGCAAATATGAAGAATAATTAATTCAATTAGTAGAGTAGAACTAGGGTGTTCCTCGGTTCACCAAGTCTTTTTACGAACTCAACTCTAAAATTTATCGGATTGACTTTAAATAACGAATTCAAACCGTTAAAACTCTTCTACCTTACGAGTGATGCGTCTACATACACAAATTTTAAACTTTCAAATTTATTTAGTATAAAGTTAAGCAATCAAAATTAAAAAGTTTATAGATTAATTTCAATGCATTCATATTTTGAATGTTTTTTTACCACTTGACTCAATACAAAAATAATTTGAAAATTTAAAATTTTTGTATGTAGACGCATCTCTCGTAAGGAGAAAGATTTCAACAGTCGGATTCGTCGTTAAAGTCAATATGATAGGTTTTAGAATTAAGTTTACAAAGAGACTTGATGAACTTAAAAACGCCCTGGTTCTACTCCCAATTAGTACTCTAAAAAAAGGTCATGGATCCAGACAAACATTCACCACTATGAAATTAGAGTTTGAACAATATTAATTCCATAAAAAAAAAAGGTACAAGTAATAAGTATTTTTTTAATTTAATTAATAAGTAATTGATTTGTCACATTATATTTAGAAATATTAAAAACCTTTCCACACAATAAAGTTAATAATAGTGTGCATCATTCACTATGATTAATATATTCATGTATTGAGTATTAAATGTTTGACATTGTGTTGTCCGGGGCATCTATTCGATCTCCCAACTAATCAAGCTCAATTCAGAATTAAACTGTCAAACTTATGGCAGATTCTAGATGGTCAACAAATCTTACCTCATGGTCATGAGCATGCAATCCTTCTCTTTTTTCCAAAAAAAAAGAGGTGATTTTTGTACCAGAAAATTGAATTCCCAACTGGAAACTAGATTCCATTCCTACCCTTGCCTCACCAACTAGTCAACTACCCTGCTAAAGATCGATCCATATAAACCCGTTGCATCTCCATCCCACAAAATTTTCTAAAGATGGAGAGACCCTTCTGATGAATATCCAATATTAAGGGGAACGGACTATGAGAAAAGCAGGCTATTCAAATTCGTTAAGATTTGTGTATGAAAAAAAAAATTTATCGAGATACGCAAATGAAAAATTTTGAATAGTTAGAATCAGAAAAACAGAATTATGTTTTTCTTAGAGAAAAGCAGCAAAGTCGGATCCATATTAAGGGGCAATATTTTTTTGAAAGTGAGTGGTTTTAATTACTAACAATTTAATTAATAAAAAACGTATTTACAATTAGTGAAGTGACTTTAATTTCTAGATCTACTCAATTATTCTCACAAAATCTCTAAAATTATTCAAAATTACTCTAATCACCCTTAATCACCCTCTAAATTCCTCTATCTATTTTTCTAATCCTACTTATATACACTCATAATCACTCTAATACCTTAATTCCCCATCTTGCTCCACAACTAGATTCGTTGTTTCAACCGCCGCCACGCTTCGACGACCGGATTTACTCACCGTCGTGCTCCCATCGAAATGAGTACTCTACACTCTGAGCTCCGACGATACCGAGTTATCAGGTCCAATCGGCTCCGCTCGACTCCACTCGACTCCACTCGACTCCACTCCCTCCCCTTTCTCTCATTCTCCTCTCCGTTCAAGAAAGTAGAGACGAGGGGGAAGAGAGAATATCGTTGTTCGGGTTTTACTGGGTCGCTCTTTTTCCTCTAAGCGAGGAGAGAAAATTGCCACCTTAAGGGGCAATATTGCAAATTAGGCAAAATCCAGGGCTTGTTTGCATAGTTCTCTAAAAAAAAAACTCATTATCAACTAATAATGTTGGTGCCGAATCTATCCAAATGTTCACATAATTGGTACTACTATAAGAAAAACTGAATAGTATTGCTGTATTGGTCTATATAATTGATATAAATTTGAGGTCATTTCTAAGGGCGAAAAATTCCTTGCTCTATAATACGATGTCGGAAGTATGTGATAACCTAATATTTTTGGGCTCAATGCTTGTCGCAAACAATGAAGGCAGGAGAAATTTGGGTTGAGTTGGCATTAATTTATTTGCATGGATCAAATGGGCCGAATGTCTCCTCATCCTAAAACAAAAGACCCAAGCTCTCTTGCAGATGTTAAAACTATTGGAAGATAAAAATACGTAATATGATGAGAGCCTTTTTGGTTTAAACTTATGATGAACACAAGGCATGCCTAATACCATTATCAAAGTTTAGTTGTACGCATCGAGATTCGCAAGAAGATATGCCTCGGCGGCTTTAATAATGCCCACAAACGACTGCTTTGCCGCTTCTGACTCGTCTTTCAACTCAACTTCAGGCAACAGCTTGTATGTGGCAACCACCTGGCGCACACAACCACCGTTGTCTTTCCGCTCGAACTTTATTTGAGAAGAAGCTGACTCGAGCTTTGATCCCGATCCCACCACTTTCAAGTAGAGTTGTCTTGCATTCGAGTTTTTCATGGTCAACAAAGTCGAACTTCTCCTTTACATAGCTATATGGCATTGCTACATTATAATTTCATAGATAATATTACAAAGGATGGCTTTGCAATTACAAATAACAAGTTTTCAGTTTTTAGTTCCAGGTTCGGAACATACCAGGTGTGAAGTTGAACTGTCTCGTACTTTCGTCGCCATCTACAGATGAGGCATTTACGACAACTTGTGGCGCAATTTTTGGTGCCAAGTTGTGCCAATCCAAAATGCCGGCCTTGAAGAGACGAGCAGCGTCGGCCACTGACTCCATCTCATAAGTCCAGCTGTTTGAGCTCATATTTTTTTTCTTTGAATTGGATGTGATACTATATTTGTTTTCTGACTGGTTTTGCTACTTCACCGTAGATTCATGTATGTGTAGAATTCACATCACCTCAGGTTACCTAACTGAAGACAATTATGATCGGATGGTTCTTTTAACATGGCACGAATCTCAAAACAAATCCCCTACAGTCTCCATAGATACCGGATTGAGTTTGACCCATTAAGGTTTAATCTGGACCGTCGGTTTCAATTTGCTTGAGTCAGGTACCTGGGAGGATACGGATCCGTATGTGTAGGGGAAAAGAAGCAGCTTTTATGTATAGGGTTAGGGTACAAGGATGTAGGTACAACTAATTTTACATTCTTTGTATTTAACAATGATCATGTTTTCTGAGTACCATTTGTTCTCCATTTTTATCCGAAATGGAGACGTTCAACTACAAATAAGAAGTCACAAAAATTGTAATAGCGTCATCGGATGCATGCAGGTCCGGTGTTGCAACATTTGTGGATTCATTTGAAGCTAGTCAATTACAAGTTCCCAGTGGCGAGGCTACATGGGGCCAGGGGTAGGCAAGTGCCTACCCCTGGAAAAAAAAAAAATTCGTTTTGGACCGGGTTTTAGTTTTGGTTTGCCTACCCCTGGATTTTCGTTTTGCCTACCCCTGGATTTTCGTTTTGATCCATAATACTTCTAGTCTTGTAAATAATGTATTACCAAGCTAAACCAGCCTATATCATGTCGGTACCAGCACTAAACTCAAGTTTAAATCAATTGGAAGCCTTACTGGTACAACATAAGTACCAAAAGTAATCAAAAGACCTGTTGTCACAAATCAGTCAGTACAGTTTGACTCAAAATCCAAATAAAAAATTTGCTTGAATCCGAACCCGAACCCGAACCATGTTTCTTATATTTCTTGTTATTTTTTTAAATTGTGTCTTGAATCCGAACCCGTTAATTTATTTGAACCCGAACCCGATTTTTGTCTACCCCTGGCTCAAATCCTAGCCTCGCCACTGCAAGTTCCGTCACATAAATGTTGCTATGAGACATCATGTCAAGTGATTCGTTATACAAACCGCGGCATGGTATTGTGTATATTTGATTTTCTTGAAACCCATCTCCAGCTTGTCGTAACAAATGGAGAGCTTTCAGTGAATTTCCATAGTGTTTCTTTTGCATGATCCAAGACAATCTAACCACTTAAAATGCATGGCTTGAATTTCTTGAAAAAGTTAACACACGTAAAGATTAATAATTTTTAATTTTATAGTGGGCAACTGGGCATATGAGAGAGTTGTACATATCAGTTCAGCATTGTCACAGTAAATCACTTGCAAAATTACTGTTACAATGGATTTGAGAACTTGACCTATAGCCCAAATGACCTTACACAAAAACGCCTAATCTGATGCATCAAAAGTTCCGCATACAATACAACTTTGCTTCAAAAGCAACAAAATTTCCTACAAATACAAAACAGCAATAAATAATAGTATATTTGAATTAATCCATGTCAGATACATCCTCTTCTTCCCCATAAACCATTTCATCTATCTCTTCATCTTCTTGGTCATCATCATCTTCTTCACTTGCATCACCCATGACCTCGTCTATTTGAGTTCTTGTTGTTTGTTCTCCAGCCATGTCAATCTGATGTAACATCATAAATAAAAATATTATTGATAATAGTCACAATCATAATAGTAATTATAGCATTATAATTACAATAATAACTAACCTGTTTCCTTATAAGTTGCAAACGACCCGATAGCTTTAATAACTCTTGCGTGAGTCCAGATTTTATCACAATTGTCTGCAAAGAAAAGAAATGTTTAACTACAATTTTAATATCTTCAATGATAGAACTGAAGGGAAAACTAAGTTACCCGGAATTAGTACCTCTTGCAAGTCGTCAAATAATTTCAAGGAGGATTTACGAGATAAGATATGATGACCATGATACACCAGCAAGCAATACATCCATTCAAGAATTTTATTTGAACTCTTAGTAGATCTGTATATAGTGAAGACTTAAATTAACAATCATCAATTATTACCCTAAAATGAATGATAATTTTAAAACAATATACCTTATTCTCCATGCAGAGACCAAGTTATCGAATAATGGGCCCACCTCATCAGGGCTCATGGCATTCACATGTTGTCTTATCTTTTAAAAGAAACAAAAGTAAAAAGTAAATTAGAAGCAAAACAAAGCACAGTTAAGAAATTGGACTTCAGGGTAACAATGAAACAAAAGGAAAGCAGTATAATACCATTCGCATCGACCAATTCTTCTCAATTTGTATACCGATGGCAGAGCTTAAATCAATTTTCGCACCGAGAAGACCCAATTCTCTCATCCTATCCTCTATGCATATAGATTCCTCTTGCAATGTTATTTTTTGTGCACCTTTACAATCCAAATTTGAGTAAGTACAACATGAATAATGAGCACAAATTAATTACATATTTCAGGTTTATATTACCTTTCTTGACAGGCAAGGAAACGGTTGTACTGGGCTCAAGACCCAAAATGGGTTTCAAATCTGCAGTTGAGTCTGTTAACCCATCGTGTTTTCTTTTCTTGTCATGCGCATATAGCTTTGGAAGAGGGAGAATCGCATCCTCTGCATTGGCCCGGTCTAATGCTGTAACTGTTTAATTTGAAAACAAATAAATAAATATTAACCAATGTAGTATTTTTTTTATAAAAATTAAAAATTAAAGAAGATGCAAACTCCTCACATGCAGATATTTCAATATTTGAGGGGCAGTTGAAAACTAATCTATATTTCTTGTCACCAGGTGGTGTGTGTGTGCTGCCAGTAACAGTATCAAAGTTAAGTGGTAGCATGATGAGTAGGGGCACAAACTACAACATGATAACCATGGTTAACTTCCTTATTCGCCTTGAAGAGAATATACAACACCTCATGTTAAAAATTCATGAAACCAGGGATTCCAACCAAAAATCACACTAAATATGATAAAGAAAAAAATAGGAGAAATTTCATGTATACCCCTCAAAAATCTTAAAATTACGTATTTCCTCCTCTAAAGTCTGTAATATCATATTTACCTTGTGTATGTGTCACAAGCGGATAAATGAACCATTTATACTTGGAAACCGATCAATAAGAAGACGGAACATTTTTCTTACACAGCTACATATTTTTATTTTTTGTTAAAGGGTAAAACGGGTACTATAAATTTAAATGATTTTATTAGAAAAGCCAATAAATTGAGTAAATTTGTGAGTTTTTAAATTTTATAAGGGTAGATATGTAAGAATTTTAGAGGGGGGACGTAATTTTGAGATTTTTGAGGGGTATACATGAAATTCCCCCCAAAAAATGAACATATACAAAAAGAAAGATGGTAACACTTCAATTTTCATTATACAAAAAGAAAGATGGTAATACTTAAATCTTCATTATACCTTGAGTTTTGACATCTTGACTCTTCTGAGAAACAGCACGTCCCCGTACCGGTAAGAGGACCCCCACTCGAGCCGGCTCTAACTTCACATCAGCACCATAACATACAGGAACCCTCTCGAAGCACGGCTTAACAACCGACCCATAAGCTGCCACCACCTGTCCACATGCCTCCTTCATCAGTCCTTGGATTCTCGCACCAAAGATCCCCAAATCGCCCTTGCTAACCCTCTCAGCCGAAATTTTAGTGGGCTTCTTGTTTCTTAAGTCGTTGATACCGGTACCGTACCAAAAGTAGCAGATGCCAGGTTCAGAAACCGCAAGAATGAAGAATCTCGTATCGTCGCTACCTATACCGGTCTCAGTTTTAGAGTCTACAAAAATGGCTGGGTGTTCCATTGAGAGGATGCAATTAGCCCCCTGGATTTTACCAGCCGGGCCAGTTTTCCAAATGGCTATGTGTCTCTCTCCTACACCTGATGTGAGGATGTAGGACCCGTCTTCAGTGAAAGCCATACACCTAACACCCATCTAAACGTAATTTAGAAATATTAGAAAGATAAAAGAACTTCTATACCCCTTGTTTCACAATTCTTATTGAAAAAGTATACATACATGAGAGCTAAAAGCAGGGTATATTTTCTAAAAGAACCAAGGGAAGTGAACTACACTTTTATAATCTCCAAAAACAGATAAGAAATATATATCATTCTGCACAAGACTGAAATATAAATAAAGACTTTACAGGAACACTATGTGATTTTACCAGTAAAAGTTTGAACTTACAGGATGCCCAGAAAATTTTTGTATTTTCTTGTTGTTATAACAACTAAAAGTTCTCAGCTGTCCAGCTGCCGTTGCAATCTTCCCATCTATCAAAAATTAATAATAAAAATTGGGTGCTTTGAATAAAAAATAAATAATACTATTTGATATTCGTTTTCTGTGTAATAGTACCAGAAGAGACGCAGAGAGATGAGACTGCTTTGGAGGAGACGCTAAATGTCCCCAAAATCATCCCAGTAGGGGCCTTAGTCTTGCAAACCATGCCATCAGCACCGGCAGTGTATACAAATGAACCATTAGCTGAGTATGCAATAGCAGTTACACCCCTTCAAAGTAAAACAAAACCGCAAATTGTCATTAGATCTCATTGGTCATACTAAATTCAAATTAAGTTGACAATTGCAAGGACCACAGTGGGGATTTACACTTTTGACAGATCTATGTACAAGTACCAGTACATCCTGGAACAGTATTTACGGCTACCAGGTTGCAGTAACATTGTCATCCAAAACCAGTATGGGCTGTAAAACATTCAAAATACCTTCGAATACTACACCTTGTAAGTAATAAAGGGTTTAAGCTATGATCAGTTCTTCCTTCACAGTAATGCAACTAGGTGATTGAGTGTGCTATATATTGAAATAGGTACCTGACAGACCTAAATTTACAGAAACCCTTACCCAGGATGGCAATCACTAACTTTCCACTTTAGTTGACCGGCAGAAACATCAAGAGCTAGTACATCGCCACTGCCCGTACCAAGCACCAGAAGTGAAGCCCCAACCTTTCTCTTTTTCTAATACAACAGACAAAAAAATTATATAAACAGTTGATACGTGTGAACCAACCCACATGAAAATGAGCAATCAAACTGGATGTTGGACCGTGCTTATATGAAAGGAGGAAACCAATAAGATTCAATAAAATTTGATCTCTTAAGGTACCAACTGGTTCTATTTAGCTACCAAAATCTAGGATATGCCAGCTGGGGTTCAGACTATACATCACATGAGAAAAATAAGTACAAAGAAAGGGCAGAGGTGTACACCCTTTATGAAATATGAAATTTGCATAAAACAAAGGATAAGAATAATGTTTATTTGTGATATTAGTAGAGAAAGTACCTTGCTCTCCAGTTGTACCCACTTCATACAAGTATAATCCAGAGAAAGGTGCCCTCTTTTGTTTTCAGAAAGCAACCCAGACTCATCAGAAGCCGTTATATCGACAAACTCTGTCTGTAAATGGCCTTTCAAGGTGTCCCAAATCTGGAAAAAAAAAAAAATGAAAACCCATTAACCCCATCGAATCAAAAACAGCGAACTAAACGCCGAGAGAGAGAAAATCGAGCGGCAATCGGACCTTGATTCGACCGTCACCAGAGCTGATAGCGAAGAAATCGGAACCGGGGCTGAACGAGGTGAGGAGGTCTCTATTGTTAGGTGAAGCCATCATATTCGTGATATGACACTGGAAGAATTAGAAAGAGAAGCTTAATTTAAGCGTGAGAGAGCGAGAGATTTAGGAAGCGTTTAGTGGGCGGCGCTCGGCGGCAACAGCAGTAGCGTGGTACGGCGCGCCGTCTATGTTCTTCGCTCTGAAGGCTTAAACCCTGCTCCCTCTTCGCGGACTGAACCCAATTTTTTTTTTTTTTGGCAAACTTGCATATATGTCCCTTTAAAATCGAATACCGTAATAGGGAATCTTTTATAATTAGTAGATCTGCACCGTTCTTTTTAATTTGGAACGAATCTCGAAGCCCAATAGTACTGCTCCTGCGCTAGCTCGAATCTCAAAACAGCTGGGAGTTAATCTCAAACTGTAAAGTAAGAGAAAACTTTTCCTTTAAAATCATGATGGTGCAATTAGACCCTTCAAACGTTTGGCAACCTGAATTCGGGGAGTTAAGATCTAAATTCGGTTTAAATTCACACTAATATAAAAGGCCCTGTGCATTATAGGCGTAGATTAAATTGGTCCGAGTTTTGATCACATAATCGAAAAAATTAACTCAAACAGTGCATTAATGGAGAGGATATGGATTCTAGGCAACCTAACAGCATCCGTAATTTGGTCAAGGATGTAAAAAAGAATATGTCATGATACAGCACCACATGATATATTACAACACGACACACGAACTGATTGAATTTGGTCTAACGCCTACAGACCGCCCCTACTCATTTTGTGAGAAAGCTGGGCCGGACGAGAAAAAACCTTTCCATCTTTTCCCACGGCCTTCTACCATTTGAAATTCTCTCTTTCATGTGAGCCCGCCCTATAAAATCATTTGGGCTTGAGAGAATTTGGTCTTAAAAAGTAGATTACAGAGTGAGGCTACGGTGCTATGCATAGCACGGATGGCTAGTGTACTACGGCTCAATATGGTACTTTTTAAAATCCTAACGGTCGATCCGACCGTTCAATGTGATAACCATATGAATATGTATTTGCAAACTAAATTTTATATTTTTTCGAATTTTTTTACTATTTTTTCAGATAGGTAGAATTTTGATGGTCCAGAATTTTCAAAAAACACTGATTTTTCTACCTATCTAAAAAAATAGTAAAAAAATTCGAAAAAATATAAAATTTAGTTTGCAAGTACATATTCATATGGATATCACATTGAACGGTCGGATCGACCGTTAGGATTTTAAAAAGTACCATATTGAGCCGTAGTACACTAGCCATTGGTGCTATGCATAGCACCATAGCCTCACTCATACATATTTTGGAGAAGTTTTCAGGTCGGCTGAATATAAAAAGATAAAGTTGGATGTTTGAATCCCGAGGTGGCGAGACGTGTATTGAATATTCTCAGTTCAACTTGGTTGAAAAAAAAAAATCTTCTCGGTTTTTTTTTATAAAGATGTAAAGTTTCTTACCCGCACTTATAACACACCCTCAAATAAGATTCGATTATATGTCTTTTTAGAGAAAGAACTATGCCACTATTATCAGTTGTGCTATCACAATAGTAATAAACAAAAATGTTTTTGATCGAGTTTTATCCGTATGACTGTAAACAGATATCTTTCTCTTCTCTATCTGTTTAAATACTAATCATAATGCTACATAGAGTGAGGCTACGGTACTATGCATAGCACGGATTGGTCCGTGTTACGGCTCAATATTTGAGCTTTCAAAATTCTAACGGTCGATCCGAACAGTTCAACATGATTATAAAATGAATATGTACTTGCAAATCAAGTTTTACATTTTTTCAAATTTTTCTACTATTTTTTTAGATAGGTATAAAATCACTTGATCTGAAAATTCCGGACCATCCAAAAACAATGAATTTCTACCTATTTAAAAAAATAGTAAAAAAATTTCAAAAATTGTAAAATTTGGTTTGCAAGTACATATTCACTTTATAATCATGTCGAACGGTTCAGATCCACCGTTAAAATTTTGAAAACTCAAATATTGAGCCGTAGTACGGATCAAACCATGCTATGCATAGTACCGTAGCCTCACTCATGCTACATATAAAAGAATCATAATGCTACATATAAAAAGACGCTAAGTCACTCCTATAATTATAAATTTTTATTATGTGTATTTAAAATTTTATTTTATTTTATTTTTTAGTCACTCTTAGAATTTTACATTGTAACAGTAAAAAGTTGAATTCAGATCCGACCTACCACAAACTTTTTAAAATTCATCGAACAAAGTCAGACTTATTATCTTAACTGATTTTAATGACGCGACACGTCATTTGTATGATTTGGATCTCCCAAAAAAATCACCTAATAATTTGCATATTGCGACTATGTTTTGCTAGTTTTTCCTTGCGCGCGGCAATATATATATGAGGAGGGTTCCAATGCACTCAAATTTCTATGCTCTCAATGCACCCACTCTTTTATCTGCATTTTCAAAGTCCGAACAGTTGATCCGAACCGCTCAACATGATCTTCATAATAAAATATGCTTGGAGACCAAATTTTATATTTTTTAGAATTTTTTTACTATTTTTTAAGACAGGTACAAAATTATTGTTTTAAGGAGATTCTGGACCATTCGATAAAGTGATTTTGTACCTGTCTTAAAAAATAGTAAAAAAATTCTAAAAAATATAAAAGTTGGTCTCCAAGCATATTTTATTATGAAGATCATGTTGAGTGGTTCGGATCGACTGTTCGGACTTTGAAAATGCAGATAAAAGAGTGGGTGCATTGGGAGCATAGAAATTTGGGTGCATTGGAACCCTCCTCTATATATATATATATATATATATATATATATATATATATTCATGTCATTTTAGTTAGCAAAGGGTTATTTAATCCATTGTTTATGCCAACAGGTAATATGATCCATTCTATAATGTACGAGCTTGTTCTTTCAAATTTGACTATTGGTAGAATCGATAGGGAAAGTCCATTTCATGTTGTTGATTTGTATGGGGAGTTGGTTTTGAAATTAAGTTGGTATGAATTTTGAAGCAAATTAACGGATTGCATTTGTGCAAAAAAAAAAAAATCTACGCATGGGTGATATCAACTCTGAGAAGTCAGCTGTCGAGAATGAAATGGAGGAAAAAACATCTGATATCGATTGAATATATGAATTTAGAGGAGCAACGCTAGGGTGTGATTTGCTCATCAAGAAGGGTTGGTAAGCACAACTCTAAAAGTCTATCGAATTCGAAACTTTCAAATTTTCAAAATTTTATATGTACATGCATCACCCATGAAGTAGATGGATTTCAACGGTTTAGATTTGTCGTTTGAAGCCAATTCAATAGACTTTTAGAGTTGAGCTCACCAACCTCTCTTAGTGAGCACATCACACTCTAACTTTGCTCAATTTAGAGTATTATATGTGTTTGTTGATGTTTTTAATAAATTATGATTGTATTTATAATTCAAAGATCATTATTTAATATATATACTCTACACGAATACAAATGTAGAAAAAAATCAGATATTTAAATCATAAATATAATCATAAATCATATATGAATTTAGATCAGGTGCAACACCTGACCGTATAGAATAAAATCTGAGCCGTCGGTTTTAATGTGACAATAATCTCAAATTGATTTTGGTTAGACTGAAAGTATTCGCAGGAATACTCCTCTATATATTTGGTCTTTAGTATTGTAACATATTTCGCATAAATGACAATTTTATTTGTATCAGATGTTATTTATACATTGACATTTAAGATAAAAGGGTCAAGAATAAAATTGCTCCAACAATAATTAGCATGCCTTATAAAAAAATACACCTTAATCAAAGAATTTCTTTAATGTAATATTTGTAACTATTTAAAATGCAAAATATTGAAAATGTAATAGTATTGTTTATAATAAAAGTCGGCTATGGGCATTGATATTTAGAAATTACAAAAATTATATTATGTATAATGTAATGTACTGAAAGTAACAACCTGCCTTGTGAATTTAAATTAGAATGTGGTTCCTTGTCAATTTTAATTAGAGAGTTTGATTGGGAGATTGAAGTTGGAAGACAATTATATTCTCTCCTGAGTGATGAAAAATATATCTTCAACTTCACTTTCATTTTAGTGAGTATTAATGTTAGTTGTTATAATTGTTGGTATTCTATTGTACTTGACTATTTAGGAAATAAAGAATTTTATCACTGGTATTTTTTCGTCTATTCTTCACCCATCCAATGAAAATTTGACATGTGTTGATAGATAGTCTGTTGTGCTGTTGCTTGTTTTTCATGCGATATTTGAAGATCGCAAGGAGACAATGTGATGTAGAAGCACACAATTATTGATAGGATCACTATCTCGGTCTATGTGCTTTAAAATCAGACAAAAAAGAAAACAAAAAAGGAGAAATTTTGTACACATCTTGGGGTGTTAACGGATACAATAATGATTGAGCGGAAATATTTTCATATCTGTACCCGTTACAAATTGTTCTTATTTGTATCTTATTTTTATCCGCTATAAATTATCTTATTTGTATCATACTCTTATCCGTTATAGTTGTCGGATAAAAATACGGTAGCGGATAAATAACGGGTAATACTAATATTATTATTTTTATTGTTTATTAAATAAAACATTAAAACATTAAAACATATACATTCATTTTACACATGTATAGTACTTTATTGGAAAAAAAAATTGATCATGCTAAGTACAAGTAAATCAATTAAAGTACTCTTTTCAATGCTTATTAATATATATAATGAGATGGACTTAGCTACTTCATGGAGTAAAACGACTTTGTACTTCACGTCATATCTTCATTTTCAAAGTTCAAATAGTCGATTCGAACCTTCCAACATGTTCTTCATATTGAAATGTACTTGGAGACCAAATTTTACATTTTTTGGAATTTTTTTACTATTTATTAAGCCACTTTGAAAATCTGAAAATCTTTATGAACAGTAAAAAACAGTAAAAATTTCTGGACCGCCGGATCAGTGATTTTCAAAGTGGCTTAATAAATAGTAAAAAAATTCCAAAAAATGTAAAATTTGGTCTCCAAGCACATATCAATATGGAGAACAACTTGAGCGGTTCGGATCGGTCGTTTGAATTTTCAAAATGAAAATAATGAGGCGTGGAGCACCAAGTCGTTTTACTCCATGAAGTAGCTAAGCCCAGCACTATATATAATATATATTTTTTTTTATAATTACCCAATTGGATAACGGGTACGAAATAGGCTTTACCAGTACCCTTACCCGTTTAGATAACGAAAAAAATCTTTACCCGTACCCAATAAGTTTATGAAAAAAAACCTTACCCGTACCCATCTTATCAGATACGGTACGAGTCAGGTAAACGAATAAAAAGGTGCCATTGACACTCCTATACACATCAACAGAGCATTAATTGCTTCGTGAAGCTTTGAAGCCCAGTGTTACAAGTTATTTTATGTTGCACTTTTTTTTTCACTTTTTGGTAATCAGATACTTATATTTGTTTTAAGTTTAGTCACAATTTTATATTATTTTAATGTTAAAATAAAAATAATATAGAACTAAAATTTATATAGAGTTCATACTTGACTGAATATTTTTACTTCACAATAAAAAAAATATATATACAGTTCATTATTGATAAAATAAATTTGTACATAATTCATATTTGATATAACAACTTGGACTCCGTAAAAAAAATCATATGTTGATAAGTGTCAACCACGTCAAAATTATGGACTAAAATATTTAAATGTGAACCATGCAGAAACTATTTTAAATTTACATCTTCTCAAAGCGTCTTAAAAAAAAAAATTCTTGATATAATTTATGATTACTTCACTAGTTCACTTATCATTTATCAATAAATGCAGCACAGCTGTTAGTCAATGTGTTCATTAACTAAATTAAGTAGATTCCTGGAAAGTACTGACAAGGGACAGCGCATGCTGCAGTAAGCATTTAATTTTTCTTAGGGGGAATTTCATGTATATCCCTCAAAAGTTTCAATATTACATATTTATCCCTCTAAAATCAATAATTACATATTTATCCTTAAAAATTATAAAAACTCACATATTTATCCAATCTAACTCTATTATATATCAAATATCTCCAAAAATAATTAAATAATATTTTTTTAAACATTAAAATTTATTTTACAATATTAATTAATACTGTAATGACCACTATATCCTTTCTTCCTCTCTCTCTTTAATCTGTTGAGTCTTGAAAGCGCCAAAACATCTCGCCTCTTCTCTCCAATGGTACTGGTACTGTAATGACTGGTACTGTACGGTTCAGCAATGGTACTGGTACGGTTTCAGTGCTGGTACTGGTACGGTACGGTTCAGTACTTGTGCTGGTACTGGTACGGTTCAGTTTTGGTACTGGTACAGTTCAGTGTTGGTACTGGTACGATACTGTTCAATATTGGTACTGGTACGATTTAATACTGTTTTCTAACAGCGGCCTTAGAAGGGAAAATAAAAGAAGGGTAAAATGGAAATACATAGAAAATTAATGTTAAATATAATGGATTGGATAAATATGTGAGTTTTTATAATTTTTATGGATAAATATGTAATTATTGATTTTAGAGGAATAAATACGTAATATTGAAACTTTTGAGGGATATACATGAAATTCCCCCTTTTTCTTACAGTGCAAACCTTGAAAGTACTGAATTCCATAGGTTATTTATTTTAATTTAAACCCCTCTTAATGGTAATAACAAAAGCAATCTATAATTTAGTGAAAGTAATTGAAGCCCATGACGCCCGTTAGAGTTTGACCAATAGGGTTTTATTTATTTATATTTTTTGAGGTACTAACCATAAACATGCACATCCTCATATGAGAGGATTTTTTTATTCTTTTAATGATCATTTGGTAGAGATCTCCTCAAACCGGAATGGTAGAATAGAGGGCAATTGTGATGTGAAGGATGTGCCAAATGTGAAATTACGAAATAAATAGTGTCTCGACAACAAATAACAACATGGGGAAAAAAAAAACATGAAATGAAAAGACAAAGAGTTCAAGATCAGTTACATTGGGTGTAACTGGGAGAGTAAGAGAAATAAATTATATTTTTTTTTGTCAGTGTAGTTGAAAAGAAAATACTCACATGGTACAAGAAAATTTGTCAACAAAAATCTTGAAAAAGAGGAAATATTTGTACCACAAACTGGCCAGTTAGAATATTGTAGATATCTTAAGAATAGAGAAAAGAATAATTTTATAAAATATCATTTTTTTTAAGTTAAAATAAGATATCAGCCTCCTTGTGGTTCATGTTTTCTATTATTTTTCTTCTTCTTCACTTCTATAATTTTAATAATTTTATTTTTTATTTTTTTATAATTACTCATTTATGTAGTATAAAATTTTAACTATTCGGTTCTCATATTTCATTATTTGCCTTTTTCAATCTAAATCCTAAATTTAAGAAGTACAAAAATGATATGTTACAATTATAAAATTTCAAGTTTTTATACTTGTACGATTTGATCTTTTAATTTTATTATTTAACCTTAAACTTATATGTATTTAAATTGAAATATTGAAGTAGATATTATTTTTGCAGATTTATAATGAACCAAACATAAGTGTTTCTTTAATGGAGATATCATACATCTAAATAAACAAAATCTGTAACAAAATTTGAATTATACAAATAATAGAAAGTCCATATGAGAGTTTGAAAATGATACCAGATTCGACACGTTGATTCATGAAAATTTGAAATGATAAATGCAAAATTTTGAAGTATGAAAATTTATATTTAAATTTTACGAGTTCAAATTATGCAAATCAATTTATTTCAATTCTGAAAATATTATATTATTATAACCTAAATTATAGATTAAATTTTTTAGATTTCTTACGTTGTATTATGGATATATTAAATTAAAATTTGAAATGCAGGAAATGAAGAATTAGAAAAATGTTAATTCTAATTGTAGTTTTAAAATGGAATAATTATTTAGTACAAAATTGAACGTTTGTAAAAAAAAAATCCAGAATGCTAATTACCAATATTAACATTACTGTAATTATAATTAAAAATACGGGCATACGAGAAAAGAAGAGAAAAAGGAAGGGGAGAGAAAAGTTTTTTTTTTTTTTAGAAAAAGACAAATGGGTTCAAATGAAAAACAACATCTTATGGATGGATTGATACAGTAGAAGATGAGAGGCTTCTGTTTCACCGTATCTACCGTAGTTAAGAGTCTGGTTAGAAAGTGCATCCACCGTAGGGGTGCAAATGGATCGGATAGTGGTAAAACTATATCCGTATACGTTTTTATTTTTCGGATACGGATATGGATCAGATATTAGACGAATACGTACGGATACAGATCGGATATCGGATATCTGTAGATATATACATAAATATTTTCATAATATATATTAACTATTTGGATACGGATAATTAAAATTCAAAACTATATTCATATTCATATCTGCATAGATATTTGGATATCGGATATCCGTTTCTTTTTGATTTAAAAGGCTGGAGCCCATTTCATTGAAGAAAAATTAACTTACAACCTGCATATTGTTTGAAAATCTTATAACCCCAGCAGAAAACACCCTAACAGCAAAGATAAAGACTGATCAAGTATCACAGGGAGATGAAACCCCCACAGCCACATAGACACTACTATAATCCAGAAAATACCAAAGTATATCAAACGAAATGTAAATCTAAGCCACTCAATTTTCGAACACGGATATCCGTATCTAATTTTCGAACACGGATCTGGATACTGTCGGATATTATCTGATTTGTTTGCACCCTTAATCCACCGCGCCGATGGTACATTAGAACATAGGTCTTTCATCTTCTAACGTATCAGTAATGCAATGGAGATGTTTTTTCTAAATTCAATTTATAGGGTGCTGCTTTTATTTAAACCCATTTATCTTTTTCTAAATAAAAAATCGAGATAAAATATGGACATAGAAACACATTTTGTCAAAGAAAAAAAAGGGGGAGTTTCACGTAAACCCCTCAAAAAACTTAAAATTACGTATTTTTTTCTCTAAACTTTGAAATTACGTATTTTTCCTCTAAACTTTCAGAACTTACAAATTTACCCATTTTATTATCTTTTATCTTATCTCATTTTAAATTTATAAAATATCTATTTTTTCTCGAAAACTAATCAATGTAAGACCGACATTTTTTCTTAAACAAGCTACAAATTTTTTATGCTTTTAATAAATAATTAAATGAGTATTTTATAAATTTAAAATAAATTTTAATATAGAAGACAATAAAATTGATAAATTTGTGAGATTTGAAAGTTTAGAAGGAGAAAAATACATAATTTTGAAGCTTTTGAGATGTATACATGAAGTTCCCAGTGTTCCATCTTAACTTAAAAAAAAATAGAGATATTTTATAAAACTGTCCCATTAGGAAAACGACATTCACAGTTGAGCATCTTAAGTGCTAATGGGTAGCTTAATTAATTACATTGTGATTTGACTTTGTTTCTATCGTCGGTGAGGAAGCTCTTTCAATGATTAAATTAGCGGCTACATTGATGAGCCGGCTTATATTAAGAATTGAACATCTGTTTTATAGTTTCAAACTAAAATTCTAGCAAATTTGTTGGCCGATGTTGACCCAAAAACGATATACAATAATAAGGGGCAGATTTAAGATTTGGGCAAAAAAAAATAGCGAACCGAGTTTAAACTTATTAACTAATTGGGTACTCGATAAAAAATAATATTTTAACTTATATATTTCAATGCCACGACTTATAATTTATAATGTTCTAACTTATAATTCTAATTACCGATCATAATTCAATAAATTTATTTTAATTTTAATCTTACATTTAACCTGAATTACAAATCAGAAATTTAGAGTGAGGCAAAAAAAATTCAGAATGGGGCAAAATCGGTCAGGGTCAATAGATCTCCATTAAAACTCAAAATCCAGAAAGAGAGGAGAGCGACTGACCCCTGGTTACATGTGGGTCCACCCGGGACAATAATAATAATAATGACGGAATGAAGTAGAGGTGAACGGCCAATTTCTATAAACTGAAATTATTTATTTTTTCCTTAAAAATGCATACTATCAGCTCTCCTCATAAAATAAAATTACAAAATATTTTTTAAGCAGCCGCTCAATATTAATTTATGAATCCGGAATAATTGTACTTAAAACAAACAAAAAAACGTACACGAATTTAGAATCTTCTTTCCCTGCCAGAAATATTTCGATACATCTTTCAAAACTAAAAAGGGTTTATTTTCCAAGTATGACAAAACCTTCAAAGTTCCTACTTTTTGTATACACATTTTTTATTTTCTTTTTCCCACATTTGGATGGACTATTCAGTCGGGTAAAAATATTGACAGAGGAGCTTTTGCTTCATGCAGCTTTCGGACAATAGAAGTAAAACAAAGCTGTGTATGATTTGTGCGCTGCATAAAAGAAAAACTGATCCGTCAGTATCTTAACCGTGTCGGTTGGCATGGACAAATCATTGATCACAAATTCACAATTACTTACTTGGAAGGATCTCTTTTCTCGGGATAATTACTCTTTCCTGCCACATCTCTACTCTGGACCTTTCATAATTAAGTCATAGATCCACCTCTATCTTCTCTCTCTAGTCTTAATCTTCACACTCTATACTCTATAGTTCTATTCCTTCTAGGTCCA